>VXAA01004394.1:40179-108926 GCA_013399115.1 Anseranas semipalmata | reverse complement strand
TTTTTTTTTTTTTAATAAGTAAAACAGTTTCTCCAGAGGAATGCTGTTGGTGGTGGTTTGAGAGCCAGGCTCTCAAGGAGAGGCTGGTTGGACATTTCACTCCTTCTTAGAGCAGTGGGCATATGCAGGTCATTTTGCCTGGATTATTTTCTAAATGTGGAAACAAAACAAACAAAACTAAACCACATTGGGGAAAAAAAAAAGCAATACAAGTAATCCCACCATTGTGGTAAACCCCTGGAGTCCAGGAGTTGGGTTGAGTCTGCAAATGATTATTGCCACCTAGGCAATATTAAGCTGACTTAATTGAATTCATATCATAATCATAATCACAATGTATGTGAACTTTCAAAAAAAAATGGTATTCAGGTAGGAAATTCAGACCTTAGTACATTTCAGTTCCATACAGAGCACATGAAATTGGTTACAGTATGTAGCTGGCACTTCAAAGAGCTGTTCTCTAAAACTATTTCTAGACAACATAATCCACCTGACTATGAAATGCAATAGCAGCTGTGATTTCTAATAATAATACTTTTTTCTGTACACCAGAACACATTTGTGTTGACATTTAAGTATTGCTCAGCTAAGATGTTTCACAGCTTGAGGGAGAGGAAAATTTTCTCTTCCTCAACACATCATGATTCTTTTTTCTGAGTGACTAACTTTGACAATAGGGAAGGGGAAAT
Organism: Anseranas semipalmata; assembly: GCA_013399115.1. NCBI lineage: Eukaryota > Metazoa > Chordata > Aves > Anseriformes > Anseranatidae > Anseranas > Anseranas semipalmata. Next base: position 108,237 of record VXAA01004394.1, on the reverse strand, counting down.
GAGTGAGCAGCAGAAGGGTCACTGAAGGATGAACACTGCAGTATAACCTTCCCTCTGGTGTGTCGTTCATCGTTTGAGTTCTGCGGCTGCTCCATTCTCTCTTTCTTGCTAATTGGCCACAGTGTCTCATCGGAGTCCCTTGCTGGGATAACCCCTCCCACCATCCCACATCCTCATTGGAAAGGTTGGTGCCAGCAGGAAGAACGCTTTGTCCAAATAGTGGATGCCATTGCTTAGAGAGACTGGTGACTCTGGGCAAGGAGAGTAAATGGTGTAAGACCTCAGTAAATCTGCCCTCCACAGCACCATGGGCCATCTGCATCTGGCACAGTGCTCCACCATATCTCCAGGTTCCAGAAGGTGTTTTGGAATGCCAAAAAAATGACTCGTGACCTTTCCACACTTGTGTGACCTTACAGAAATATTTCATTCAGAAATATTCACCAAGAAAATCTGTTATGTCCCTCATAGCCTTTTTCTTTATGGTCAATGTTTGCCATGAAATGTGGACTCCACAAATGATAAAAGCGTTTGCCAAGATCTGCTTTCCTCAACGCATCCAATAGAATGTAGTGCTTTTATGTCCTTTGAGAAGGAGATTTTCAACCTGGGCATAATACACTTTTATCTACTCTGAGAATACAACATTAAAATAACCTTACTTATTAACTGGGCCGGTTTAGGCTGACATCAAATACAATCAAACAGTATGTGTATACTGGAAGGATGCAGCTTCTCTGAGCTACACCTCAAGGAAAGAACTGTAGTAAAATTACTTCATGTTGTTTACAAGATGAGAGTGAGTTGACGTATGCTGATCATTACCATTTCTAAACCCTTTTTAAAGTTCAGATAACAGCTCACAGTGGCATCTGGAGCTCCTCTTCATTTTCTCAGTGCAGTCATATAAATTTTTGGAGATTAACCTTCAGCACTGTTCTGTTATGTACATTGAACTCTCTCTTTATTCCATGCTGGCAGTTGCTCAGTGTTGCAGGAACATCCCCAAGGCAGTGGCTCTTGGAGATACTAGTTAAATTGCATCCTTTTTTAATTTTTATTTTTTTCAACTCCAAGGATGTTTGTCAAAACTGAGGCAAGCAGGGAGGGGTAAGGAATACTTATTTGTCCCTCTTGGTTTTGTCTCCTCCTTGTGCCAAAAGCTTCACAAAAGCTGATAAATGAAACCGATATCACTGAGGCCTCAATTATTTGAAATAATGATAGCCTTAGGCCTAATTAAGTTGCACAGAGTTTGTCAGTGACCTTGAGATAATTTACACCAAGTCCATACTTTCTGGAGAGCCATCAGCAACAGCATTTTCAAACGTGGAGTAAATAGCTGTTTTTTTATGCTGTGCTCATTTGTTGTGCACATGTCCTGTGGACACTTAGACGGTGTACTATAAAATACTGGGGCACAAATCTCAATCTGTCAGAGATTCAGTTAATTCAGGTCTGCCTCCCCTCCCTGCATAAGGGCTGCAGTTTTCTGTATCCCCAGCTGAATGGCAGAGATCTTCGAAACCCAGAAGAGTATTTTACAGAGTGAGCAGCTGTAAACTCTGGCTTCTGTCATGTGTCACTAGTAGATATGTGTATGCAGACATACTGCGTGCCCTCAGACTGCTTCCCTCCCCTTCCTCCCCTGGTGCGTGTGATCCTTTTAGCAGAGTCTCACGTCACCGTGTAGGAAAGTAGAAGGTTCATGGAAAGGATGCGCATGCATTTCCACTTCTGGAAACAGTGGGTAGGTAGAGTTATTGTAATAAAGGCTACAGTGACTTTCTTATTTAAAAGATACCACTTCTGTATCAACTATTTTCTTTGTCTTGTAACTCTAACTTCCTAGCAGACAGTGACAGTAATGAATACCATTTGTCAGCCTATTTGTTTTCAAATATGTTCAAGTAAGATTTATAGGACTGAATTAAGATGTCTTGTAAAGCTTTCAAGTTTTTGACAATTTAATGCTGAGAGAAATAAGCAAACAGTCTCAGGAACCTTGAATCTTTGTAGTTTTTTTGTTTGTTTGTTTTGAAAATGGCAGCTCTGTTGTTCTTGTAGGTGGATTCACCAAAAATAATAAAATGCTACTAAATATTGAGAAGCCACATGGCAGAGTGCACTGATGAGACCTATATTTCTAATCTGCTACATTTGGAAGAAGCCATGAACTTTTTATTATTATTATTATTATTATTTTTCCTTTTATCCTTTTTGCCGTTTGAAAGCATGGAACTAACAGGTGAAGATAACAGGGTCACTGCTTAAGAATTACTTCCAGATACTTGTGAGCTTCTTAAGAGTTAAACGGGGAGGTAAGGCTACTGCGTGGTTATAACTTGCCCTGTTGTGTCTAGGTAATACAGCACATATGGCCTTCTCTCAGGGGCGGCAGGAGCAGTGGGAGAGCGTACGTGCCATATGTTCTGCTATACCTAGTCACTTGCAGGAAGTTAAGGACGACGTGGCAGCTTTAACTTATAATTTCCTTTTATTGGTGTGTGTCTCAGCTTTAATGTCCTCATTTGCATAAGTTTAAATAACTATGTAAATTATAGCTTTGAAACTGACATATGGTATTTTATGTGCACATCTATCCTCTAATGTATACTTAAGGAATACAACACTTTAACTAATAGAGCCAAAATGCTGCACTAGAGACATGCTGCCTGCTTCTATCGTTCCTACATTTAATGCCTGAAAGGAAAAAAAAAAGTCCTTTTGTTCCAGGACAGTTGCATTATGTAGGAGGCAGTTGAGTCTATCTGGAATTCAAACTGAACTCAGTATCATGTAAACAATATGTCACGCTGGAGAGTAATGATTTTAAGAAGTCCAATTATTTAGATTTTCAAAGCTCAGGTGAAACTAAAGTTTGTAATGCATAAACTTTTGAGGAGGTTGTTGATGTAAAATAAGTATTTCAGCACTCTTGACAAGCTCCTAGTTTGTCATCTCTTTTTCACACTTGTAAAATTACAACAGAAACCAATACTAATAATTCCCGATATACTCTCACAAACAACTTCTGCTGTGCAAATTGTAGTAAGGTGGATTCCATGATATTTGGTTGATGCAACTGCATCATGTAAATATGGTTCATGTCAGTATGACCATTTCTTTTTGAAATGGCAGTTTATTATATTTAGGGTCCATGGAACAGTCTGTTCTTGTTGAAAAGGACTCATTAACACCATCCAGTTGCTTTTTTTTGTTACACACAACCAATATCATGGGTAGCTTACAAATAGGAAGGAAAAAGCAAGTACATACAACAGTTATATTTTATATTTTGATGTTACAGCATTTTGGTTTTTGCACCTATTATGCTGTTACTTGGTTTGCTATTTCATCTCCTAAAAATGCAGCTGCTGAGTAACTTAAGTAATCAGAGGAGTGACGCAGAATACTTTCAGAGCTGACCCTGTTGCTCGTGTCACAGTTCACAAAGTCTCGGTCTGTACTCCTGTTGCTCATCCTGTGTAGGCTGTGAGACTCATCAAGCGGCTTCCCTTTACTGTGCAATCCACTCACGTGCAAAATCATCACAGGCTTTTGGTGGGACTGCAGAACATACAGAAGTTAAATTCTGCAGAGGGAATTGCTTAGGGACCTTCACAGGTTTGGCATGCTGCATGCCAGGGAGACTTGAAGTTACCACCATTACTGCACCAACAGTTCTTCTGGACCAATTTGATACCAGTTCTCCACATATGCTTTGCAGCACGTATGTAGGCACACTCCTTTATCCTTCTGCTACTTGGAGAATATAAGCTGGAGACCCAGGTATGAAATCACAGAATCACAGAATGCTTATAAGATTTTTATAAAATGCTTATAAAAGCTGTGAAAGAAGAAATGGAAGATAAGTGATGCTAGATCTCTTTATTAATATAATTAAATTGGAAAGCTCCCTTTCCCTCCTCCTCTCCCTGTCCCTCTCTACTTCCTCTCCTTTGCCCCCTACCCCCTTCATCCAGCAGACTTGCTGTAGACTTCAGAGCTCCTTGCCTGGCGAGAAATGCTGTATTTCTATAACCCCAGACTGCGTCCATCTTCCTGATTAACTTCCTTCTAGAAATCCTTCAAGGGATCAATGCAGATTGATACTTTCTCCCGAAACTTGTCTGTTTCTTTTGTAATCAGCATATTTCTTAACTACAATAAAGATCCTTCTGTTCCTTTGGAGACATAAATGTCTCTTTGTTAGACACAGTGTTACTTTCTGTATTGATTAAACAGTTAACAATTCATCAGCTCGATGAGAGATAATACTCTCCCCATAGCTCCTTTTAGTGACTTAGGGCAGGATTCCAGACAATTCATTGCCTGCATAGGAGAAGTTTCTGTTCATCATCTCTACTTTTTCTTTCCTCCCCACTCCCAATGCTTCACTTGGCATGGGGATGGTACTTACCAAGAACTGATTCAGCCCACTGATTGCACAGAAAACTGAGCAAAACAGTAATCTCACTTTGGTCATGTTAGGGTGGTCAGCTTGGCTTACAGAAAGAGGCAGGGAAGAGAGGGTGTATGTCCAGGAGGAGGTCAAGGAGACGAGACTTCTCCTTTTCAGCCATCACCACCTTGTTAGATTGCTCAGTGCTTGTGGAACCACTCAGGTTTTCAGTGTGCGTCTGTCATTGTGGAATCTTCTCATTCATTCAACTTTGATTTCTATGCCTTCGTACATTAATAAGTTTACTTAATAAAGTAACAAATGTATGTAGGTCATTACTAGTTTCTCATTGTCAGAAAGCATGATGATAGTTAACCACTTTGGGATGACATAGGATTTAGAACAACTGACACCCTACATCATTCTTCTCAGGATACCATGGCACTGGGATAAAGGCAGAGGAAGGAGCAAGTGAAATATCTTCTGTTCTTCCTTATACCAGCTGTAATCTAATTTGCTAAGCTGGCCCAGAACTTACTGGTAAAAATCTAGAGTGGAAAAAATAGCTACTTGTGACTTCTCCTATGAATGAAACACAGAGCTTTTCCCATAGCTGATGTCTTAAAATCCATCGCAATCCCAGTATGGTGAAGGATATGCAACAAACAGTAAGTCACAGAAGCTTTCAGAAAGGCTGTATTAAATATTACACTTAATCTGCTTGTAAGATAAGAATTTTGTTTCTAATGACTATGGTTATTTAATTTAATAAATCTGGCTGTATTTTATTCATCTACACAAAAAGCTTTAAATATACGTCGAGTTTCCCAGAATATGGGTGGCAATACCCAGAATAAACAGTTATGTGTAATATTTAAGCTGTCCTGTATTTGTCATACTAGGCTGTTTCCCCACTGTCTATTACTATGCTTTGATTGTATTGTAGGAAAGGGAGTATGAAAAGAGGGGATAGACTATAAGTTTGACTAGAAGAATATTGACATGTTGGTCCATGTCAGCAAAGCAATTTATGAGCATAAACATCAAGCATTGCAACAGTAACATTTTCTTCAAATTCATATTATTGTAGCTAAAAGAGGAGATTGACCCAGCCTTGTTTTGTATTCTGAAGTCTTTCAAATAATGACATGAATATATTTGCTGAAAAAATAAATGTGAAATCAAGTAGCTTCCAAGGAACTCCGACTGTTGGTGTTCTGTGTTTTTTCTTGTTTTTTTTTTTTTTTGAAAGAAGATGTCATTTTTAATTTTTTTTTTTTTTTAAGTGGAAATGAAATTCCTTAGTAGATCTGAGAATTTTTATACCTGGAAATCTGAATAAACTAGAATTCTTCATCCTAGAGACTCTTCTGTGAATTGTGTTTCAAATAGGAATCCATATTTAAGTTTTTAAAATCCAGATTATAATAAGAATATTAAGTCATAAATGATTTTTTTTTCATTTCTTAGGTATTATAATGTGATTCATCATGTATATTCAATGTCTGTAACGCTTTCAGGTGTTATATGGTAAAAGAAAATACTTGCTGCCTGTTTCAATCTAGTTTGATGATCTGTTAGTGTACCAGGCTGGTACTCAAAAGACTCGAGTTACAATCCCAGCTCTACCCCTGGCCTGTGCTGACCCTGGGCAAATTATTCACTGTCTCCATCTGTGCTGTTCAGAAAGTAGTGCTGCTCTCCCTGGTAAAACACTTTGAGACTGACTGATAAATACCATGACAGAGTGAGTTACTGCTGCTTATGCATATGAGCCAACACACACATTCCTGCCTTTTAGGAATACTAGGTAGCATAGCAAAGAGGTTTCCTCAGAAATGTACTGTTTTTTTTTTCCTATTTTAAATCCAAATTTATTGGAGTGAAACATAACACCAGTGTCATGTCACTAACTCTGTAAAGATGGACAAACAAAGATTGGTATGTCAAGCCTATGGTGCACTGCTCTGTATTACACAGCTGTGTTATTTCTTCTCTCTTTTTGCCCACCATCAGCAAATGAGCATTTATTTTACTTGTAGCGTTATTAAGGGGTGGGGTGGGAGTAGCAAAAAGGCTCAGATTTGCTTTCATTCTCATTAACAATGCTATTCCTTTGCTGAGGACTGAAATGACCCCTAGCCAGTTGTGTAAACACCCAGAAGTCTCCCCACCCTACCTCCATGGGTGCAGTCTGTTGTACTGCAGTTGCCTGTGGGCAGGAATGCCAGCTGCTGTTGGGAGATGCACAAGTAGTACAGAAATATGGATTCGCGCATTCCTCCACATCCCTGACCTACTTGAAGCAGCCTCCCTGGGACATAAGTAGCTGCGTTGTTGATAAGCAGATGCTCTTTCATCCTTCTGATGCAGCAGATAGAGAGTGCAAGAGAGCTGTGTGAATATGGTATACTCGAGTAGATTTTATCCAGGTTGATTAAGTCACATTGCAATGTATCCTGCAATGTATCTTTATTAGTTTTGATATTTTTTATAGTTATGTTTAAAATGAGCAGAACACACTTTGATTATGAACAAGCTTGATTAGCTCTGCACATTATGAAGTAATCAAATGCTTTTAATTACTTCCATGACTATATGTTTGTTTGATAATATTCTTTCAAACTGAGGCTTTTAATTGCTTCTTTAGTGGTTCATTTCTCTAGAAATGTCAATTGTATTTTTCTCTCCATTTTACCATCTCTTTGTGTTTGTGTATAAATTTATGAAGTGTGGCTTCACATGTGGTATTTATGCCTAAATCAATATCTTTTTAATAGCACCAGTTTCTCCTATTATCTTTCCTTGACAATGATTATAGAAGTAGACACTGAAAAACCATCTGCAAGGCTGCAGCTAGCCTCTTTGTATCAGCCATCCATTGAAGGTCCCTTGTCTAGCATAAGTTGCTGCCAAATCTCTATCTCATGTTTTTCTTTCTTTCCTCCAGGGAAAACTTCCCTGTGGAGCAACCCTCCTTTCTGCTTCAGAAGGCAATGACTTGCTTGTAAACATCACAGTCCTTACTACTATTGCTAGGAAAAAAACTCAACAACATCTACCAAAAAGCCCTGCAATTTATCAGATGGTGCAGGACTGTGACCTTAGCTTCCTATTATTCCAGCGTTGGAGTCGATACAAAAGGTGTCACCAGGAAAAGAGAACTGAGTAGCTGATTCCCACTGGTTTTTCACAGTGCTCGGTAAAGATCACTTATCGCATCACCATGTTGAAGTGACTGAGAAAACAAATTAACCCAACCAATAACTGTACAAAACAGAAATCTGACTTCTCCAGTCTTTTGGGTAGTCTTTCAGTGTGTAATGATGCAAAATTGCTGCAAGTCTTGGAGTTAGATACTTCAGAAAAGGCAATCTGAATTACTCTGTGTCAGAGACAGCTATATCTTGAAAGCTCAGCCAGTTTTATATAAATGTCTGCCTAATTTTCAGGAGAGTATACCAACAATGTGTGTTTATTTTTTCAGGTTTTATTATTTTTTTTCACACAATAAGTCTTCTTGGGATAGAATAGAATCTTTTTTTTTTTTTTTTTAACACAGGTACACTGTTGGGTGTACTCTGTATGGGTGCATAAATTCATCTGCTTATTCGCTTGCATCTTAAATAGCTGGGCATGAGCTGGGCTGATGTCTAGCTTCATCCTGGATATACTCTTGATGTTCACTGTTCTGTGAAGAGGTCTGAGATCTACAGCCATGCTATGCATTTGAGCATGGACAAGAAGATGCACCCATATTCTGTTCCTCCCTGTAACAATAGCAAGGTATTCCCATGCACTCTGGTTTCCCTGCAGTGCACATGTACGGAATTTATACTTAACAAGCATGTTTTGCACTGAGTCTGTAAGCATTAAAACATACTTTTGTGCTTACTTGACTAAGAACTTAAAGGAAAGATTGAAATAGCTATTTTTAAGGAGATCTCAAATATTAGTGTAAAGTTTTTCAGACTTCACTGTGCTCTCCTTTCAGATTTGACCCATCAAGACTGAATGAAATACACAGCATTCAGAATTACTCTAACGCATTTGCAGTTTCCATTATTCTCTGTACATGCAGAAAGTTTCTACTGGAATTTCTCTTTGTGCTTTTTTTAGTGTACTGACAGGGTGGCAAGCAATACTTAATTTACTTAAATTAAGACAATAACTGCTGGTATTTGCTTAAAACAGGTTCTGATTAGTTGTTACAGTTTATTTTAAGGCACTCAGTCTCATCTGGGACTAATTCTGACCATGATACAGGAAGATTTTTGCTACCAGTTGGTTGCACACTGGTCCCATTTTGAATGTAACAGCACAAATGCCAGGAGAAGGACCATTAAGTGTTCCTTCCACCTCCATCAGGGACATAGAGAAAGCCAGCAACCATAGCTAATGTTAAGGGGGCAGGGGAAAATGAACACTTCATTCCTATAGCAAGCACTGTATAAAAATTCCCCATGAAGAGATGCAGGCAAGATACACAACAGCTACCAAATTCAATTAATACAAGTGTTAAAAGGAAGTTTAATGAAAAATCCGAGATGGCCAATACATCCATTTTCCTCTTCTGTTGCAAAGGCACTCGAGCTATTTTAGAACCTGAAAAGTTTGAGGAGTCAGACTGAATTGTTAAAGTAGAAAGTACAAAACAAGATGATCTTGGCAGTGTCTCTCTCCTTTGCAACGCATAACACCAGTACAGGCTAGTAGTTCGATAAGAAGTTGTATTTGCATGGTTTAAGGTATCCAGTCTTCAGTAGTAAAAAGGATATGCGATTCGTATGTAGGGTATCATCACACAGTTGTACGTTACCAAATTCCCCCAAAAGGGTGATTAGTTCTGGAATACTTCAAATGCTTTCTTATCGTCATCTTTCACTGAGAGAGCTTCACTCAGTTGTAAGAGCAGTAATAGTGCAAGAAGTACCTTTAAAGATGGTGTTGGATGTGAGTGCTGGAAAAAGAAGGGAGCAAAAGTGAAGCAAAAATACCACTGTGAAGTGAAAGGATGGAAGGAGAAAAGAGGGAGAAAACTGGGATATTTGAGGATGTATGGGATACTGTTGAGGATCAACACACTCTTAGAGCAGAAGAGAAGAGACAGTTAATTCCTTCTACATTGGAAAAAAATGGATTGCAAAATTTCCCTGAAAAATACTACTGAGCAGATACCAAAGCTTGATTTTTTGTTTGTGAGAAAGCACTGCTTTTTACAAATTTTTCAGATAAAATAGAAAAATTTTGGAACTTGCAGAACTTTTCTGCATTTCCAGTTTGTTTTGGTAGGGGGGTAAGAATAGTGAATGTATTTGGTTTATGAAAATGTATCGGCACAGAGGAAATAGAAACTAGTGCCTCTTGTGGCCATAAATAAGGACTTTCCGTACTCCTGGAGCTGAGCACACGCTCACTGACACACTCACACTCGATATCTTCCATGAGCGTGAGGGACATGGGGAAGTTATTAGTGGTGGTGGGAGCACTCCTAACTGCCCCACGCGTTGGCTGTGTGCCGATGATAACGGGTTGGGAGAGACGGAATAGGCAGGTGAAATGCTGGCAGCAGCAGCACTGGCAGTGAACACGGGGTATTAAATCATTACTGGGACTTGGAATATGATTAGTGAAGTTAATGGAAAACTAAGCCACTGTGCCAAATGACTGTTGCTAGGTTAAAGGAGGCTAATTTGCGACACCGTAATGAAATTAGGCATGCTGCCTTTGGTTCTGACACGGAACAGGAAAAAGAAAAATAAAAAAGTTGTATGTATTGTGCATTTGTGGACCCTCAACTTTTCTGCTGCAATGGTGTTAACCAGGCTTGTGTGGCAGTGATTCCTGGTGGGCTTTTGAAAGTAACTGGAGATAGACATGTATGCAAGATGGACATTGGACCGATCAGCCAGCTGCCACTTTTCAGGTGGGGGGATTATTAAGAATTTTCCCTGTCACCTACCTTTTAAGCAGGAATCATTTCCAAGAGGTATCAAGTCTTTAGCAAATCTTTGAGCTATGGAGATTTCACAGGCTCCTTATGGAGTCTGCTTAGACATCGACAACAACTAACTGACCGCTAGGAAGTTTGTCCTCAGTCTGCGTGGCTGTGATTTAAACCCACTGCTGCATGTTCTGTCCTGGGTGAATGGGGAAGACATTTTATCTCTTTCATTTTTGCAGAAAATAGGGTTATTTTATTGCACCTAAATCTTGCTCCCTAAGCTGAACAATGTTACTTTTTTTTTTTGTTTGAAACTTCTGTTTTTTATTTATTTTTTTGCTAGCATCTGGAAGCAGTGGGTGGAATTCAAGTTACCTACCTTCTAGATACCTACAGTTAAAACCATCAGAATGTGATCTAACATCTGTTTTTATAGTCAGAGGAGAGAAACATTCACTTAAAACTGACTGAAGTCGGTTCATCTTAACGTAGAGTAGATGCCTGAAGTAAGCCAAAAGAATCATAATCTAAATTTGTTTATTCCTTTCTGACCATAAAGGAAACCTCAAGTGCAGATATCTACATTGTTCATTTATTGATTCTTGCTCTTTACCACCCTTCAGTTCTACTTACAGAATTGCTGAGGAGTATTTTACTTCTTTTTTTTTCTTTAAATAGCATTCATTAAATGAATATTTTGTATTGGTTTTCCAATAAATGAAATTATTTTTACAAAAATAGTAGAATTGACAAAGCCAGTCTTTTCAACAGAGGTCACTGGACTGTCAAGAAGTTCATATTAATATATAATATACTTTTTTCAAATACAATATAAATGCAATTAGTATTTTAATGCATCTTATATATATCTGTTAGGACTTGTTATAACTAAAACTAGATAATGGTCAGTATACACAGTTTTGTTTATTACTGAGCTTGATCTGTTATATAATCTTCCTCACATTTAAAGCTCTTCCTCTTCCCCATCATTTCCAATCTTAAATAATAATGAAAAGGCCTAAATGTTTTAAAGAGTTTAAATATTTCATTAAACTTGAGTGATTATTTTGGTGGAATAACAGACGTAGATACTGAAGCAGAGTACCTCTTTTGCAACTTCTCTAAAAAGCTAATCACTTGACCCACTTGCACAGTTTCTTTAACAAGTAATGTTTGTCTAAAACATCTCATCTTGTTAGTATACGTGGATGCTCCTGGCTTGTGCTTGTTTGCCTGCTGGGTTATACAGGCAGTGAGTATGATTCTGTTAACAGAGACAGATTTAGACTAACCAGATTTTAGGAAGGAATTTATATATGAGGGCTGAAGAGAATATTTCGGGTAATGTTTATTTATTGTTGCATGTTTCATTAAGAAACTCCGGGAGAAAAGAAACATGAGTTTTCCGTGGCAAAGAACTGGTTTTCAGAGAAATTTGGGCAAGATTTATACACGGTATGAGACACAGAGAACATGCTGGTGTTTTTTTGAGTCTCTGGGCAAAATGCATGTCAGAGCAAGAATGACAGCCAGACCAGATTACAGCTCAACAGGAACAGTTCCAGCAACTCAGTAAACTTCATCCAACTCTGTAATTTATCATACTTTTTTCTTACCTTTTCCAGGAAGGCTTTTTAGTTCTAACTGTGTCCTTACCCTACAGGCTATTGCCTAGGCAACATTCCCCCTCAGAAATTACCACCAAAAATTACTTTGTCACGAGCATATACTTTGCATAATTTTATTTATATTCTCACTTGGATAGAAAGTATTTTAGATTTTATGTATAACCCTTGCACTGAAGGTGGCATAGTATCATTTGCTTTAGGGGACTGATTCTCTCCGTCGTTGTATCAGCTAGTGGAAATGGGAAAAACTGTCATTCTAGTCATATACAGAGCCACTCAAGGCTTTCTGGACACAGATAAGAACGGTATTTCCTGCCTAAGGATGGAGGGCCTGTGCCCTCATTGTGAGCAGCAAAGGGAGGGCAGGGAGGACGGGGCAGAGCGGCGGCTGCCTGGATTGAGCCCTTCCCGCTGCCAGGGGCACGGGGGAGTGGGCCGGGGGCAGCTGCTCGGCGCCCTGTGGCTGTTCCCGGGGCGTCACCAGAGGCCCCCCGGGGGGCAGGACGGCTTTCCAGGCCGGTGAGGCGCTTTCCAGCGGGAGCCGGCTCTGGCCGTGCTGCTCGGGGCCTCCCGCAGCATTCGTGTGGCAAGCGCCCACGGTGGGGACCCTGCACACCCTGGTGGCACCGGGGTGGTGGGGCCACCCCCTCACTGCGCAGGGTGCAGGCACAGGGTGCCACTGGGGACGTCGACCACGCTGTGCTAGGCGGGCGCAATTCCAGCCTTCTCAAGTGAGATTACTCTATAAATAGAAGTTTAAGTACAGGTTTGCTATACATAACGAAACCGAGTGCTAGCAATTAGCAAAACTGCTTTCTGTTTGTGATATCTGGGATACGCAATTGTATAGGTGACTGATTTTTTCTAGGTACAAAATACTCCTTCAACAATCTCAGGTCTGTGTTTTCTCAGAGAAATGGGTTATTTTAATTTATAACTCACTGCAATTACAACTGTAACAACAATTATATAGGTAACAATGTATAGTTACTTTATTAAATTAAAAATGCGTCTGGATTCGAGTCCTGCAGTGAATTTTTATTGTGATTTAACTTGACATTTCAGACATTTCACTATTCAATATCTTGCTTTCTACTTATGTTTATTTAATATATGTAACTTGGATAACCTGCTATCAAATAAACTGAATTAGGAAAAGGCCATATACTGTTCAAATAATTTCTCTGGATGAATAGGTTAAAATAGGTATAAGACACTGTAGAATATGCTTAAATTCTCATTAAAATCTATCTAATTTGTTTTACTCATTGCTTTGCACGCTAATACAAACCACAGCTATTATTAGAAAACTTCTTTGCAATTTTCAGGGTGGCAACGTGGTTGTCTGTCTTTTACTCATTCTAGGTAAACTTTTTAACAAAACATACAGTATAAAGCTTTATAAGCTTCCTTGTAAACAAAAATAGAAGTATTTATTTTAAACCCAGTTGAAGTACTAAGGAAAAAATGAGATTGTGTCCAAGTCAGTAGTTCCTCTCCAGTAAAAAGAAATACTATTTTCATAGACACTTTTCTCATCTTTTGCATTTTTTTTTTTCAATGGAGGATCATATGTGTTCCTTGGGAATTGAATAGCTGAATGAATTTTTCATTTCTTGAGCAGTAGAGGTTTGGACCAAGGTACCTCAAATTAATCCATATGGCCATAACTCTGTCACAGAGCTATGCTGACACAAGGGGTCTTCACTGGAGCAAAGTACGAAAAGGCAGGTTCTTTCTTGGGAGTGACTAAGTTATTTTTTAAAAACTTTTTAACACACTGAAACTTCCCTTGAAGTCACTGACTGTGTACTTGGGATCCTGTATTTTAGCATGCTCAGCTGGTGGTATTTTAAAGAATCAGCACACCAACAGCTTCCATTTAGAACCTATTTTACATCCATATATGTTTAAGCACTTTCATGTAAACCTGATTCCCTGCCTCCCTCCCCCTCTTTTTTTTCCAGATTTAGAACATTAAAGAAACCAGATTTAACAGATATTGCCTATTTAAAAACTGGTGAAGTGTTACAGGGTGTAGTGAGATGAAGGAGTATCAGCCTAGATGTTCCATTTTAATTTGGAACTATCCTGTTTTTTGTGTTCATTACTACCTCTACCTTTGACTTGTGGTTTAGAAAACGCTGTATTTTTGCACACCTTGGTGGATATTTCTACCTTAGATATACATGTAATTTTGTTAATTATGTTCTGTTACCCATTGTTTTGGTGCTTATAACAGCATGAAAGTTAACAAATAGTAAAGTTAACTCTGGTGCAAAACATGTAAAATATTAATAAATAAATACATAAATGTATTACATTTTTGAAAACATCCTCTGTGTCTTTCGATCATACTGTTATTAGAAAGTAGTATCTTTAGAAAATGTTTGGGGTTTGCATGGGGTTAAAACCTGTATTAAACAAAGTGCTGGTAAGACTTCAGCTGGTCATGCCACAGGATGAGAGGCATTTAGTTTGGGATGCGGGGAAGCCTTAGTGTGTGTTAGCAGTCACTTCTGGCTTGTGCCTCCGACAGCATTTGCTGTGTGTTTGCAACAGCAAGGGAACAGCTGCTCTCTTTGTGTGGTTTTGCATCTTCCTAAACAAATGGTTGATTAGAAATTGAGCAAAAAACAGTATTCAGCACAAAACAGGAAGGTGTCTTGTGCTTCTGAAGTGTGCACATGACATTTATGGTGAGAGGAAAAGGAGGTGCGGTAGGAAGAAACATTGTCTCCCTGAAGAGAATTGGCTTTTCAGAGCTGCAGAAAATCAGTCTTGCTTTTATCATGAAAAGCCAGGCACCAAAACCCAGCAGCAGCTTTTTGGAACAAAAATATCAAATCAAGATTGTTGTTGTATAGCTGAGACTACATTTTAGGGCCCACTGCTGTCAATTGCTGTAATTAATGCAAGCTTTCCCTAGACATGTTTTATTCTTTCTGTTATGTGAAGTTAGTCTCGGAGGTGAGCACTGGTAGTTCACGTTGGAGGTTTCTGGTGAGTTCAGGTGTGAACACCACACATCAAATTCAGTTGTTACAACAGAGCTAAACTTGATCTTGTGGGTCGTTTACAAACATTGTCCTAGGTATTTATGGGTTCTATCTAAATTTTAGCGAAGCCATGGTGATAGATGTCCCCAGTTTGTGGTGAACAGCAACCAATTACCATTTACAGAGAATGGAAGAGGACGACGGGGTCAGTGAAACAGATCCTTTTAGCATAGGGCCCCTTGCCATTAATCCACCTGGACAACTGATAAGTCTTTTGGCAAGAGACATAGCAGAGGCTACCTTCTGGTTGAATAGAGAGATGTGACAGAACAAAAGCAAACTGGCTTATAAATGCTAGGGATTAGTATAATACATTATCTGCTCCCCTCTTGCCATCACCTTTTCCTATCAATCTCCCCTGGAAGATGAAAACAATACTTGCCTTTTATCATGGAGATGCCATGATGACTAAATTAAAAAGGCAATTTAGATTTGTTTAGAAATCTTTGGTGACCCTCAGGCCACAGACCTGCAATTAGTTGAAGCATTTTTTTTCTTTGAAAACTGTTTTAATTATTGGCATTTGTGCTGTCATGCATAATCAGCGGGACCCCATTTGTGTTTCAGCTGGAGCCGCCTCTTGATGGCCAAGTAAACAGCACCTTTTTTAATGTGGAATAAATTGTTGGCATCGGCTGCTAATTCAGAATGAACATTATTTAAAAATCCCTGACACTGTAATCCTGACCGTGACTACATTGACTATTTTTGTGGCACAAAGGCTATTGTAGAAAGTAGGGCAAGTGTGGAAAATGGTTTTGTAGCCCCTCTCTCCTGCCATTCCCTTCTGTGTATGAGAAGTCCTCCCTCAAAAGCCAAACCTCAGTATGAACACAGTCCAGGCTGTTTACAATGAGAGAACACCTCAATTCAAACAGCTGTCAGGGAGCGGGTATTAATCATGCCAATATTCAGCAAGCCATGTCCAAGAGCTTTCTTGCTCCTTTGAGCTTAATGTGGATAAAGCAGGTAGAGAAAGAGAAATTGGAAAAGGTGGCTTCGCTGATAAGAAAACCTACCATAAACTTTGAATTAGTGACAGTGTACCAGATTTGCCTCTGGAGTGTTTCATTAGTATTGTGTACTGCCTCTATTGCGTGTTAGCTTTCTGCTGACATGTCACCTGAGATAACAACATCATCTATTTAACGGGCACAGGAAAGAAACGAATTAGTTTCCCACCATCCCAGGAAAAATGTGAATACTCAACACATTCGCAGTGTTTCCACACTCACTGGAAATTGTTCTACGTTTATGATTTACACATTTTTCTTAATAAACCAACCATTTTTATTTTTTTTCCTCCCAAAATTGTATGACAGATTGGACCAGGGAGATAAATCTCCTTCAGGAAGTGAAGCAATGTATAATAACATGATGTGAGCAGCTGCTCTCTTTGTATAGTTTGCTAGGTAGACTGCTGTTGCGTAGCCTAATAAGGACAAAACCAATTAGCTGATTAGAAACTGCCAGAAAAAAAAAAGAGAGAACAAGAGAGAACACTTAAGTGACAACAAAAGTAAATGCAGTTCTCCAGTAATTTTGCTCAGTGCTACTGATTTAAGGATTTCTAGGGAAATCACTGAGTTTATTTTGCTTAGGATTATAATAATCCAACACCCTTTTTTAAGCTTATTTAAGATATCTTGATGAAACTGCAATGCTAAACAAGTACAAATTCTGCAGATGAAATGGTAGATTTTAATAAATGGAACAGCTGAGCATTGATCAAAGTTAATACTCAAGAGCTACATAAAAGAAGGCAAGCTCTAAAACTGAACATTTTAATAGTTTTAGACTAACATGAGATAGTTATTTTTTCAAGAAACATTTCATTTAAATGTAAATTTGGGGTTCAGTTATCAAAGTGATTTTTTTAATCATTCTACATTTCTAGGGATCTAGGATCAAAGTCATATATTGCACTTGCAAGCTAGCTATTCAAGATGGCTGATGGAAGGTAGAGTTCAGAACAAATATTAAATGAATGAACAGAAAGTGAATTCTGGAAGGGTCCACGTTTTAAAAATTCAACTTTTCAGCTCTCAAATGAGGTCACAAAAATGATAATTCATCAGATTCTTTCTAGACTGGTGAGGAAAAGCCCAGGGGAAGGAGAGAAATTGGGAATGGTGGTAAGTTTTGCATTTAGGAAGTGCAAAAGCACAGCAACACGTCCCGTGACACCACTTATGTCAATGAGCACAGAGCAAGCCATATCTTGGGTGGAAGAAATGAAGCCAATTGAGGGTAAACAGGAGCCTTTATAGCTCTCTCTTCACAGGTAGCACAGTGACTGCAGTGTAGCTGTTAATACATATCCTTGAACCCTGCCAGAGCAGAATGTCTTTCATTAAACGCAGCTCACACATCCTAGTCCTACGTGAAGCTCTCTGGGAGGCCTCTGTAAGCCAAGTCCAAATGTTTTTTTTGCAAGTTTTGTTGCTTTTATTCAGAGCAGGTTGAACTGAGCTGCATTCTTTTATCACTTAAGTCGTATAAATCCTGTGTAACTTCACTGTAGTCAGGAAGTATTGGAAAATAACTGTCATACTAATAATAAAGGCACAAATTTGAATACCTGTTTGTTGCAGGGCAGTGTTGGAGACAGAGGATACTTGCATACGGTCAACCACAGAATTGTTTTCTGAATCAAGCAATTTGTACATAGTTGTTTATTTTTCCTTTTGTGTCTATATACAAATAGGGGTTCTCTGGTGTTGCTATTAATGTTGTCTTTCCTCACATTATGCTAGGGCAGAAACAAGCTCTAAATATCACTGTTGCTAATGGTATATTTTCTCACCATCTATCTGTGTTTTGATATAGGTGGTTTGTTATGCATGTATTTAAAATAGTTTAAATAAATTATAAATAAAAGAAGCAACCACTGCAATAGGCAATTAAATCTAAGGCATGTGCTTGTGCTGCAAAGTTCACAGTTGACTTAAAAGAATAATGCCTAATGATAGTATATCAATTTGCAAACTAATTTTGGAAGCAGTTTACATCCCTTTCAGTCAGGTGCCTGAAGCTCTGAGCAGCATGTTCTGGTAAACACTCCAACAATGTGGCAATGCAAAACATACATTGTGGAAAAGTGTCTTTTCGATAATGGCCCAGATTCTGAGCAGGGGATGATTAGCTGGGATGCTGTTCAGTCAACAGCTGTATTACTAAGTACTAAGCTTTAAAACTAGTTATCGAGCATCTCCTGCGATGGTTTTCCCAGCCAGTTCTTGGCTCTTCATTTGGTCCAGTAAGGAGTCCTGACCTTATCATAAAAGAAAGGACTGCCAGTGTCTCACTGACACGTTCCTCTTTCACTGCACCCCTCTCCTTGATCCTCAGTCATTTCCATTCAGACAAATGAAAAGGTTACTGCTCTTTAAATATCCCTTCACAAGGGTCCGTGGTAATTGAACTGTCTAAATTCATGTATCTAGTTAGATTAGACTCTTTTCTTTACAAAAAATAAATACTTGACTTCTGTCAGTTCTTACCTCCTTAGGAATAAATTGCATGTGTGAGCCTGCTCTGGAAAGTGGCTGTTCATGGAAGAGCGGTACGGATACACAGTGGAGTTTTGAAAGCTCCTCTTTCTCTGTTCATTTGGTTTGCATCAAGTAAGCACATCTTTTATACTATATCTGAAGTTATGTAAAACAAACAAACAAACAAAATTACCATGCCTGTATGTCTTTAAATGAGCAGGAATATATATATATATATTGAGAAGAGTGTGGGCTGTAGATTTGACATCTGAGAAATTGAATTCTTCATGGCCGATGCTGGATGCCATCTTTCCTAGGTATTTTGCTTTATTTAAGGCAGAGCTGATACTCAAGTATACAAAAATGTCACTTAACAGTTCAGTAATAAAATGTGGTTGAATTGGAAAGATCACAAATGTCTCAGGGGTGTGCAATAGTAGATTCCTGAAGAAGTTAAATAGATTGTTTTAATTAGCATGTTTAGTCTACAGAAAAACAGTATATGATTCTGTAAACAGATACTGGTACTCATGAAAAATCCTGGTTGCTGTTCAAGGAATTTTGGAAATGTAAGATTGGTAGGGACCTCTTTGGTTGCCAATTCTAGCTCCTTAGTGTTATAAAGTAGATCTTTATATTGGTCCACTTTTTGAGCTTGCAAGGCACTGTGCAGCTAGTTGTTAGTCTGAGGAGAGGATGGGAGCTGCATCCATTTCTTGTATACCAACACTGTTCCAGATTCTCATTGTTTTAATGTTTAGACTTTTTTATTTTTTTAATTTGAAGCCTAACTTTATTCATAGCCATCTTATATTCATTCTTTCTTGTGCCAGCTGTGGCCCCTAGACTGAATAATTATTTTTCTCCTTCACTGTTCAGTTCACTGGCATATTTTCTCATAGTTTCCATTTCACTAGACCAGATATGCTTAAAGACTTTTGGTCTCTTTTTGTCAGATAGACTTTCCATTTCTCTGGTCATGTTGGCAGCTCTTTTCTGCACCTCTTCCAATTTAAGCTTATCATTCTTTAACATGAGTGAGCAGGATTCTATGGCATATTAGAGATGTCGATGATTAGATTTCCCCCACGTCTTGTACAATAGCATCAGTATTTCCTTCTCATTGGAAAAATCTTGTGTGATACAGTGAACAGTTGCATTATCCATATAACACTAGCAACTCATATTTAAATCCTATGATTGATCCTTTTCTACCTCAGTCATTTACAACTGATGAGCTTCTGGCTTTTAGAAGAAATGTTTTTATTAGTCCTTAGGGGGATGGCCTTACTGTAAGTGTGATAGAGTTTCATTTCATTTAATATTATTCATGTTCTCAAGGTCATCAGGTCCTTTGCATATGGATATCCTAATGCTCTTCAGTATTGATTACCTCCCAAGAAATGAATTATCTCATAAGATTTCTACAGTATAGTGCTGATACTTTTGCCAAGGTCATTATGAAAATATTTAATAAGATTGCTCCCAAGACTGGTCATTGAGAAACTCTCTTAATAGCTTCCCTCTAGCCTGAAACTTTTCAACACTAATCACTTCCATTTTTCCTTTAGTTAGTTTCTTATTGACCTAATATTCCTGATATTAATCCTAATTTCTTCTAGATTGAGTAACAATTTCCCATGTCGGCATCGTATGAAAATGCTTTTCTGAATTTCAGATATGTGAGGTCTATCACATTCCCAATGTCTTAAAAAAAGAACAGAACCTTGAAGAAAGCTATTGAATTGATCTAGTGTGCTCCACCTTTTCATTCTCCCTTGACCTCCATGTCTTTAGATACACGTTCTCTGAAAACTTCCTTCAAAAATATACACATTCTTGAGATCAGGCTTATTGGCCATCAGTTGCTGACATTGCTCTCCTCTCATACTTCACTACTGTATGTTATTCTACTTACTGCTATATCTATAGGACAAAATAGGGATCTTCCTACCTGAAATATCATGTTCTTTTTCTTTCAGAATTTGGGCTGCGGGCTGTCCTGTCACTGTCAGCTTGATCTGCTTGATCTTTTCTTCTCTCTGAGTTGTATAATTAACATAACTGATAATACCTAATCTGTTACCCATCTTATCTTCATCCCCACATTCGGTATTTTTAGCATAATCAAGCTGCATTATCAGCTCTGAACTGTCCTCACTGCATTATGATCCCTTTCTCATTTTTCATGTTTTTATTTTATTCATAGAGGTGAAAATTCTTTTACTGTTTGTTTCTGCTCAAGTACAGAGTTTTTATCTTTTTATCATCAGCTACTTCAACCACCATGGGAACAAGGCTAGTGTATTTCTTTATTGTTATACCTTGCGCATATACATACGTGTGTATACAAAGAACAAATATTTTGGACCCCTCTGGAATTTTTTTTCTTATTTCCATGCACAAAACTTTGAAGTAACTTCTTACTTACAATACGTTATGCATATAGGTGGGGTTAAGCAGATATTCAAAGGAGCAACTTGATTTCTTCATTCAGGTTTTAATCTCGCCTAACCTGCGCAAATAAAAGAATATGTTTACAATTTCATGTTATGATCTTAAAAGAAGTCATTGGCTTCTCTTTTGTTGGTTAAGTCAAGTTAGTGCTCAAATTACATGGGTTTAAGGAAGACTGAAAGGAGGAAATGGAAAATGCCTGTCAAATGGTAGTTGGGAGAATGTTCCCCAAAGAAGAGTTGAATGTGTGAAATAAATAAGGACAAGCTGAAGCATTCCAGAATCAAAACTTTTAAGTTCAACACAGAGAGCAGAAATTAGTACAAGAGGAGAAGAGAGAAAAAGAAAAAAGTGATGAGCAAGGCTATTGCCAGGTAGGTATGGGCAGTAAAGAGAAATGAGAGCTATGAGATCATGGATTTTAGGTATTTCATTGGGGTAGAAATGAGTTCTCTGCTATGAGAAGAATGATGAATGAAATTTCCCACTGAAAAGAATGTGAGAAGGCAAGGTGAAAAAAAAAGAGGAAAAAGATTTTGAGCCTGAAGGAGAAAGATGTATGCACACTGGAGGCAGCCATAGGTTCAGTGATACAGCATAATAGAAGACTAGTGTAAATTAATAGAGTCTGGTAAATATTGTAATAATTTGTTCAGCTGAGACGAAAAAGTGGCAATGTATGATTCTAGCCATGTTTGAATTAAATGAAAAAGGTTAAAAGGAAAAGAAAGAGTGAGAGGTCAAAGCTTAGTTTGCATTTAGTTGCTTTGTTTGTTTACCTACCAAAACATTAGGGAAACTTCTGCTAACTTTCTTGACCTCCTTTGTCTGTATGATATGATTATTAGTGGGGGTATTTTTTGCCTTTTGGAAGAGTATAGTATTTTTCAAGCTTATGAATAATTCAGGTACTCCACAATATGTTGCATTATTTGCCAAATGCTGGGTCACTAATGTAATTCAGCTTGCTGTTTCAAAAAAAAAAAAAAAAATAGTTTATTTGCTGAAAGAATTCAGTACTAAGAAAAAATCCTGCTCCTTTTGCATGGATTTTGATAATAGATGCTATAGACATACAGCGTTAAAACTCTTCAGTATATTAATTTAGTAAAATAGAGCAAAGCCCAGAAGTGTGTATCTCAGGGGATCGTAGAGCTTCTTTTGAGGTTTCCTCTTCCATTTCTTTTCCCATTTTTGTTGTTGTTGTTGTTGTTTGTTTTTTTGAGCTGTGGATGACTTCAAGAATTTTTTGTTTGTATGTAAAGCAACATTGTCTTGATTTGTTTGCAACCTGGTGTCTGAAATAACAATATTGATGATACTGGTAACAACACATCTAACTCTGGGTAGTAACATTGATTAATTACATCTGCATGGCCAAGAAAGGGATCATGAAAGTATCATGGGACACTTGGCTTGCTGTGGGTTTGCGTGCATGAGTTCGTTGTGTGTATGCATGCGTTTGCCAAAGTTCTGTGGAATAACATCTACTATGAGAGGGAAGGAAGCGGGTGTATGTTTTAGAACAGAGGTGGCCAAGCTTTCACAAAGCTCTGGTGGCTCTTCTGGTGTAGCTTAGAACAGTCTGTAACTTGCTCAGAACTGCATACAATCCGCAATCCGTCGCTGTGCCTTGTTAACCACTTTGAAGTACCAGCTCATTCATTCAAGCAAAAGTGAAGGAGCTGTGATGGGCATATTGCTACTAGGCAATTACCTAGTTGAGGTACTTCTGTCTTTTTGAGGGGCAGAAGATAGTTTGGTATGTTTTTTAATAAACTGAGAGTCTGTTATCTTACAAACAGTGCCAAACATCCTATATTTTGAGAAATAAGTGGATGAAAATTTCAAAACAGAAACATACTCCTGTGTTTGCTAGAGTACCTGATGAAGCTCCCTTTGAGCTTCATGACTTCATGACTACAGGACTGCTCTAACACCTAGTCAAGAAATTAGATCCATCATGTGAAGTGTTCACTGTATGTAATGACAAGACACAACTGACATAGGAGTCCAGTTTAAGACAAGAGCCAGCAGATGGATATAACAGCTGAAGAAAGTAGAAGTCCCAGAAAATTGATCTTAAAGAATGCATAACTTTTAGGTAGTTTTGATCATAGCCTGAGTTAAACAGCTCATTTCTGCAGCCTTTGTACTTAATAGGGTTTAGCCAGGTTAGCAGTACTACTGACTGCTTTAACAAGTACTATTCTTTGTAGGCACTATGGTTTGAGGCTCTAAAATTAGAGCCAGGAACCATTGTTTCGGTTTTTGGAATTTTAGTGGCCTCTGCACCATTGCAAATATTCAGGAAATGTGGCTCCATTCCTTGTAAACTTTAGTTTCAGCCTCAGCTATTACTTTCTCAGAATTTCATTTGGAACAAAAAATATCTAATGAAGACTTAAATCACTTACAAATATGGTGTCACAGCCTCTGTTATTAGCGAGCTTTTAATATCCTTTTTATTAGGAGGATGTATTATCAGTAGGGGCGGTTTGTTGCTCTCCTGATGTTAAGTATTTAAAGAATCCTTCTAAGGGTTATTTAAGATATGTGGGGGGAAGAGTCTTTGCAAAATACCTAAATTCCCAAAAGAATGATAACAACAGGTGATAAACCCTTTCATGATAATGGGAAGGCTTATAGCTATGTGGGACGCTTATGCAAATCTACTCTCTTATAAATCATTGGAGATACTAGATTTAGAAGAAAGGGATTGACGATGCTCAGCTGGCTAGATTTTCAGCTATATCAGTAGTTAAATTAGTGTTAAGGAATTATATAGATGTTGAAGTGATTTAAAGGATTTGGGTGAAAATACTCTTATTTCAACGGCACATAGGTTTAATGAGTATAGTTGTAAAGAAAGAGTGTCTAATGAAATAAATTCTTTTTGCACAACTTTAGCAATGTAATTGAAAGAAAACATAAATAGCATTTATGTAAAAATCTGTTGTTAATAAACAATTACAGTAGCTTGTTTTATTATGTCCTCTCATTGAAAGAAAATACAGACTGCTATTCAATTTTCCTATTTGCAACTAAAATGTTATTGATTTTTCTCACATGGTCATTTTGCTCTTTTTTTTTCTTTTTCCACCCACCTCTATATTTCACCTTTAAGTTAAGAGCTAATTTTGCAGAAATAATCAAGTCATTTTTAATTACCATCAGCAGTTTGTTAGTGGGACTAAAGCTTACCCTAGTTTGAGTCACAGCTCTATTTTACAGAAGCTTATGGTATTGCATGCTGCAAAATGCTTTTGTGGCAGCATACTGCCCTCTTTTCCAGCATGGTACATTGTGCATCCATGGCCTCTTTCACTTAAAGGATGGTGGAACATCCTGCCCTGGGACATTCAACCCTCATAACGTTAGTATCATTCTGTACATGTGTTTCAAAGAATACACAGACCCATGTAGAGATAATTGTGGATATAAGTATATCCAGGACAGTGGATGGATCTTAAGTGATCCTTATTTTCACGAGTTGAATGGCATGTAACAGAATAGCCATAATAGAAGGGATCAATATTTGCAAAGTGACACATTTAAAAATAAGATCTACACAAACATGACTTTCTGACTCATTGCTAGGCTTTTTTGTTTGTTTGTTTTTATACTTCCTCGGTAATTATTGTGGTGAGATTATGTCTTTATTTACTGGCATTCTGTAGGATCATACCAGTAATTCACCTGAAATGACTGTCTACAGTCTTACAGGGTCGTACTGCTGAGGTTGTGTTTGAATGCTAATGTAGGTCATAATTAATCAATAGTGATTGTGGAAAACATAAAGCATTTCTATGATGCTCGTAACTGACATCTAAATTCTCCACAAGAGACAGCCTGAAATAGTAGCAGAACTTGGCCTTGCATCTCTTTGTTCTAGGCTCTTCCTATTTGATGTGCTAGAATGCATGCCTTAAAATAGACTCAGAGGTGAGCTGTTTGGATGTGTCATTTGAACTGAATATAGCTTTGAATGTTCTTGTAGTATATAAAAGAAATAATGCCAAAAGCACTTCTAAGTAGCGTACAGCAAAAACTGAAATATTGTTACTTTTTTGCTAATCTTCCAAAATCAGAATTATAATCTATCCATGAATGTTATTTCTTGAAATAACATTCTGAGGAGTTAATTAAGAAAAAGCTGAATATATTTATTAAAGGACTCATGTTTTGCTTCTTTTCTATGTATAAAATCCAATCTTTTTTCTAGGCTTTTCCCAGCTGTCCTTTATGTTGTGTCTTAACACCTTCATTCAGGTAATAATGTATAGAACTGGCTATACTTGATAGGAATTCTAGTAGATTTTCCAATAGAAATAGGAGTTATACTCACATATGGCAATTTCTGAAAGTGACTGTGTACTATCTACAGACTCTTCAATGCCAATATGTTATTAGTACGTTTAAACTCTTTGTTTTATTGTTATAATGTTTTTCTTTCTTTTGTCTGCATATTTGCACAGTTCCCAGCACACTGAGACTCTGATGTTAATTGAACCTCTGGATTCAGCTTAAAAAGGAATTAGTATTAATTTCCTGGGAAAAATGTGAGAGAGAAGGAGCAGGGATCCCATAAAAACACATAAGATGAAGTAATCAATTCCTTTCTCGCTCACCACTTTCTCCCCAAAATCAACCCACCAGCAATTAGAGGAATGGTTAAGGAAAGAATTAATTTAGGTCCTTAATTCCATAAATGAGCATGTAAGACCAGTGGTTAGCAGGTTCATTAGTGTCATTTTTGTCAGCAGTGACATCTACAGTCCTGTGACTACAAAAAATGATCTTCTATACGATTCATTTGCAACTCTTAACTA
This sequence comes from Anseranas semipalmata, assembly GCA_013399115.1. NCBI lineage: Eukaryota > Metazoa > Chordata > Aves > Anseriformes > Anseranatidae > Anseranas > Anseranas semipalmata. The sequence goes on along the minus strand of VXAA01004394.1, from coordinate 82,418 downwards.
ACATTGAGCCAAAAACTGAAATCACGTGACAATGAGGAAAAAGCTTAGTGTATCGTAAGCATTGCATAGTAATATTTCTTACAGATAGAGCATTCTAAAACTACGCATATGCCAGGAGGAATAATCTTGCAATCGCAGAACCTGCAAATGGAGTCAATTCTGTTAGATGTTGTTTTTGTTGAAAGATAGAGCTAATAGATTTCTCAATCCCTAGTTTAAAGGTTTGCTATATTGCTATGAATATTACATCTCGATTGTCACCTTTTGGGAAAAGAGATTTCTAATTGACATTATGAAAGATATTGGTAAGAAATATTTGGAGGTGACCAAAGTTGAAGGGAAATGTATAGTAGGTTTTCCTAAAGTGACTAAGCATAGTAGGTACCTAAGTCCCACAAAAGTCCATGGAAATAAGGTGCTTACTCATTTAGACAATTTGGTAAGCTCCATTAGATGCTTATGTGCATCTTCAGGCATCTAAATGACTCAGCCCCTTGTCCAAACAAAGGACTGCATGCACTGACAGTATTTACAGGGATGGAAGTCAGGTATGATTTGACTCAAATCAATGGGCTGTGTTCATTTATGCCTCAGTCTGAAGATATGCTAGCTGTAATCTGTTTGGTTGCCAGCTGACCAAAAAAAAAAAAAGCTCAACTGAAAAATTACATTTCAAGAGGACTAATAAATGTATTTTGAAGATGGGGAGACAAAAAGGAAAATTACTTCCATATGACACAAAGCTATTAGAGGTTTGATAAATCTGGATTAGTTTCATCTTCAACAATGGCTGATATTAAATCCTTGGCCAAAAAAATAGATAATTGGAATCGCACAATACACAGCTCTTCAGTTTGGCATCAATCTCATAATACAATAAAACTTATCATTTGTAAGCTTGTCTAGTTTTTAGCAAAAAACTGAGAACAATTTGATCTGTCTTGGTACATAAGATAATACAGTGCAGGTGGTTTAAAAACAAAACAGTTAATGAAGGAAAATTTTACTTAAACTACCTGATGATTCATCATCCAGTCTTTGCACACTGTCAATTGTGCCTTTCTGAGCAATTATTTATAGAATATTTAAATACCCTGGACAGCATGTGCAACTGCTGAGAATGCTATTGTATTATGAATTATTCCTCCAATTTGTTTCAGTTCAATATAGAATTACAACAATGCAGTGAGTCAACCTTCTGTTTCCCTGAATGCAACGCAATATAACATTTATACTGGCAATTAAGTTTTGACTTCAGTAATATTTTGACCATGTTATAATATTCCTGAACTAAACTTTGAAATAGTATGAAAATCAGAGTTATTTATTTCATCATCTTTCTACTTCCTTTTATACATGTATAATCACAAACTTGAGAAGTTGTGCTTATATCAATAAGGGCTACTATTCAGCTCTTATCTGCACAACTCCCATCCAAGCACATAATTGCTTGGAAGCACCAACAGAGGATATGACAGAATAGTTCCTTAATGGGCTGGGGGCTAGTTGGAGTTTTTAGAGAAATTGAAGAGATTTATAGAGTAGAAGGAAGCCTAGATATGTTAAATACACAAAGAATGAGATGATCAAGAACTGGACAAGTTTTGGCAGACCACAAAATAAGGTGATGAAATTGGAGAAAGTAGAAAAAAAAGGGCAGGGAGGGAGAAGGGAGGTGATACAGTTGCGGATACAAGGTGTTTATAGTGTTTATAACATACCACCTGGAGCAGAGATAGTTAAGTATTTTTTCTTGTTGTATTGGCATTTGGAGAGTGCAATGTCAAGGAGTCGGAAATGAGACTGATGGCAACGGAGGTGCCATCTGGTTTGAGGACTGTAACCTCAATAGCTACACCTAGACTGCATGATGAGCACTTTCTGGGATCCTGGCTGCCTGGAAACCAGGGTGGAAATGATAAGAGAAAGAAACTGGGGAGAGATTATTGTGTGCAGTCAGATCCCATCCTGGTTAAACTGACACATGACTGTGATGCATATCCGTACTGGGTCTGCCTGGGATGGAGCTTTCTTCATAGCAGCCCCTGTGGTGTTGTGTTCTGGATTTGTGGCTAAATCAGTGTTGATAACACACCAGTGTTTTAGCTGTTGCTGAACACTGCTTGCACAGCATCAAGGCCTTCTCTTACTCTGCTCCTGAGCATGTAGACTGGGGGTGGGCAAGAGGTTGGGAGGGGATGCAGCCAGGACAGCTGAGCCAAACTGGCCAAAGGAATGTTCCGTACCATATAATGTCACATTCAGCAATAAAACTGGGGTAGTCTTTCCAAAATATCTGTTGCTTGGAGGCTGGATGGGCATCGGTCTGATGGGAGGTGGTGAGTGATTGCCTTGGCTCGTTTTTCCTTCTCTTTTATTTTTCGTTCCCTTATTAAATTGCCTTTATCTCGACCCACAACTTTTTCTTCTTTTGCTCTTCCAATTCTCTCCGCCATCCTGCTGGGAGTAGGGGAGTGAATGAGTGGCTCATGGATGCTCCAGTTTTGGCCAGAGTCAGCCCAGCACAACATCTGAAACTTGAGAGTCCTTCTGAGTCCTACTGTGTAGAGAGAGCCAAAAAGCTAGCAACTAGAAGTAAAGTAGTAGTGCCAGTTTACTGTAGTTAAACTAAAAATATTTGATGGAAAAGGTAATAAAATAAAAGCAATATTAATCCAAATGTTTTTTTAAGAAACTGATTATGTCAATAGCTTTTTGTGCTTTTATTTATTTATTTATTTAAGTTTTCATGCCACTGTGTTATTACTTCCCTGATAAGATCTTCTGTATCACTTAGTGTTCTGTTGGAGGCTCTCAGGAAACATTTGCTTTTATGACACATGTTACTTCACACCTTTTAAGCTTAATCACTTACTATTGACAAACCTCAGGAAATGCTTAGAAGACTAAGTAGACTTTTCATGTGTTTTAAATGGATTTTTTGAGTGGTATTTTTAAGGTAATGGTTTGAAGGCTTATGGAACCATTGGTCATGACATTTTGCTCATCCCATGGGGACTATATCAATGAGTATGAACTAACTTTTGGTACTCAAAAGTCATCGAGCAATAATAAAATTGTATCTGGTTATTTTCTTCACTTTCTGTTTTCAGTCTTGACAGAAATAAAGGTATGATCTGCAATAAGGTCTTTCAGAATGTCCAGTTAATAGGAAAACTGAAAGACTATAAAACTGCATTTCACCTTCACCCACACACAGAGGCAATATGGACTATTTTCATCTCCTACTAAGTGTTTCATAGGCATTTGTTGTATTCAAAAGCGTAGAACTTCAATGACTTATAAAAATGATTAAAAACAATACTTCTACATATCCTACCTAGTCTGGAATTATAGATTGGACATTAATACATTAATGTTCATTAACCTATATTGGATATATTATACGTGCAAGTTACAAATAAAAGGTGGAAATTGAAAAATATGTGGGCCTTGCACTTTTTCCTCTTCCAAGGGTCAATAAACTGTACTGTGTATTTGTTTTTCTGAACTAATTTAAAAACCTCATGCATGTTGTAAGTTATGTCATTCCGTATGTATGTAAGTTGAAAAAAATGCTTTCGCCGTTGTAAGTTGATTGTGATTTTCCCCTGTTTTCCCATTTCCAAGTGTCGCTCTAAAAACTAGTTGAAACAAACGAAACCTATGTTGCCCCTTTGGGCTACAGGAACTCTAAGCTTAGAATCACAGAATGGCTGAGGTTGGCAGGGCCCTCTGGAGATCATCTGGCCCAGCACCCCTGCTCAAGCAGGGCCACCCAGAGCAGGGTGCCCAGGACCACGTCCAGGCAGCTTTTGAAGGTCTCCAAGGAGGAGACTTCACAGCCTCTCTAGGCAGCCTTTGCCACTGCTCAGTCACATGCACAGTAAAGTGTTTCCGGATGTTCAGGAGGAACCTCCTGTGTTCCAGTTTGTGCCCATTGCCTCTTGTCCTGGCACTGGGCAGCACTGAAAAGAACCACCACCCTCCTTGTGCCTTCCCTTCAGGTATTTGTGTACACTGATAAAATCCCCCCTAAGCCTGCTCTTCTGAGGACTGGCTGAACAGTCCCAGCTCTCTCAGCCTCTCCTCACAGGACCCCCACTCCCATAGCACTCCCACTCCAAACAGCTTTTTGTTGTAACTTACCATATTTTGACTGCTTTATGTGTGCACCTATCTCATTGCTTGATTTTAGAGTTGTAGTCTATATTCTGACAATGAAACTTTCTGGATAGTGGATGAAAAAGAAGTGATGATGAATTTTTTGTTCATTCTAAATGTGAACAGCAATTTTCAAGGGAGCTAATTAAAATCTTTATCTGATCCCTGGCTGTGAGAGAGCTCTGCCTGGATGCACGTGATAAGTTCATGCCTTTTGAGATTTCTAATTTGATTGTATATATTTTTTTTATGATTTTGTGGCTACAGCATTTTTTTATGTTCGTAAGTCTTTGCCAGAGGAAATAGCAACCTTCCCTTTAAATGTTGTAGTTAGGAAACAGCACTTTGCAAGTGGATTTTTTTTCTTTGTGTATGTGAGAAGAATGGTAAATCAACTTATGAAAGTGGTTTGTAGGGAAAAAAGATTATTTCCAATCTGTTTGGATAATAAGCTATTGTTTTGAAGAGAATCCAACCTGAGTGAATGTACAGGATCATGATAAACTGTAAACTCCTGTTGCCAAAGCTTTGTGAAGATGGTTTTGACATCTTAAAAGGACATGCAGAGTTTTACGGGTTCAGCATGGAACATTGTACATCAGCTGGATGTCGGCAAAGAACATTAAACTCTTAATTTGGCATTATAATTTGTCAGCTGGTCACATCAGTTGACTTTACTAATTGCTAATTGAGCACATGCACAGATATGGAAGACAAAACCTCAAAAACTAACCCTTTCTTTGGCAGTTTCTTAGTTTTATGTGTTTGGGTTGTTTTCACTTGTAGCATGAAAAGAAAAAGTTTAGTTTTCATCTACAGTGAGGTCTATACCATCAGATTGATCTCATGTTTGATGTCTTTCATAAATTGAAGGTCACATTCATAGTTTAAGGTTAAAATTGTTCCTTAGTAGCAAGTAAATCAGTTGATCAGTATGGAATGGGGTTGGTAAGAGAGGTCAGAATGAAAGTTTGAGGATAGGACTTGGCACAATATAAGGAAATCATATAAAATTGATGTGTTCACACTGTAGTGAACTATTGATTCTTACTTTTTATTGCATGCTTCACCATTCATGTGGAGGAAAAAAGTTTATAGGATATCAAAACAATATGTCTGTAACAGTCTGCTTTGGTTACAGTAGAAAAGTTCATGGTTAATTATCTGAGATGTAGTTAAAGTGAAAGAATGTTACTAAATAAACTTTACATAAGTGAAGTGGGAGTAGGAGGGTAACAATATAGAATTTTTGACAAAGATCAATAACGTAGGGCAGTATTTGTAATACTTTTTGGCTCTTCACAGTTAAATGACAAGATCAGGACTGATACTTTTGCCAGTGCAAACTAAAGCGTGTATTTGCATATATTATTGCTTGCTGCTTTTGATAAAGAATTAGAAAGGGACCAAAATTTCCTTCCTTAAATGTGTATAACTTTAACAGAAATACAATAATTTAAGTTCAAATTCTCCTTGTAAAAATATTCCCAAAAGGAAAGTCAGAAGTATCCTACTGAGACCAGAGAGACTAGAAAACACATACGAGCTTGAATAGTGTCATATGGGGATGGGCACATTTTCTTGAAGGGTGACAACTCAGAGATGTTGGCCACATATCTCCAAGGCCATTTTTTTCATAAACATCTAACTATGTGCTGCTGTATGGATACATAAAAGAAAACAAAACAAAGGGAAAAAACAAATTTGTCTCCATTGCAGTTACCTGATCAGATGGTTGTAAGTCTTTGTGTTCACATGACTGTGCACTGCAGTCACTTCATGCACTGCACTTGCTTTACCAGGTGAGATGAATTCTGTGTTTACACTTGTCTGCCTCATACGAACATATGCTGTGTAAGGATGTAAAATTGATCCAAAATTTATTATTATTACCCTTTTCCTACACCATTCTGTGTAACGGGACAGGTGGACATGTTGAAGTGATCTTGCAGATTTTAATCCCAAGGTACTTACAGAATAACTGTTTGGAATGTCCAGATATATTTCGCTTGTAGTATAGTGTGAAACTTTCTCATACGGGTTTTTTGAGTTATGAATTTTTCTAGATAGCTAAGAACTTGCACGCTAGTACAGTACAGTTGCACTACTGCTAATGGAATGATTATCATGACCACACCAAGTTTAAGCCGTACAACTTTGTTCAGTAGAAATGAACTTACATGCAATATTAAGGATGACTGGGTGATGTATATGCATCATACAGTGGTTTTGCCTAATTCCTGGAATGCGATGGCATCTGTTTCCTTGCCTTTGCTTAGGCAAAAGTATAGGGCAAATTCAGAGCATCTTTTGTTAGAATGGAAGAATGGTTCCATGAATTCAGACCAGGGATTCTTATAGCCTATGCTATAGAGTGTAGCATCCTGTCTCCAACACGCCATAGATTTCCACAGAAGAGAGGAACAGGGCAAGAATATATCACACGTTTCTTGAAAATTCTCCCAGCCCCTGACTGTTTTCAGCTCAAGGGATTTCTGGTGCAGTTTGTCTAAATATCAATGAATTGCACTTCCAAGTGCTTGTTCAGTTTCACCTTGAAACTTTTTAAAACTTTTTTGCATCCCTAATATGTTTCTGAGAGTTTCATAGATCTGCCACCATTGAACAAAGAACCACCTTCTTTTGTTTGTTTTGAACTTTGCTCTTACCAGCTTCCTTTATGGTTGCTAGTTTTTCTGTATATACAACATTATACTGAACTCTAAAATGATATAAAAGTACAGTTTGAGCACTCTGTTTTGGTACAAATTATTGCAGAAGATCACAGAAACAGCTTTACAGTTGAATTTATTTAAAAATAGCTCTGCGGTAGGAGGGTATCATTTTACAGCAATGACAAGATAGAAATTATCACTTGATATTTTTACTCACAACACTCTATTGGATCTGTATTGACATTGCACAATATTCCATATACAATTGGTAGAAATGGTTTCCAGGTTGTTTGCAGACCCCATTTGATCATAAATAAAAGGCACTGAGATCATAAAACCCAGCTCTTTATTGGTACTGTGATAGGTACTCATGTTTAACACAAGTTCTGTTAGAAAGCTGCAAGGAAAGTGACATAAGCTGGATTTTGCTGATAGTTTGAATAGTGGCCAAGGTTTATAATGGAAGGTCAGAGGGGACCTGATATGAGTAATATGGGCTGGAATGATGTATGTGTGTTGTAGTTCTCATTGAAGGTCATTTATCCTGTAATGAATACTTTGTAACATTTCTTGAGTTGAAGCTTACAAATTGTGCTGCAGTGTAATTAAGAATCATTTACAGTAAAATAGAGATATCATCCAAATCTCTACATATGTCATCTGATGAATTTAGGTCAAGGCTGATTGTAGCATTGCACTGGCTACAGAGGCCAGGTTTTTAGATACTCTTGTGCTCATTGCAGAGCAGAGATAACTGAAAGAATTTTTTTTTTTTTAGTACAGGAGATAAAAATATAGTCAGAACTGAATGGAAAAAGAGTAAAGAAGTATCATTACTGTCTTCCAGAACTAAATTTGTTGGTTGTTTTTTGCTGAATAGCAATTCTCCATGAAATTACTCAGTATCTTTCTATGATTCCAAAAATTCTGAATTTTTAAAAAGGGAAAACAGTGCACACAGTTGTACTGGGTCTGGCTGGGATAGAGTTAACCTTCCCTGCAGCAGCCCATATAGCGTTGTACTCTGCACTAGTAGCCAAAACACTGGTGTGATACCTGCGCTGTTCTAGCTACAACCTACATCGGACCCATACAGTCCAGTAAATCCGGTTGTCCCTTTCCTCTGCCTGGCCAGAGGCAGGGCTCCTCTAATCCTGGTTGGAGTATCTCTCGCTTAATTCTTGCACATATGAAGCAGAAGTCCCTTCGTCAGGGTCAGCAGTAACATCAGCCCTTCTGTTCCCTCTGGGGGACTGCCCAACAGAAACTGGAGCAGTAATTTTCCTAGGAGAGCTCCTTTTGGCTGCTACATTTCCTTGCAATTCACGTACACGAGCTGCTAGAATTGAGGTAGGTTCACCATCCCACTTTCTCGTGTCCTCCCCTTGGTACTGTAGATAGAACCACAGGGTGCCACGTGCCGTATGTCCGTGGTACTCTCTCCCTCGAGCAGGAGAACGCTGATTCTTAATAGCTGAGATACTTGTCCATACTGGTGAGGAGGAGGATATATGTTCTTCAAGGTGGTGGACCTGTTGGGACAGTTTCTCCACAGCCGAGATGCAGGCCCGTAGGGGAACAGAGAGATTTTCTTCGTATCGCTGGAGTCGGTTGGATAGATCATCCACTGTTGGTCCCATTCCCTCTCTCCAATGTATATCTGCCAGCGTGCTGGCATGCGTTGATGGGGCACTCCGTACAAACTTCCGCCACATGGACCTTCTACAACAGTGCAGAGATATATTTTGAAAATTAACTGAAGGGTTTAAAGAATGTCCAGATCTTAGACCGCTGCCTTTTGTGTTGGTAATAAAAATATTCTTTACCATCCAATTGCACTGCAAGCACCAGTTAGTAGGAGTATGTAATAGTCAAAGACGTGATAGGTAGGCTACAGCTGTATTGTTACCACCAAAAGTGGAACAGACTATTACACTTAGCAACAGGTGCAGATAAAATAAATTGTATTCTTCTGAACATTGGTTAAAATTACTTTGCTGACAAGATGTCCGTATATTGTTGATCACAGGTAGTGTCTTTGTTTTCTTTCAAAAACATCAAGTAAAATTTTCTAGTGCAAAAAAATCTGAGCTGTCAGAAAATACAGATCTGAAGGCATTATATTCCAATCATTTGTGATGGAGAAGACAGAAGGAAGACATTGCAAAATTGCTCAGATAGATACTTTCACTTTCTAAATCAGCTTGTTATTTATAACATAGCTGCAGGCACTCTCAGAAGTTAGCAGATGTAAACAGCCAGTGTCATTATGGGTTGCATGCAGAGCAGAATTATACCCTTCAGCCAAGGAGTACCTCTTGAGGAGAAGCTACCTGGTGACCCTCATTTTAGCTCAAATTATAGAAATGAACAGTTAATCTTTTCTGTGTTTATTTTTTGTTGTTTTGTGGTGGTGTTTTGTTGTTGTTGTTTTGTTTTGTTTTATTTTTCCCAGAAAGCAAAGAGAGCAAACTGATTTCATCTTCATGTTCCTGTGTTTCTGGTAGCATCCTTCATAAATTAGTCATTGATGTTTCATTGATATCTGCTACCTTCTTTCTCTCTGTTTTTTTTTTTTTTTTCCACCCCAAAATGTTCATAGTACTGAGGAGGTCTCTGAGAACCAGACTGTTGGTGGAGAAAGACTGGTTCATTTAAAGTACATGACTAACTTAAGTATCTTCTTATGCTATTAAAAAAGCAAGATACAAATACAAAAGGTAACTTTGTTTTTTTTTTCCCCCCTTCATTTTGTTTGCATTTTGCATCTCTATAGAAGACACATAAAGGTTTTCCACAGAGATATTAGTATTCTGGCAAGCTTCCACCTGTGATACATAGACCATCAAAGTGCTGACAGATGCAGTATTATACAGAAATGCAAAGATTATGTTTGTGTTTCTGTATGTATCCTGCAAAAAAAAAAACCAAAACATTCAGATCTCTCCTTGCTATTCTGTTCCAGAATGCTCAAGCCATCTGCTTGGTTTTCCTGCTGCATTTTGTCTCATTAGTCATGTTCACATGTATTTCAGGCTGCTTAATTTCATTACGCAAAGTATTATGCACTGTTCATCCAATAAGTGAGAGAGGTTCATTCTGCTACCCAGGGGACTTGTAAAAAGAAGTTTTAAACCTCTAAGAAAACCTGAAAAATCTTGTTGAAACATGGATCACGTTTCACTGTTACCTCTATTAACATACTAAAACTTACTTTATTGATTAAGTTATCCATCTTTCCCTGACTCCCAAAGGCTAACGGCTGTCTCCTTAGAAATATTTGCTTCTATCTAGGATTTTTTAACACAATTAAGATCTCTACACAAAACTAAGTGTCATATTTGAAAGTTTCCTTTTAGTTGGGGTTAGTATTACTGCCTTACAGTAAGGTTGCCAGTTTTGAACTGGATGTGGCTGTGACCATCCCCATGAATATCCACCTAGAATTAGCAAAATTAAAAGCCTTTAAAAAGCTTCAGGATTCACACAGGCAAGAGAGAGCTGTTAACGCTGAAGATGTAAAACCTCCAGTAGCAGTCACTGTTAGATGTGCTCAAGCTTCTCTCAACATCTTAGGCTGATAAACACACAGCATCACCACAGAGTGACTGAGTATACTTGTGTTGCGAGACTAAGAAGATCGATAAAGAGAACCCTTTGATGGCTCTTGGTAACTGCTCTCTGTAATGGGAAGGAGCCAGCCCCTGCAGTGGGAGCTGGGCTTGCATGTACCTGCTGGGACCCAGCTGGGACCCCAGTAGTCAGTTCTGGGTACTAAGAGTACCAGTAATGGAGAAAAACTGTCAGCGCTGGGCTGAGAGAGGGGTGACTGAGGCTTAAAGGGCAAAGGCAGGGGATTAATAGTCAGCCTGGAGAATGGGAAGGAACATAAAAACTTTGCATGGAGCGGGAAACTGCGACTGACCAGAGAGTCAAAAGAGAATTGGCGGAGAGCTCTAGTGAAAACATTTAATAAGGAATTGGATACCCGGACAGCAGGCTTAGAGCTGCCAACATACTTCCATTAGCATCAGCCAGTAATCCTAGCTGGAGACAACTGGGACTGGTTGAGAAATGAGCTAGGAAGGCAGCAAAACAGACTTCAGTGAGAACTGTGCTCAAGTACCTAGGAACATGCAGTATATGCTGCATATGCTCAAGAAATACAACGAGGAAAAAAATTCAGGATCCATTATTAGATGTAAAAAAATAGTGGATTTTTTTTTATATTCCAAAAATTTCACAATGAAAATCAATTTTATCTTAAGAGTGTACTCTGAATGGTATACAAATTATAGAGCACTCACAGAAGAGGAGGGGGGGGACCCTTTAAATTCCTTAAACAAACAACATAGGTGCTGGATAAGCATAGCTCTGCCCAAAAATATGTTACTCAGAGAAAAAAATAAAATAAAAAATAAAGCTTCAGAAAGAGCCTGAATTAAACTTTTGAGTGCTTGACATTGCAAGTGTTCTTTTGTTAATGTTGTGGTTTGCATCTAATGAGCTTATTTTTACTTTTTTGTTTGGATAAATAAATATATTCTGTCCAGACGGCCACAAGGTACAAAATAATTGTCAGCTTTGAAAGCCAGAACATTTTTAACCAGCTTTCCCTGATATTTATTTCATTAAAGCCCTAGCTCCTGGAGTCATTTGGAGGATATCACCTTTTTTTTCTAACGGAAAAGACACATTTTGTGGTGGTGTAAATTCTTGTTGCCCCATGACTTTAGTGTCAGTAAATTCAATGTGATGGTCTTTGTTTATATGGGGTTTACTCCCTAAAAACATTAGAAGGGTAACTATACATTTATAGAAATTGCCATTGTTTTTACAGCTGTGGTAAATAATATTGATTTCTTAGTACATAAACAGTGAAAAAATGAGTTTCAAAACTGTTCAAAATACTTTCAATGAACTTTTGAATTATGCAATTAAATATTTGCAGTAAAAAATTGCAATATGCAATAAAAATTGCAATATGCAATAAAGTATCTTTATTTCTAAGTATTCTTACTGTTCTAACTATTGCTGAGAGCTGCAAAATGAAATAATGACTGTATTTCATACTAATGAAAATAATCAACAGCAATACATGTAAGATACGAGCACAGAGGATAGCTTTTATGGTGTATGATGAAGGTATTGAGCAAGGATTCAAGACATTTACGGCTGAGAAGATTCCTTAAGCTAGATTCCTTGTGTGACATTCAGCGTATTGGTTAATTTTGTGTACCTCAGCTTCCATCTGTACGACAAATATGTTGATACAGCTTTTCTGCTATCCTTTGCATGTCTTAGGGATTTGATTTATAAAAATCTTAAAGATCTCTAACAGTCTTGTTCAAACAACTTCCAGCACAGTAAGCATTCAGTTTTCACTGGAGCTTCTAGTCAGAGCTGTGGGGAAAAAGCTAGGTGAATTCTCTTAATTTACCAGAATAAGAGACTCTATAGAAGAAAAATAATGTATGGCATAAGCTGAATAGTTCTACAAAATTATTTGAATGTAAAGGCTGAATTTTCTTCTGTCACTTTTGCCCTTTAATGTGAAGTGTTTTGAACTGTCTGGTTGTGTATAGAAGGAAAAAACATAGAAGTACAAATCCAGGTCTTTTTGGTATCAAACGAGTTCACTGAGCATGCTAGCTTAAGGAACCTTGTGGGATACAACAGCAGCAAAATACGATGTGTGTGAGGTCACTACAATTGACCATACTTGGCTCACTGATTAAATCTACAAATATATGTAATATTGGAGCACACTAAGAAAACAGACAAAATGAGTCCATGAGGAAGGAAACCTGTTCATGTCTTTTTTTTCTGTGTATCTTAACAATCTGGTTAACTCTCATGATAATCAACTTCTGACAATCAGCAGCTTAAAGGCATTGAACAAACCAAGTATAATTAAAAGACTTTTTAAACAGCAGTTGTTTGTGAGCAAAAATGGAAAATACAGCTGGATAGGTACAGGCAAGTGTTTACATGGAATGTCTTTCTCTTAAAGGGAGAAAAGAAAAGGGATTTTTCTGAGCTGTGAAGAAACTAGAAACTGACTGATAGAGCCTTCACTCAAGATTTCCCTGTGAAAAGAAAACCGCGTTGATGCCAATCGTATAAGGTATTTTCAGCAAACATGGATTCTTTTACCTTCTGTACCCTGTTAATTGCTTTAATGCATGGTGCTTTCTTAGAAATAAAATGGAGGTGATAAATGATTTAAAGTAATAGCTTTTAGTAAAGTCTGTTAGATCAGTGAACATGTAATTTTGTGGAAATACATGATATTTCAAACTGACATGAAAGACAAAAAAACAGTTTGTATGCATTTGTTGACTGTTCATATAGTAGTTGTATTTTTTGCCTGCTCTCCCCATCAACTTGCATTTTATCAAATCCCAAGCTGTCGTGGTTCATTATCCATAGATGATCTTGAGCAGCCTTGCATCATAAAAAAATATGCTGTGGCATCTGCCATTGTGCACCAGTATACAGATAATTTCTGAGTAAGGTTTGTCTTTGATTTATGAGTTCAGTAGTGTGTGCTCTTATGTTTTGCATTGAATTTCTTAAGCAACAAGAGCTGCATGTATTACATTACTGTGATCTTTCAGGTTGTCGATATGTCTGCCGTGCATTTTTAGCTAACAAGTTCCATTCGAGTTAATGTTTGTAGAATTCAGTCTCCACCAGTCAGTCACATAGCTGCTGTAGTCTAAGTCATTTCATAAGCTCCTGTACCAGTGATGTAGACAGCACATTGAAATTAGCAGTTGTGATTATAGCATCAGTCTTGCATACTAGATCCTATATTTTGACTTTTCTGATTTTAGGAGCCAGAAATGAAATTTATATCGTGATTGTATTAATAGAGAGCAATAATGTCCAGACATATATATATATTTACTAATGAAGTTTTTATTTCCTGTAAGGTAATTTTATTGGTAGGAGACTGTTATTCTTTTTTGAAAGACAGTTAGTAAAAATGCACAGTGCTCATAGATACTAGTAAGTAAAAGTCCTCTCCATCCCTCTAATTTAAATCTCTGTTTAACTGTTGTAATAGGAAATGGAACATTTTGTTTTATTTTTTTTTAGAGATGTTCCAAGGAGATTTAAGTGTTATTCTGTTTTGGTGATACAACATTTGGAAATTAATTATATTGCCACCATTACTGCTTCATCAAAAAATGCTTCAACAACCAACAGTGAAAAATTATTACAACCCTCTTTAGCTTTGTTTCAGTACTTCTTGAATTGATAACTGTTTGAAATTAATCAAAGAAACTGTTTTTAGGAAATTGCATGGATACTTTTCTGAATATGTTAAATCTAAGTAGCATTGCTTGCTATAGCCTAGATAGCCTGTCGCTTTGATGTTTCCTCCAGGGATGATGAGAGTAAGAGAAACAATCTTGTTCTGTTAAGATGCCTTATAATTGCCAGGCTTGATGCAATTTCAGTGAAACATTGCACTAAAACCATCCTTTTAATAGATGAAAACAGTTGCTGTATAGTCTGAAGATATTTACAGGGCTTCTGTTTGCATGTCACAGTTCCCATTCCAATTAATTGTTTATACTTACAACGACTTGAAGACTTCACTTGGGCTACAGCTTTTTATACTTTTCCTGTTTGTTTGTGCAGATGTTTCACAGAGAGCTTGTGGAAGTGGAGATCATTCACAGGTCAAATGAAAAGCAACAACGTATAAAGACAATGAAATGTCAGGGCACTTTTCAATGAAAGTTCACAAAACAAGTGAAAAGCCACAAGAAAATGCAAAGCAATATGTCCTCAAAGTAAATTGTCCCCAAGGAAAATAACTCACTTGGAAAGAATACTACTATTCTTTTGTGTTGTAGAGCAGATTGTTGTGAGACTGGCTCTTGATGTGTGACTTTAGCAGTGGCTGTCACTTTGCCCAAAGCCTACCTTTTATTTTCAGTAATAAAACATAGCACAGCTCTGTGCTGAATGTGGAAAGAGAAGGGAAGAGAGAGAGAGAGACTGAAAAAATATTTTATTTTCTAATTCCCCAGCATCTGTTCCTGTTCCACCAAAACTTGCAAATGAAATTTGATTGGAGTAGTAGTGTGTTCATCACGGTGATAAAATTAATTTCCATCTCTGTTCACTATCACGTGTGTCTCAGTTACAGACAGTTTCTTCTGAGAATATGAAATACTGTCTATGAATGTGTCTGGGAGTAAGTCACCAATGTTTAAATCTGTTATTACAGATAACTCAAACTAATTTAAATGAAGGCAAATGTTTTGGGATCTGAATTTCCATTTGAACAATAGCTTCAAGGACTTGCATGCACATTTGACTGTCTTGTGCCCTGAGGTGGATTGCTACTAAGGAGATTATCCACATATACCCATGAGCTACAATAAGTTTCTTAGGAATGTGAAATAGAATAAAGTGGTCTATAAGGTAAATACGAAGTGGAAAAGCAAATCAAAGGAAAAGTTGAGTAAGAATGACCCCAGAACATTTCAAAAAATCTACATCAGGCACTTAAAGATGCAACAAAACCCGAGGATTTGCTGCAGAAATCTGAACTAGAAATGCTTCTTAATCTGTCATCCAAGTCATAGAATTTCTTTGGTAGTTTTCTCAGTATTGTTGATGTCTATATAATACATTACAAATTGGGTTAAAGGGGATACTTTAATAAGCAGAGTCATTAGGAAATACCTTCTAAGACTTGTTGAATATTAAAGTGTTTACTGAAAAACAAAATAATTGCAGATAGTTATGCATTACAAGGAATCTTCCTATTTAAAAAATCCACTAAAATATTAATAATATTCCTTTAAGCGTTTTAGATGCAGTTTCTCTTTTTTCAATTTAGAAACATTTGTGGTATGTCGATTTTGCTGTTACTTTTGCTTTTATTTGACGATAGTAACAAGGATGAAAGCAGTTCTCCTTTTACAGGAGCTATTACTTCCACTGTAGTTGGTTTGGACAATCAAGAAATGCAGACTGGTGCTCAGGCCCCTATTAAGGGAATCCCCACAGAACTCAGAGGAAGGCTGTAAATGGCACAGGCCCAGAATCAGGAGGCCCCAAACCAACTACTTTCAGTGCTCTGACCCCATCTAGTTCAAAAAAACATTCCAGTTTATAGCCAAACTCATCAGAGTTTTCTCCTTTTCTTGCCTCAGCAGTATTTTGCTTCTAGCCCATTCAGGAAAACAAGAACAAATCCTGGAATCCCCGTTTCATTCTCATGCTAGTAAAACTCCACTGTGATGGAGCATGTAGGACTACAAATAAAATTCCATTTCAGTCTGGAGGAGAAAACTAGTGATTAATTTTAGGGCTTATACGTAGTATACCTCACTGAAAAGACTATCTTATACACTAATATTAAACTCTTCACAAGTCAGAGGATGTTCCCTGTGTGTTCTCTAAGTTGGTTGAGAAAAATAATTTTTCCCAACTTATCCCAATTTATTGTTTTTTGTTTTGTTTTGTTTTGTTTTGTTTTTAATAATTGTATTACATTTCTAGATTTTCTGGACAACAAAGTCCTATCTACTGGAATGCTGTTCACATATTATTATGGGACTGTTCAAGAATCAAGGACTAAGGCATTGTTTCAATGAACACCAAAATTACAGGTGAACAAAGTTGCCACAGTCTGCGGACCTATCTCAGAGGAAAGGCTGTCAAACAATAAATATTAGCACTATTTCTTTTTCTTTTCTTTTTTTTTCTGTATTTTTAACCTCTTTTTTTTTTTTTCTGAACTAATACTTAACTTAATTTCTCTTCTGGGAGCCAGCATTCTCCTGATAAATGAAAATCCCTAGGCTGGGATACATATTGCCTTCTGTAATCATTTCCACCAAACCTTTAAGCAACAATGAAAATTGATTTTTACATAAGTCTGTGGTGCATTAATCCATTAAAAATAGAGAGAACAGTAAAGCAAAATTTACTTCAGTTAATCTGTTGAAATTTATTAAACTGTGTATAACCTCCTAAGCTGGAAGTAACTTGCTATCTTACAATGGCAACATAGGTTGCAATGAAATTTCTGGGTTTTGGCAGTGGAGGAAGAATCAGAGACACCAAAGGATTTTTTTGTGGGAAAATAAAATTTGACAAAGTAATACAGTTAAGTGCAGGTCTTACTCTCCCCTATAAGGAAGAGAATGAAATTGCTGGTGCAAAAAAGGTTTCTTTCTTCCAACAGTGCTGCATTTATTGTGTTACAGTCTAACACAGCAGCAATTATACATAACAGTTAAATAAAATGAGAACAATCAAACAGTCAGCTCACTGAGCCAGAGGTGGTACTTGGAGTCCCTGCTGTTTCTCCCAGTCAATCACAGCATCAGTGATGGTCAGGAAATAGGCTTCATTTTCCTGCATATGTTTATGTGGTGGGGGGGACATGACTTTTCCTTACTTTTCGGCAGGCAAAAAAAGAAACTAAAAACACTTGGAAAAAAAAATCAGATTTATGGGGAAAGTATGCATCTACAAGTGTACATCATACCTAGGAAGAATATTGCAGTTTTTAACTGGCTGGATAAAAGGTCCACCAGATTACTACAGGAAGAAGCCTGTAGAAATCAAAATTTCTTGGACTTTGTATTATAATGAGAATTGTAGCAGTAAGTTCTTGCAAGATTCTAGGGGGAAGAAAAAACACACATAGGGCAAAATAAATGGATAAGTGGATAGGAAAGTATGTTCCATATAACTACTGCAGGAAGTCACATACATTTTCTGAAATAATTGGTGCTGTCAGTGGTCAGAAAGAGGATACAAGATTAGGTAGACCATAAGTTTAATATGGTTCTGAAAGTCGTCTGGTCCTATCACAGGTTTGGTCAAACAATACAGATGAATTTTTATGAGAAATTGGCTAAAAAAAATCACCAGGATATATCTGCCCATCTTTACATCTGAATAAATCAGGATAGATGTTTTAAGAAACTCCAGTATAAAAGTAGGGGAACAGCTGTGGTCCAAGTCTATCAAGAGTAGATATTTTCTGAAGTACATTGGAGTTATGACCCTGAAAAAGTCCACGGTTGTAGTTTTATGATAGCCTAAAAGTGCACTTTTACTGGAAACGATGATCTTAAGCTCCTTGCTTGTTCCAGCACTAAACATTAACAGAGTAGTTTTCAGCCAGATCGGCCTTATTGCTGACACACAAGGAATAGTGCGGTGATGTGCATGTGGGAAGTAGGGCAGGATATCATCTGTTTTGGCAGCAGCAAAACCTTAAATCTGTTTAAGCAGCTCCTGAAGGCACTCCAGAAGTCTGAGCCTTCACAGGAGGACAGGAGGAATGGGTGCTGACACCGCCATTTACCTTCTGTGTAGCCAGTGACGCTCACATCACTAATGGCAAGCATGCTTAGCATTATAATGAATAATGAACTCCAGTTACTTTCCTGTAACTGGACTAATTTTTACACAAAAAATTTTTTTACAAATTAATAAAATAGGTTCCCAAATTTGATCCCCAGGTGTGGTGGGCTGACCGTAGTTGGATGCCAGATGCTCATCCAGCCACTCTCTCACTCCCCCTCCTCAACAGTACAGGGGGAGAAAATAAGATGGAAAAGCTCATAGGTTGGGATAAGGTCGGGGACCAATTTAATTTATTGCCAATTAAAATAGATATGGATGGTGAGAAACAAAGAAAGAACAACAATCCCCGACCCACCACTTTTTCTCATGCTCAACTTCACTCCTAACTCCTCCATCTCCTTGCCCCCTGGCGGCACAGGGGGATGGGGAATGGGGATGGGTTCAGTCCATTACAGCTCCCCTCTGCCACTCGTTCCTCCTCACACTTTCCCCTGCTCCAATGCGGCTCCTTCCCATCCGCTGCAGTCCTTCAAGAACTGTGCCAGCGTGGGCTCTCCACGGGCTGCAGTGTGAATACCTGCTCTGGCATGGTCCTCTCCAGGGGCTGCAGGGGAGCTCTGCTGTGGTGCCCAGAGCCTCCTCCCCCTCCTTCTCTGAACTTGGTGTCTGCAGGGCTGTTTCTCTCACCTTTTTTACTCAGTCCTCTCTACTGTCTGGTATTTTTGCCCTTTCCCAATCCATTTTCCTCTAGGTGCCCCCAGGGTGGCTGCTGGGCCCCGCCAAGCCCTGCGGTGGGGTTGTTGGAGCTGGCTGGAGCCAGCAGTGCCCGGCATGGGGCAGCCCCGGCCTCTCCTCACAGAGGCCCCTGCAGCCTCCTGACAGCACCAGGGCACCCACACACAGTACCACAAGTCTTGTCTCAAACAGTTTAAACAGTGAGTGAAAGCAAAAGTAATTTTCTCAGGATACTCTTGGAAACTTTTTTTTTTTTTTCTGAGCTTTGATACCTTGAAACTTTTTTCTTCATAATCTGATCTCATAGACACCTATTTTATGTTAGTGTAACAATACTGATTGCAAGGGAGCTCCTCCTTCTAAATGTCCTTGTAAGTGCAAACAGAATAAATCCCGTGATGTATTTTAAGGAAATATTTTTTTTATTTTCAGCAGGGTTGTGCTTATGGTAGATATAAAGTTGTGTTTATGTACTTATGCGTTACAGATATTAAGTATGGCTGAAAATTTGTGCTGGAAATGCAAACTAGTAGTTTATTCATTTTTGCCACAGCACAATTTGTGGGCCATTTTTTATGCCATGCAGAAAGTTCATTAAACAGATCATGTTGTGACAGAATTTTGCCTGTAAGCTTTCACATATGGCACTGAAAAAAAAAATATTTTCCTTCTTCTAAAATATTCAGAAATGCTTGCCTTCTAACGTACATTGAATCCAAAATCTGTATGTCCAGGATGTGTTAGAAGTGGAGGAGAGAGGCATTGGTGCCAGAGAACAGGCAAAGCCCCAGACCTCACTGGAGACACTTACAAGATGCAGGCGGTGGATGGCCTGGGTAGGAAAGATCTGCCATATCGCTTCTGGTGCCCACCTCTCCTTTTGTTGCTGCATGTTCTCCAGACCACTGGTTAGGACACTGGCCTGAGATGAAGGTCATCCTCTGTTGTTCTCCCAGAATTTCTTCAGTAAACTGGGTGAACACCAATTCCCGCTTTATAATTTATGTCTCACAGTGTCAGAAACGTGATGGCCAACCAAAGCAATACATTCTCATTTACAGCATGACAAACTGGTTGGAACTGTTTGTACAAACAACTGGTTTATTTTGTTCTCACATTAAAAAAAGATGTGATATGAAACCTTGTCTATTTTTAAAATACAAATTCTTATCTGTGCCTGACAGATCACATCACTATGAGAGGTCCAAAATTGGTGGTTCTCTGTTAAATTTAATTATCTGGCACTTTCCAACAGCAGCTTGTCTACTACTGACATGTAGAATTTCATTTTGTTCAAACATCTTTTGTGTATTTGTCTCCTTGATATTGATAACAGTGGCTCATGGTAATGCTTATCTCCTTTTGATTCTGAAAATGTAATAAAGAAGGAAAATACAAAGTAATGGCTACATGCATTAGTTAGGCAGACATCCATCAAGGCTTGTATGAGACTTAGCTTTTCAGATACCTCAGGAAACAGAGATCATAAAAGCAGCATTAAGATGGCAAACGTGTCCACAAAACCAAATAAATTATTGTCTGAACAAGGATTGAGCCAAGACAGATCCTTCTTGTTCATTCATGGGATTATGTGTTCCATTTTCCAGATAGTTTTTTGAATAAATTGTTAATTCCTAATCAACATGGTTATCTCTCTTCATAGCTACAGTAGTTGGATTCTTCAAGGTCTGTAAGGCTTGGGTCCATTCCACAAACTCTGGAGGATGTGACAGCAGTAGGAAGCCAGTGCAAAGATGGAAAATACTCTTTATAATCTGGTGTTTACAGATAAGAGTGGTCAGCTGAAAAGAGTGTAGAATTGCAATCATAGAATTTGATCTTGTCTGTAAAACAACCCTATCATTAAAGAACTGTGGATATAAATAAAGCAACTGTATACATAACTCTTGCTTTAGAGTTTCTGATTTAAATGTTTGAAACTACTGGATATTTTTATTTAGAACATGTTTAAAGAAATGGCTTTGGTCTGTGAGATACATGTGGATAATGAAATGGGCAATAAGGACATCCTGGTGTACTTATAAGTACATATTGGGAGTACTTGGGGTAAGACTTAAACATGTCATAGAAAAATACAAAATTTGGGTGGGTTTTATGTTCCAATAAATGCAGAGTTTCATTTGTCCAATAATTTCTGATCTCATGTCTGACACATAAAGCCCCTATGCACTTAGCAAATGTTCAGCGCACACTGCATGATGTGTCTCTGTTGTCTAAGCCTCCTTGGCTCGGTAGTTCCACGTTTTCCATGTGGTAGCTGTGGTAGCCAGATCTCTGTACTGTCACTCAAAGAACAAGCTAGGCACCTAATATTAATGATTTTGAAACATTTATATTATGTTTGTTTTATTTTGTTTTGTTTTGAAAAAGTAAAAAGTACAATGTCAGTTGGTAAAATACTATCATTTTGAATCAGAAAAAAATGTAAATTATTGAGAGAGGAAAATTAATGAAGACAGAAGGTCTAGCATTGCGATTATGTAAGAATGGCAAACATTTTTTAAGGTATTTTTTGTCCTGTGTCCAACCCAAGCCAACCAAAAGAAACTGAGTTTACAGAGCTTGGTTTTCAAATTTTAAAGTATTTATGATCAGAGCTTCTCAAAATGGGAATTTTCTAAATCACGTAATTAAAAAAGTTACTCTTTAGTACACCAGAAATCATTTCCATTTTCATTTTGAAAGCCTTCATTATAAGCATACTACAAAGAGATAACATTTTAGGCTAGAATGGGATTGACAAAATTTAAAGTCAGTTCTGAGGTTGTTGAAATCATGTTACAAACCATGGAAGGAGATTTACTCTACATGGTATATTAGGTACTTTGTGAAAAATAAATAAAAAATAAAAAATAAAAAAAAGAGTTTGTTTAGAAGCTGCAATATATATTTTTTTGAATATATATCTGTCGTAATTTTACAGTGCTATATGTGCACTTTGATCTTATTATGGGGTTTTGACTTTGTAGCTCCTGGCCTGAGCAGCCAGATTCAGTGTTGACTGAAGATTGTACGGAGAGACCCGTATGTTTCATTGGCAGGACATCTAATCTGAAGGGAAGAACAGTGTCAATCTGCTCTATATTGTGAGAAAACTGAAAGTATTTTTGGCTTTCTGATAGGCTGTTGATAGACTTTGATAGACACAGTAAACAAGTTTAAGCTGTGCTGTGTGCCACAGAAGAGTCTGTGCACAGTATGGTACAGCCTGCGTCTGAGGAGAAGCAGAAAACCTGGGATTTTCTGAGCTCATCATACGAGCAGCTTCTATAAAAGAAAAAGCAAGGTGGGTACAGCTGTGGGAAAACCATACCCTTGATAAACTGGTCACAGGTGAGGAAGATGTATACCCAGTGATCAGGGATGGTATATTTTACCTAGACAGAGGAAACTTGTATTGAGTATCTAAGGCTTTTAGCATTTCAGTTCCCATACTAGGTCCAACTTGTGTGGTAGCTTCCAAGTGGGTTACAATGGCAGAGTCAACAGGGAGTCTCCTGACCAAAGTACACGAGGCTGTGCAGCTTGACCTAAACTAAAAAACTTGGCAGCAAGCAACTGTCCACTCTCCACCTATCTACCCCTGGACAGTGTCCAAGACAGGATATGTCATACACGCTGCACAGTGGGTTTTTTAGGCATGCATATATAGGAAAGGATGGACAGGAGGATCTGTTCTGGTGAGTGAGAGAAGAGCAAGCAGGTGGGACGATCAAGGACATCTGATTTATTGGCTTTTGCATGTACAGTTTAAAGTGTTCTGAAATAGTACTAAAAAAAGTTATGGAGGGAGCAGGTGGAGATAGGAGAGAGAGCTTCCATCTTGTCATGCCGGTCCCTCTCCTCCATGTTAGGAACAGATGGCTGCAGTGAAGTGGGATTCCTTTCCATTCTCTAAACCTGAATATGGTATAAAACAAAAATTGCAGTTTTTATGGAGAAATTATAAACACAGAGATAGGGAATGTAGCTCTACTTTTCAGGGACAGAAGAAGAGATACATGACAGCATGTGGGCATCCTTAGAATTTGAGATTAGTTTTGGCAGCAAAGATGCAAGGTGCTCTTACTGTATTTTCCTAGAGACAGCTGTTATTGCTTTCATTTGACAGCAGAACTCTAACCTGCATCAGTTAGAGTGTCCTTGTACTGCAGGAAATAACAACAGTTAAATAAGATTGACAAATTGTTTCAGCACAAGCTTGTTATAAATGAAGGGTGTTGGCTGCAAAATTTCATTCCACTGCTGCAAATACATAATTCATATACGCGGGTATGCCTGACATATTTGTAAGCTCTGAAATCACTTAGCAAATAAACAGTTGTTTACAACACAGTAAAGTACAAATATAAAAATGTATCTTCTCTTTTTAATCTCTCTACTGCTGTGCATTTTGCTGCTTCTTTTTCCACCAGCAACCAAACTGTTAATTCTGTATTAGTACATTCTCTGTATGTGCTGCTGAAAGAAAGATAGATTCAGATCTTGCTACAGTAAACAGTGGTTTAAAATGTGCATTTTATTGTCATTTATAAGCAGCATAGAAGGCTACCAACCTTTCAAGACTCTGTCCTGCATTCTTGAGTGGATAATGTTATATAGTAAGCTTGAGAAACATATATTCATGTGTGCAGCTGTGTGTGTATAATGCAAGCTTATGTTTATGGCTGCTCAGGCATGTTTGTTCTTGAGCAGTGCAAGGAAGTTGGATAGATAATGCTAAGCTGCCAGTTTCTCAGTCTGTTTGGTTTCTGCAAGTCAGCTGCTTCCATTACTAGTAAATACATTTCTTGTAAAAGGGAAGGCCTTAAAAGAGGTACAAGTGCCTGGTCAGCAATCTTCTGCATAACTTGTGTCTTGTGGTATTCTTTTGAATATGTAAATTCCTTGATCAGGTGTTTCCTAGAGTACAAACTCTTTACAGGATGGGAGGATGTCTTACTCGTATATAAGTAATTTTGAACAGAATCCACGAGTTCCTTTTTCTCTTCAAATAAAGGTTAGCATTGACTCAATGGCATTTCACATTGGCATCACAGCCAGCCCTTCTGATCTGCCCTGAGGTTTACAGACAGAGATATGTTTCTACAAATTAATAGCATAAAAGCATCCTAACTAAGTTTTCTTAATCAAATACGAGTATTTTATACAGATCTCATGAAAGGATGACACCTTGAAATACACATTGTATCCCACCTGAGAGTTGTTGAGCCAACTTTTGCGTGTTTGGTTATGTTGATTTCAGTGGGCCAATTTGTGGATGAAGATGCCAGCCAAACACGCCAGTCAGTGTCAGCAACTAATGATCTCAGTGCTAGGGCTAAGGATAAATCTGAATCTAGTTAAAATTGCAACATGATCTTCATTAGCTTCAGCAAAGGTAATTTCTGAGATAAAGTGTTGCTATCATCCAACATGTTAAATAAGCAGTTGGACTAAGCAGGTGGTGGGCAGAGATCAATGACTTTCCATTAAACAATAGGTAATTTCTCAGTGGGAAACAACTCACATTCCCCAAAAGGGTCACGTAACAAGTTTCTTATGCTTGTTTATAGTTGTAAGAAATTTGCTGGTCAAGTATGTGAGTTCTATAAAGATGCAGAGGCAGAAAACCATACAGATTTCTTGAAGGGTGGTCTTATTTGTTCTGGTATATCTCAAGACATCATTGTGAATGACACTGCATGCACATAAGGACAGGACAGTAACAGCTTTACACTGAAGTTCACCACTAATATATGTATATGCTGAATGTTTCCCAATACTACAGCGGTTCTCTTCTGTACTGCTTTAAAATACCACCCTTACATATGATATTAAGTCTATGGAAGTATTGACTTCTTCATATATTTATGTCTGCTTACATAGAATTTTGTGGGAAATGGGTGTAGAGTTTAGAGATAAAGATGGAGACTGGGATAAATTATTCAGCCTGCCCTGTTGATTATATCTTCTACAGAACGCTTTATAAATTTTGGAAGAAAACTCTGTTATCTTTGCTTTTCCTTTAGCCATTTCATATTACAGCCTACACAGATTGGAAGCAGAAGTGCCAAACACTCTTAAATTTGCTCTCCCACCATTCCAACTGAGTAGTCTCATGCTTTACATCCTGTATTATTTTTACTTACCTGAAGCTTAGTCAATCAGTTCCTGAAGTTGTTCTTGTATTACTATAGTATTGTCATTTAGAGGTCTGACAGACCTAACAGTGGATGGAAGCAAGTTGACTTGAGGGTTTGTCTTCTCACCCTTGAGGAAGTCATGTCCAACCGGTTCATTTGACTTAGTCTGTCTTTGGTTTACCGCAATACATTGGTGTTATAAACTGCTGGGCAGGAGCTGGCCAGTGGGCCCATCGCTTGTCTGTGGTAGCAAACACTATCGGAAGAGCAAGGGCGGAGGGCTGGAGGTGGTTATACCTCCTGCCATCCACTTTTTCTGTCTAGCCAGTACAAGTATGTGAAACTGGGTAAGACTTCTGTATCTTTAAACATGAATGGTCAGTTACATCTGTAAACATTCCTGTCTTGATTTGATATCTTGCATCTACCCAACCTGGTGATTTACAGAAGACAGCAAAAATAATCTGACATAATGGGATATGAATGAGAGGGTAAGAAAAAATAATTATAATGGATAACAGATAAAAGTAATAGATAAATGGGAGAACGTTATTCTTTCCTGAGGTTTTTATAGATACATATGATAGATATAGATGGGTCTAGACAGTGCCTCTGCATGTTGTCACTGTTTTCTGCCAACCGATTTCTAGTCCATTTCACATGTAGAAATTAATGAAAAAAAAATGATGAATTGCTGTGGGAATGTTTTTTTCTGTTAGAAAGGAAACTGTTTTAAACCAAGTTAAGGTAATTTTTTTTTCCTTCCCATGATATGCAGCTTATCTTATCAATATTTTTTATTTCTTTTCCTGTTTTTTTTTTTTTAACCAAGTTAAGTTTCTTTTTTTTGGAGATATTTTTATTCTGCTTTAAAAACTGTAACAATGTTTAATTTGTATGGATTAAGATGAGTGATAGGATAAGCCAACAGGTTTGCATTAGAAAATGTCAACATTGTGTAATTGTTCTTTAAATCTTCTCCTTTAATGTTCTGCATAATGAAAGAATTTACGTGCTTAAGATGCCAGGCACAGCAGAAATTTTCCAAACTATTATTTAATAAATCTTGTATATACAGTGTCTGTTGTGCTACAAAAATGCTGAATTAAAAACACTTTCAAATAGTTTCACTCTAGATGCAAATTTGGGAAGAAATTTTATGGAAAAGTTCAGTTTCATAAGGGAATAGAACATGTCAGAGCAGTGTCCCAATAGGCTAGTTGGAGTTGTAAATTAAAACTTGCCCTGCCATATGCTTTCTACTCATTCTTCATAATTTACTTTCACGAATAACTTATTCTGTCTTGCAGGTATGTTTTTGGATAGCAATATGTTTCTAGCTTCAAGATGAAGGTTTAAGTATGCTGCATCTGACTCTCAACAACTAAAATCTATCTATGCCTATTGAAAATATGCTTAGAATAATCTTTTTAGTACCTTCTTTGTTTGGTGATCTTGAAACTATGTGACTTGAGCATCAGCTTCAACATTTAGGTGACTTTACGGTAAACAATCGGATTCTCTATTTATTGAGTTGCCCTGAACTTTTGTCTCCACCTGATTCAGTTAATATTCCAGGTCAACGTTAGTAGTGCATGCATTAAAGCCTTGCTAAACACTACATTTGTTTGATGATCACATTGTCCTTACTGCTAAATTCTTGTAGGAATCTCAGAAGAATGTCCTTTGCCCATCCTAAGAAATATGAGGGCAGGAATAACAGTAATTAAATTTCTTCTTAAAGTATTAGCTTGTTCATTAAAATCATGTTTGTGGCTGTATGTATATATAGCGAATACATCTATAGTTGCATTTTTTCTGTGTTGCAGGAAAGGTATGTGTGTGTACATATGTATATACATAGATTTTTCAACTTGTTCACATATGTATATTTGTGTATATATATGTATAGGCATGTGGTAATGTTTAGCAGTCTGTCAATTATATGGAGATAAATTTGGATTACAAGATTGCAGAGATCATTCCTGAGACTATGTTAGAACTTTTCTATGTTGCAACCACAGCCATAAGGTATCACGTGCCATATTTAGAGAGTCAATAATACAGAAAATAAGTAGTTCTTCATTTTTATGGTAGATTTCAAAACAATTTCAGCAACAGGAATATCTGTTTCAAATAAGTGGAAAAGAAATGCTTTACATCATATTATAGGAGCTCACTTTTCTCTTGGGTAGGTTTCACAACATTAAACAGATAGTGGCAGGCTATCTAATATGGT
Organism: Anseranas semipalmata; assembly: GCA_013399115.1. Lineage (NCBI taxonomy): Eukaryota > Metazoa > Chordata > Aves > Anseriformes > Anseranatidae > Anseranas > Anseranas semipalmata. The sequence goes on along the minus strand of VXAA01004394.1, from coordinate 55,104 downwards.
GCTAGCATTCAAATTACACTGAATTTTAGACCGTGAATGTTAAACTTACCTTTTTAAAGTTTGAAGTTGAGGCACCTTCACCCAGTCTAGCTATTAAACAGCCACTCAATTTACATTTGACAAAAAAGTAAACATGTCAAATATGAATCCAGTAATGTATAGCTAATTAAGCCCTCTATAAAGTAAAAACTACTTCATGTAACTTTTTTCTTTTTAAGACTTTCATTTTCTTTGCTGTGGAATGAGGTTTGTTTGGATGTTTATTAGCAGAAAGCTCAGTAACATTTTCAGTGAGTGGGGAGCAAGAAAGAGGCAATAGTCTTGTATCTACTAAGAGTTCCAGTCTCAAAAAGAGTATTTTACAGTTAGAAATGACTTTTCACATACTGCATAGAGCCATTCATAATGTTTTGGCAGAAGACTACAACCTAGTATGAAATAAGAATAGCAGACAAAATATATTACAAGGTTTGTGGATACAGAAGTGTTAGGAAGTGTTAACTAATGTACAGATATCACCCCATCCCTAGTGGTATAGTCTGTCACACTTGTGCATCACTGACTTTTAAAAGCATTTTTCTTCATTCTTTCTCTAGCAGGTGATATTTCTTACTAGCAGTGCTTCTCATAGGAATGTATTTCTAATCTCATTTAGTTTTTCCTTCTCATTTATATTAATAATCTTACTTGATGATCTGAAGATAAGACCAAGTTTGTTTTTCTTCACTCTTCCTCTTGTGTATTCTTTTCCTTTCACTTTAACTGATTATGGTTAATTTTTAATTTGAGATATCAAGGCCTCTGTCTTTGTTAATGCCTGGCAGCTTTTGTTGTGAGTGTTATGAAAGATAAGACTGTGTCCAAAGAGAAAGCTTTTCAAATCCCCTACACACTTCTTTTCTGTAGAAACAAAATTTCTGTCTCGATTTTCTCTGTGTATGGTAAACCCTTACTCACCTTCCTTACCTTTGAGTATGTATGAAATACCCAAATACGTTCCTGAAGATGCAGATGTAAAAATGTCTACAAATTACTTCAGGCTAGTATTAGAAGGTTGCTTGCTATTAGTACAATTGGAAGAGGAGTCTGATATCACCAAAAGGCTCACGTTGGAGCATCATTAGCTTATGAATGGAGTTTCCTATTGAGATTGCTTGTAGACTGGGGTCCAATTGCATCAGCCCAGTTGGTGCCTTCCAGATGCCAATATGTATTCAGATTCATATTTTTAGAGGCTGCCACCCTCAGTAGATGCAAGACAATATTGGCTCTTTCTTGCTTCACATGCACTGAAAACAGTCGCTGGTTTCAGATCTTGCAGCTAAACGATGCACTTAGAAGTCAGTGGGAAATGTTTTCCTTACAAAATTATCTTTTTTTCATTACTATACAGCGTTGTGGTGGAAATTGAGCTTAGAGTTAAGAGTTTGTGATTCACAAAATGGATTGTTTAGAAATTATCTGAATTTGGTTATGTTGGGACCTGATAAAAATCACATTGTTTGGGAGCAGCTTGAAAGAAGGTATAAAATCAAGAACTGAAAGATATATGATCATTTCGATAAGCCTGATTTTGTTGAATGCGTAAGAAACAAGATCTGAAGAGTACATCAGGAGAGGCTTATGAAAGGTGAGCAAGAGTTGAGGAGAAGGCAAGAAGATTATAATTACCAAGAAAGAAAGAAGTTAGGCTGTGGACAGTGTTTTTGACTTTGAAGAGAAAAAGTAGTCTTTGTTTGATTTTTTAAAGGAAGAATTTAAGCAAAGGAAAAAACTTCGTAAATATCCTGGGCCACAGCACAAACATTCCTGTTAATAAGGCTAAGTGCTGAAGAGTAGATGAGCCAGAATATGGGTAAAGGACTTAGAGAAGGCAAAGTTGTTCTGGAATAGCCATAGTAAGTCTGAGCTGCTAACAGGTCATTTAGAGTAGTACATTGGGAAGAAAGTCAGACATGCAGAAGAACAGAGAACTGTCTGGTTGTGAAGAAGAGATGAGCCATTGATACAAATTATAGCTGAATGCACATAATATTCGCCAGAGAGAAGATTAAAAAGTGGGAGAGTACAGTGCAATAGAGAAAGAGAAACTGTAAGGAAAAAGTTAGATGCGTGAAAACTATGCCACAGGATGACAGAGTCTGTAAAAGATGTTAAGAAAAAGAGCATAAACAGCAATATGAAAGGATCTAGAAACGTTAGGGTGGCAGAATTTAAGACCTGGCTAAGAATTGATCAGTGTAGTAGAAAACACTGGTAAGGAAAGAGGAGTGCATGCATTTTATAAGGAACCTGTAAAACTGTTTCAAAGTTGTTCAGAAAGGTAAGGGATGAAGATAGGACTGTGAGATGAACAGTAAAATGGCAGGTGGAGTTGAAGGTCCTTTAGTTTGGAATGCCTAGGGAACAGCAAGCAGAATTAGATATTAGAATTATTAGATATTATTGAAGCATATTATTGAAGAGGTTATTGAAACAGGATGGAGTAGGAGCAAGAAATGGAGTCACTATCACAAGAATGATAGTGTCAAAAGCAACAAGTAACAGGGCAAGAGGAAGATGCTTTAGTCAGTAAACACAAAAAGTAGTGAAATAAAAGGTAAAGAAATAAGTCTAAGCCTATTGGATTTTGCCATTAAAAGCCTGAGATCCTGGACAAAAGAGATGGTACTGTAACAGGTCCTGCTTTACAGTGTTCAGCCATGAAATACCAAACAAATGTGTATGTTGTGTGGTTAAAGTTTCAGGCATGTAAAACTGCTCAGAAAAACAACCCCAGTTGCTCTGCCTATATGTTAGCAGATGTGAAAGTTGAGGAAAAATATAGATTCACCAACTCCATCCAGTTGCCTTTACATATTTATCTGCAGCCAGTTTATCAGCTGGCAGATAGTGATATTGAATGTTGAAGCAACTGTCAATCCTCTTAACAATTTTTTTCACTACCTTCATATGTTCCAGTGCTTCCTGTACAACTTAGTATGATCTCTTGGGTATATTACTTCCTTTTCTATCTTCCTATCATTATCTTTATTTTTCATTCTGCTGCACTTATAATCTGTACATTACTATTTCAGTATGCTATGATCATTTTACCCTTCTTTTAAATACTGAACAGATTCAGAGTTCTTGAAGCCCGTCACCATAACATAACCTTTTAATTTCCAGATAAGCTCTCCAGGTCCCCTCTGGTAAAAAATATGAATGTTGTTCATTTTAGTATCCTGAACTAGTAACAGCACTTCAAGATCAGTATGGAACATATGTCTGTAGCTTGCATTTTGGAGTTGTTCAGTCTTTTTTTAATTACCAATTCTGCTCTAAAATGGCAATTTCCACCTTTTTGTTTTAGATTCTGGTAACCGGCTATTTTTATTTTTCTTTGCCTTAACAGCAGTGTTCTCTGACTGACTCCAGTAGCGAGGTCAGCTACTAGTCCAAGTCATCCATTTCAGCTTACAGGTAGAACATTCTGACAGCTAACATAGCAAAAGTTAGCGAAAGCTGCCTAGGCTGTATTTACAATATGAGCTTAGAAGCCAGCATAGTAATCATCAGTTACCGTAGGTTTTACAAATACTTGAGTTTCTTATTACCTGCTAAATGAATATGCTTTTAAGAAAAGTTTGTTTTCATAGAGAAAAGTGTTTTGAGCATATAGAAAAGGAGCTTGTATGTCAAAGGCTGAACGGTTTGGTTGTCCAAAGATGTTTCCTTTGCAAACAGTATATTTATTTTTTGATATTAGCTAGGTATTAGCTCATAACTTACTGACATAAATTTTAGCTGTGAGTTCATCAGATTTCCTTTTAATAGGTGCTACTATATCTTTCCGTCTTATGATTATTTCAACTCACACACATTCTCCCTCCCTGCACAACAAAGTTTCTTCCATTAAGTTTGATCCTCTCTTGAATGTTGTCTATTGGAAGATTGCCTTGATCACATTTTTTGCCATTGAAAAGGTAAATGGCTAAGTCACTTTTATTTGCTTTATGTAAGGAAAGCTCAAGCTCAGAGACTAAGCCTTTAAAATAATATATATAGGTATTGCAAAGATTAAAACCCAGAGAAATTAGATAGAGCCTCTGACATGAGGAATTTGTTTAATGGAACCATTATTTCTCTTGATTTATAAGTAATCCCCTTGCTTACGCACCCTGAGGCCACAGTAGCTTTTGCAAACAGCTGTTACACATGACTCTGTACAAGTGACTGCTGCTATTTGCTGTGTTACCTGAATGCAGGTCTGTGTTGGTCTCGGTTTACTTTCACCAAATATGGAACACTTCCTACATTGAGTTTCACGCTGCTGTAGTCTGTCCATATTCCTATCCTGCTTAGTCTTCCTCACTTCGGTGATATTTCCGTTATTAAATTGTTCTCATATGCAAATCATATTCACAAAGTCTATATAATTAATTTCAGCCCATTCTAACATATTAATATGAATGATGAATAAAAGTATGCATTGGGTTAGAATATTAGTAAAACCCAAGGCTGTGCTAAGGGACGGTTTTTATCAGGTGATAACTTCACATTGTTTGTGGGAAACTCATCTGAACAGGAGGAACAGCAGCATTTTCAGTAACTTTTGTTTTTCTTTTTCTTTTTTTTAATACTAGGATATTTTATTCAGAACACATAATTAAAATCAGGAAAAAGTTAAGTTTTCCCTTCAACATGTTATCTACTCAAGTTTTGTTGGTATTATTCTTGCACAAGTTTGACTGATACCATTGTCAAACACATTTAATCCTTAGCATCAAGCAGCTCTGTACAAGTTCTGTGCTAATATCTGTGATGGTAACCATACACATTGCTGATTCTAAGGGAAACTTTTAACTGGGGTTAGAACTGTGGTTTTGGGTTTAGATTTGTTCGTGTTTTTTTTTTTTTCGCAAGACATCTGTCTTTCAAGTAGCACTTTCTGTATTTGAACAGCTGTGATTTTCAGCTGGGTGTCTTTTGTGCTGTTTGTAATTACAATGCTGTGCAAAATGGCTGTTCTGTTTAATATAATCTTGATATATGAGGGCTACTTTTAAAGTAAATAGGCAGGTTTTTCAAAATCGAAATCAATTTAAATATTAGCCAACAGCAGCAGTGACAGAAACATAGGCCTGTGACAGAGTCATGTATTCAAAGTGAAAACTACATTTCTAAAATTAATGAGTACCTGAGTAGGTGCATTAGTCTTTGCTGCTGTGACTAGATTTTGAACTGAAAATATTGCTTACTGGAAACAGGGAGTGTAACATCTTGTCTTTTGCTTATTCTGAGTTACTTTCCTTGATGGCAGCTTTTGCAGTTGATTCTCAGGTTTTATATTTGGGCATGTGCTTGGTATTTTAAAGTCAATAATCACAAGCAAAATCTGCCACCTCTCTAACTCTGTGGAAGCATAATCAATAGCTGCCAAAATTCTTGGCTGTCTAATAGCTTTCTTTTACTTTTCCACTAATGCCACTGAGGAAAACCAAAAACACTGAGTTACTTTCTCTTCTCAGAAATGTAAAAAAAATCACATGCAACCTCTCCCCTTACCCTGTTCAGAAATTTTCTTTTCCCTTTGTAATATATCTCAACCTTTCATTTCTCTCTGCTCTCCTTTGCAACTTAGTGTCATGTTTCTATTAACTTCTAAATTTGTGCTCCAAATAGCTTTCCCTTGCAATTTGGCTCTTATTAGTTCTATTCCTAAAACTATCTTAAGACCTTAGAGGAGGACTTCTGCATTTGTCCTCAAGTTTGCTTGAAATACAATCTATTAAAATTTACGTTTTGCTTCCAGCGAAAGAATTAGAAGCTTACCAAACTCATTCAGTTTTCCAAGCCCAGGTTTGACTGCACTGTGGTTGCAGTTAAGTGCCATATATGTTTAAAGTGTTTGATGAATGTCAGTTTTATATAAAATCAGATTTCCTGTCGAAGCCACACTTCTTCCCAGTGTCCTGGTTTTTTGTTTTGTTTTGTTTTGTTTTGTTTAAAAATATAGATATATATAAAAGATCCAGCACAGACAGAGTGCTGTGGTTTGATTCAGCAGTTTACACTGAACTTTATTCAGGTTAATTCAGGTATTGGCATTGTTCATGGATTCTTGGAATTGGGTTGTTACAATACCAACCCTTCAAATTTACCCTAAAAGTAATATCTGATGTGGAGCTTCTAGACGTCTGGAAAACATTTTTTTTATTATTATTGTTTTTACTTAAGGTTTCTTAAGATATATATAAACTTAAAACAAACCACAAAAAGGCATTGGAAACACGTAATGAAAATATTTCTTTTGTAGCTCAACTTTAATTCAATTTCCATTTGCTCCTTTTCTGATTTTTTTTTTTTCAGTTTGACCAGAAATTCCCATGGGGTTAGTATACTTTCTAAGAGTTTTTGTGATAAGATTTTGTGATATGAAATATCCAGTCTGAAACAGAAGAGCTGCACAGGAATATAGCAAGAGTGCATTGAGATTACCTAGATGCTGCTGAAGCAATCCAACTCAAGTGTGGATTCCCCATGGATTCTTTCTGCCTGTGTGTCTGCTTCGTGTCCACTGCACCACTTCTGTAAAACCACGCTTCTCTTCTTCTGTCTCCCATCATCCAGTGGATCTTCCAGGTGGACACAGAATTCAACTGAGCTCTTCTCAGCTGGAATACCAACTTTCATCTCTCAACTGTGTAACTACCGCTTACAGCAGTTCAAATGTATAGCAAAAACATATCCCCTGCAGCTTTTGAACAGTTGAAACTTCAAACTCTGCTTGAAGTTAATCAATACTTATTTGCCTGCTTTACAAAAAAATAAAAATAAAAGGGGAATGACTTCTTATAAACTGCTTTAAGCACTCAAACGTATCCTCCAAAACATTCATATTCTCCATTGTGGATATGAAATTCTGGTGCCATATTAATAATTTAGTGTGATGGATGGATTAACCAGGTGGCAAAATGAAGGCTGTAGAACATTTCTAAACTTTCAGCTGCTTGACTTTGCAGCTTTGACAGAGTTTTTGTTTAATCTGTACAGGTGAGTCTGTAAACAATTCTGCACATTGATTGACTAACCCATACACTAGACTAAAAGCGAACTTTTCCTATTGCTTCTCTATAAAATATAATCTCTTTAAGGTAACTAATAAATTACTGTAGTTGAGAGTAGCTGACCTAAGTCAAGTAGGTCATTAAAAAGACAGGTAAAAGAGTTACTGGAGCGTGCAGTAACATAGCTCATTAGCATAGAGATTGCAAACCAAAGCATGTTACCAGCATCTGACAGAAGCACTGTATCTGCATTAAACATCTTGACGGATACTTACAGAATGCTGTAGTGCTGTCTCCAAGAATGCCCCCAACAGCTTTCCTTAAGCAACTTTGTCCTTGCATTGCAGCATACAGGTAATAATTGTGAGAAAGAATACAGAAAGATTATTCGACTCTTTATTTGTATAAAATATTTTCCTTTTTTCATACTAGCAGCTGCTGCACATTGACATAAATGGAATAATCTTTTCTACCAATAATCTTACAAATTGCCTTAGAATGCCACACTTCACTGTGTAGTGACACACTCTGAGCTTCTGCAAAACCTCATTTTGGGAAACAAAACTCACGTCACTTTACATGGCAAGAGAGTGAATACTATGTTCATAGCTCATATGGAATCTGACAGTTCAAAACTAAAACAAATTATTTGGAAGGTCAACTCTCTTCTTCATTGACCTTGATATTAATAATGTTTGTGCTGTGGAATGTAAATGAAACACGTTGCCAAGGTCCTTCTCCATCAAGATAAATTAACAGCTTTTTAATTTATGTATCTATGAACTCTGGTTATTTTCAAACATGTAATTTCAATCTACCTAAATCAATTTAACCAGGGACAAGGCTAGCATGCGACTCATTTGCTTCATGCCAGTGGGTAGCATTAAGCTGCTAAAGGAAGAAATTCTGACAGATTTGTGTGCCTGAGAGCCTTCTTGGCTATTTCCAATTGACAAAATTTCCGCAGCAGCTAATGTCCAAGTGTGGGATCCAGTGTGTGAAAAAGATCTCATCTAAGGGAGACGTACACATTATTCATGCAACTCAAGCTATTGGGTTAATTCTTTCCAATAACTCTTCCTTTAACCCAAAGAGATTTTTTATTTATGAGGTAGCTTTACTTTGTAACACCAAGAGGAATCCAAATTATGAAATGTAGAAATACAAGATGTCAATATCAAGAGCTGTTCTTCAAGTGCTAGCACATTAAGAAATGTAATTATATGAAGTCACTACATAGTCAAACTATGGCATCTGTTCTCACTATGTGGCTCTACAGAGAGCAAGTTAAAAGGGATTCAGAAATTCTGACATGGAAGGCAGTCAGCACATCTTGTAAAGAGTTTTCAAGCTTTCATAGAATCATAGAATCACAGAATCACAGAATATCCCGAGTTGGAAGGGACCCATAAGGATCATCGAGTCCAACTCCTGGCACGGCACAGGTCTACCCAAAATTTTAGACCATGTGACTAAGTGCACAGTCCAAACGCCTCTTAAATTCAGACAGGCTTGGTGCAGTGACTACTTCACTGGGGAGCCTGTTCCAGTGTGCAACCACCCCCTCAGTGAAGAACCTCTTCCTAATGTCCAACCTAACCCTCCCCTGCCTCAGCTTGACACCATTGCCGCGGGTTCTATCACTGGTGATTAAGGAGAATAGGTCGGCGCCTGGCCCTCCACTCCCCCTCGCAAGGAAGTTGTAGACTGCGATGAGGTCTCCCCTCAGCCTCCTCTTCTCCAGGCTGAACAGGCCAAGTGACCTCAGCCGCTCCTCATACGTCTTCCCCTCTAGGCCCTTCACCATCTTCGTTGCCCTCCTCTGGACACTCTCCAGCAGTTTTATATCCCACCAGGTTTCGCTTATGCCGATGATGTCGTAGCTGTGGGACTGGGCCAAGACCTCTAGCTCATCCATTTTATTCCTCATACTGCGTGCGTTTGTGTAGAAGCACTTCAAATGCACCTCCCTGCACGCAGCACCCTGTGGAACAGACCGAAGGACCTCTCTAGCACACAGTCCCTCTGATTCTAGCGCACCATCCCATAGCTTATCACCAGCGTGCCTGGTTTTATCCCTTTCCCCCTTTGACTCTAGTTTAAAGCCCTTTCAATTAGGAAAACTGTTTTTGTCTTTACCTTGTTCTGTCTCTCCTTTCATGGCAGTCAGCTGGAATTCTGGCCTAAAAACAACATTACAACTCCTGTGTTTGGCATCATAAGTCAAGCTTTCCTTATGTAAGGAGCAGTACACCACATTACATAGATAACAGAAAAATATTAGCTAGGTCTGGAACAGAACTACACTATAAGGTGCAAAAATGGCTAGCAAAAAGTTGCTTTTATTTTTCCTGTAATCCAATGTTGCCAAAATCAGAGGTCCTGTATTAGGAGATGTGTGTACTTAACTGAATGCTCGAGTGAACGATTTCTTCTTGCGCCCACTAGTTTTTCAGTGAAATGTGCATCACTTTTTACAAGTTTGGAAATGGAAATCGGTATGGTCATATTGGAAACTATAGGCTAACACATTAGGAAAAGCTATTTTATTTCTGTTTTTGAATAGATTTTTGATTCATGTCCTTTTATTAAACAAAATCTTGAGAAAGAATAAATTTTACTGTAAGGCTCCTAGATGGGAAGCAAAAACAAATATAAATGCAAGTGGTCTTGAACTCTAGCAGAGAAAAATGAGTGATACTTTGGGATGGTTTGAGACTAATGAATATGAACTGGTTGATTTTAAGACATGTTTCCACCACAGACCTCAATGAAAGACTTGGTAATGTGCACTGTGGATTGGATTGTTCACCTTTTATCTTTAAGATCCAGGGACAAAACATAGTTATGTATCTTGGTGGTTTTCGTTCTCTTCCCTACCACCTATTACGTGTATTGTCCCTGTTGTACAGGGTCAGTTTAGTGTGAGTATGACCTCTATGTAGAGAAGTCTGTTTGCAGACTTGGAAGTGCTCCATGCGGTTATTTTTGCCTTGCACATTCCCTTGAGGTGTACCTGTACAGCCTGTTGTTTTTCTCTGGTCACTCAAAATAACAGGTTGGTTACAATCTTTACTTCTGAGGTAGGTAGTAGTTACATGCAGCTAACAATATCAGCCTCAAAGTGCCATGTCTGCTACAGGAATTTCATGCTTTTAGATAGTTGTGCTAACAGGGTGATAAATACTTGTTACCCATAATAACACCTATTGCCTGATTACAAAAAAAAAAAATAAAAAAATCCATATATTAATATAGATATGTATATCTATATATTAATCTACCCGCTGAAATTTTCAGAAGGTCTAGGGATTCAAGATGGTGTTTTTTTTTCCATGTCCAAACTTAAAACAGCATTTCTTTCCTGCTGGGGAAAGGTGCTTAATATTTTGAAGCCAGACATTTTAAAATCATTTCTGAATATAAATCCAAACTATGAGACATACAAAATGACTTGTCATCACTTTTGAAAATCCTGGCTATTATATGGAGAACTGCACTACTTGCAGGGATAACGTAAGTATGAACCAGAAGCATTTCTGGTTTTGTAGAGTGACATCACTGACCAGAAGTCTCTTGGTTAATGAACTAGGATGGTGAAGCATCTACACTACGTTGCCGTAGCTGAGACAAATATTTTCAGTAGTATGATCATAGGAAAAAAGTACCGAAACTAGAAATTGCCTCATTCTTGCTTAGTATTTGAAAACAGTGAGTCAGAAAACCAGAAGAGATTGGGAGGTCAAAGAGCAGGGGCAGAAATAGCAGGAGAATTTTGCTGAAGGAAATAACTGAGGGAGGCAGTGGAAACTGGACAGAAGAGTCAACAAGGACAACTGCATTCTGCAGCATTGTCGGGATGAAAATTCGAGGCAAAGTGATATGGAATAGATGAAGGGATAACAGTTTAAGAAGGATTTGAATTGGGAGCTGGAGGAGGGAGGGAAATTGAAGAAGAAAAGTGAAGAGAAGCTAGGCAGCAGATAGAAAAGACCAAAAAGGTAGGCTGACTCCTGCTGAACTGATTGAAGAAGTTGATATATCACAGGACAGTAGAAGAGGTTGAGGTAAAGTGAAAACTATATATAAGCAGAAGGTAGGATATTCATTAGGACTGGAAAATAATTGCTTCTTGGCCAGGACAGGAACTGATCTGAAAGAGGACAGAACAGATTTGTAGTGAAAGAAAATGATTTGGTCCCAGCTTTTCACCCAAGGGCATTCAGCATGAACAGAAATAGGAAATGGAATGTGGAGGTTATAGGTCAGAAGAAGAATGGAGGAGGAGTAGAGACTGCAAAATATATGTTCATTGAGCTGAAAATAGTTCTATATTGTTTTAAAAGGAATCTCATATTTCATGAAATCCATCAGCTTTGTCCTGACCTCAAACGTAAATCTCTTGTAAAGACTGACCTATCAGAGAACTAACAGGCACTTTAGTTTTTGCAGAGTATGAGATGTCCTTTCAGTCCCTGAGCCATGTGGTCAGTGCTATTAACACGTTTATCTCAAAACATTTATTTCCAACAAAATCAAAATAGAAATCACTTTGCAAGCTTCCCTTTAAAAAATTAGCCAGAGTAGTGTAGTAAAAACAAGTCTTTTTTTCCTATCACAATGTATATAAACTTCAGTTTCTTAAAAATCAAGAAAATTAATAGCTAAAGAGAGCATAAATCTTTCATTTTTCTATCATAAGACTGTATGATTTGCAAGGCCAAATCCAAAGAAAATGGGAGGTCTTTGGGCAATTGAGAGCAGGATGAGGAGGAGGATTATTATGTCTTAGAATGTATTACTGCTATAGCAGTGGCTAAGACTCTGCATTATGGACCAACCTTGCTTGTACAAGGGAATGTACAAAAACGAAAGAAAAGACAATCCTTACTTCCAACAACTTTTCAGGTGATAGGTTAAATATGAAGCATTTGGCAGGCTTTAAGACTTCTGGAACTTCAGGACGTAGCTATAGAATGGAAGCATACAAGATGATCTAAGGCAATGTCTGCTTTCAAATAATGATACATTTTCTAAACCTTCCATTTACAAAAATTCTCTTGGAATCAGTCTAAGAATACTGCCAGCATTACAAAAGTAATGTACTTTAATGGGATATGAGAAGTCATCATGGAGGAACTGTATGAAAGAGACATTTTACATTAAATAGAGATTTTTTTTCTTAATAAATATTCTTGTTGTCAGTGCAATTCTTTTTAAGTCATTAAAATGATTTTTTTTTTTAATGTCAGTTTGTACAGCTCATCAAAAGATCCTTTTGGTATCAAAATTGATACCAAACTTGAAATAATTTTCATTCATTTGAATATTTACAGTGTACGTTACAGAATATCCTTTTTTACTTAGAAGGGAATGAAAAATGACCTGACAGCAAAGCCAGCCTCCTTTTTTTTTTTTCCTAAAAGAACTGATTTGACAAATCTGATGCTGCTAAAGTTGAAATGAACTTTAAAATTCCCATTGGCTTCCCTTGTGTAAGTTGAGAATTCTTTTCAATTTGGAATTTCTAATCCCTTCTTCACTTCTAGAATAGAGGATCCCATTTAACTTCTTTTCAGCTCTTCCCCAAAATATCAAGTCAAAGAGGAAGACATTTGGGAGATAAAAGGTAGTAATGCAGTTTTATAGAATTTCTTTAAATTTGGTAATTAGGGTGCAATTTTGTCCATGTGTGTCCATATCTGGGAGAATATACAGGGACAGGTTAGTTCTCAAATAAGAGAAATAGATGAATGGAGATAATTTAGAAGTGAAGGACCACACAAAGCAATTGAGGGTATTGGAGTCTGCTCTGTAAATCCTTTTACCCCCCCACCCCTCCAAAAAATATATTTTACATTTATTTTATCTATAAAAATATACCCAAATTTAAAGATAATTGACTTTAGAATGTAGAAGACAGAAATATTCTGAGGAAAGTCCAGTTAAGTTTTTTTTCTTTCGAAAGATACTTCTGTTTCTTTGAAATAGCAATATTAATTGTTCCAGAACTGTTCAAAATTTAACTTTTGACAACATGGGATCATTTTTAGTTTTGGAGTTAGATGATAGTTGAGATGAATGTCTGCTTACCATTTTAAGAGCATTTTGAAGAGAAAGAGAATATCTAAAGTAATCTAAAAGCTCTTCTTATTATCAATATAATCATTACAGACTAGTGTCAAGACAATTGTTTCAGTCTGAGATACCAAGGAGCACAACCCAAAGTTAATAATGAAACTTTTTTAAGTCTAAGATATGCATAACCATTACAAGGTCAACGATAGGGTGTTCAGAGTCTCTGTAAAGAAGATCCAGTAGATGATCTGGTTTCTGTTGAATGCTAGTATTACAGGAGTTATATAATTTGTTTGTTTGCCTTTTATTCACATACTAGGAATGGAATTAATTTCAAGATGAGAAAAAAGCATAAAGAAACTAATGTATTTGTCTCATGTGAAAACCATGGCTGATGGTGCAGTATAATACTGCATGAAGTACATTATCTGTCTCAGGGCATGCTCGGTCCATATACAGAATTAAATTAACATGCAGCCATCAAAAATCAAAACTGTAGGCATCCTGAGCAGAACAACAAACAATAATTAAAATGCTGTGATTTTATGGTTGATTTATTGTCAGAAAACATCTGGGCTTTTTCCACCAAATTTTACCATTATGGCTCTCTCCTACCCCTACTGTTCATTGATTTAGTTATATAAACATATGTTTAATTTTAAGTACAGAAGGAGTCTCAGAGGTTTTCAGACAACTAAAAGTAGTTGAGTATGTTCTTAAGCATCTTGATGAGTCTCTTTATCTCTCCACAAGCTATAGCTATTGTTCAGGGAATTTGGCATCTCACATGAAAATGCCTTCTGATCATGTTAAACTGGCTAAATATAAAGTAAAGGCTAAATATAAAATAAATAGCTGTTTCTTGATTTGGGGAGAAGCACATATGTTTAGAACTGTAAACGTAAAGCCAACTGTAAATGTAAAGCCAACAAATCAAACATTTACTTTTAGTTTACTAACTCCTTAAAAGAATGAGAGGGAATGTTATCTGGGGAGAGGAACAAGGAGAGGCAGTGCAAGGCAGAAAGGAAGTTTTAGGGTGCAGCATTCTGCCATATGAAAACTGCATAGATCAGTTTTACTGAACCATGCTAAGATCTGGTGAAGTGAGCCAGGCCCTCCAGCTTTCCACTGAGCTGAATAAAAATTCCCAAAAGCTACATGAGCACTGTAGAAGGGCAAAGCTAATGCAAAGAGCTCCATTCTCCCCTCCGCTCTGCAAATAGGAGAAAAAGATAGTAGAAGTAGAAGAGTCCTGCCCATCCCCCCATGCTACCCACAGGGCATTTTCACATAAGAAATTCTTGGGTTGTTGCAAAGCCTTATGGCATTTGGGTATTTTTGAGCTCTCCTTCATCCTTCCGGTGGTGTAGAGATTTATGCAGCTTTCGGCTCTTTTGTATGCTTTTTATTTAGTTTTTGGCATGAAAATTGTCAAGTTGTTTCAGGGTAGCAGGGAGTATTCTGCAACTTGTTGTCTAGGCAATGTGCAGAATATTCCTTAAGGCCATTCTGGCCTAAGCGTCTCTTCCGTGGTTGTCTGGGATTGCAGAGGGCTGTACACAGTGCCTGGAGCGATCCCTTCCATGCCCTCAGGGATTTAATGTCCTTGTTCTGATACAGTTCCTTGATAAGTACTGGGAGTCCTGGGACTTTCTCGTTTTATTCTCTGTCATTTCAAAGCAGTACTAGCATCTTGGTTCTGTAGGAAATTGTGAAGTTACACAGAATTGTCTGGCTTTGCTTTAAACAAGGTAGGTTGAACTAAGCAGGATGAATTACACTGTTCCAGACAAAA
>VXAA01004394.1:3087-40140 GCA_013399115.1 Anseranas semipalmata | reverse complement strand
AAAAAAAAAAAAAACAGACCTTTAGCTTTTTGTAGTAGTCCCTCTACTTTGATTCTCAGGGCGAGGTTTTTTTCCATGCTCTACCAAAAATTTCAGACCAGGTCAGTCTTCAGTACTAAGGGCCAGCTAAGGCCAGCAGTGTGGCCAGCTCAATGCTATCCCTGGAGCCTTGGAGGTAGAAATCCTTCCTGCAAGGCTTGTTATCTTTACCCAGCTGAACTTGACTCTATTTTGTCTTGCCTTTTTAATCTTAAATTGGTACATGCTTTTTGCCTCCCTCCTTCAATGGGGAATGGCGACATCTTGATAGGTTTAGTGAGACTGCCATCTCCACTGCAGGGCCACCTGTTACCTGCAGGCAGAAAACCATGCTAGTTGTGCCCAAGCATGACTAGCTCTAATTCATGTATTAGTATGGTATAGCATTAACGTAGTATTGCCTTATGGATATACTTTTGGTACACACGGAATAACTAAGAGCTGGTAGTTGAATTTGTTTCTGGCTCCTTCCTTACTTGAAATGAGCTATCCACTTTATTCTGGGTACCGTAATGGAAAAAAAAAAAAAATGGAGTTATTATTTGTGTCTGCTATGTTAAACCAGAAATTTCAGAAGTGAATTTTTCTATTGATATTTGGAAGATTAGTGTAAGTAAAGTGCTATTTTTAATAAACAGGCTTGTGATACAGAATATGCCAAATCAATATACTTAGTGGACTTCCAAAAGAGATGTTCCTGTACTCCTGTAGCACAACCTTTTGCCTCCTGCCAAGGTAATATAAATGACAGTATATTTACAATCTCCATTTTAGTTGCACTGCTTAAGACTTCAGAGGGAATCCAGGCAGAATAAAGACCTAGAACCCTGTTAAATAATGTCTCTCACTCAGTCTCTGTGTCATAACTGGGCTTGAGCACACCATCTTCCTCTGCTATTCTTATGCTATAAATTATATAGTGTTTGTTAAGGTTATTATTTTGCAGTGTTATACTGACCAAACTGAAGGTTTTTACACAGCTCTGGCATCAAAGGCCTCACTGATTTTGCACAGAGGGATATAAATCTCTTAACTGCTACCATGGAGGCTTCTAAATTGGGATCATCTCCCCTCTTCCCTTGTGTAAATCAAGACTGTGTAGTGCAGTATCTCAGATACTCAACAACATATACTTTATGCTATAATGTCACATGACATCATATTCTAAAGACTATACCTTTCTATATCTTCAGATATGACAACAATTAGATTTTTAATGTGATGTTTATTCACACATTCAGTTACATGCAGATACTGGTGTGACTGCACAGCGTTATCCAAAGTAAATATTTCTGTCTCAATCTTTTAATTATAGAAGAATATAATTTATGTCTGCCATAAGCATACATATGAGCTTCATCCAATGCTTGTATGGTGCACTTTAATTCCCCAAATAAATCCAGAACAGCTGAATGCAGCAGGCTTGGCGCTTTGTTTTTTGGGGGCACTGGGTGAGGAAAGGAAGCAGGTGTGTGTACGTGGATACAGCTTGACAGAGTCATACACATCTGCAAATACAGATATGTGCCTATACATAGGGCGGTGTGGTTCATTTAGGGCTACTGAAGATAATCATTACTTATCTTAGTATTTTAGTTATGTAATGGAGTAAGTGCAATTTGCAAAAGAAACAGTAAGCAAAAAAAAAAAATTTTTGTGAGAATGAAACAGAACCAATCCAGTAAATAGTGTCAGCTGACAGAAGATACTGTTAACAGTCTTGCAGTCCTTTGGCCCTGTACTACTTCTTCATCTTGGTTTAAACCATTCCATGACTACTTTTACTTCCCAGTTGAATAATTTGTCTTCTGGTAAAGGGATACCTCTATGGGATTTAGCAGGATAAATGTTAGTAATAGTAGTGGCAGATGAACCGTGTTAAATTTATGATCAAACATGTTGTTTCTTTTTAATACAACCTTTCCCAGAGAGTCAAACATGATGAGCCCTCTACAGATGAAAGGTGAGAAGCACTTGCAGTGTCAAAGAATTTTGTGAAACAAGATGGTGCAAAAAAATGAACAGAGGGCTAAACATTTTACTGTTTATAATGCTTTAAAGAAGCATTCTTAAGGTCTTAGGGCCAAAGAAGAACTCAGACTGTCGTGTGATTTAATTCTGGAAATCAAACAAAGTCCCAGAGGTGCAAACATTCAGTCCTCATGGCAAACAGATGAGTAATTCAAAGGTGACATTTTTAAAAACACTCAGGGTTGCCTTGATTCTCTCCTACTGAAGTCAACGTTTTTATAGACACAAGCTAAGGCCCAGTCCTATAGTTTGATCCTTGTAAGTACTCTAGGAAACTTAAAAGGTGTCATTGTTTATTCAAAATGCTACAGACTTTAAGTAATTAATCCCCCCAGCTCCTTCATGAGTTGGTTATTAGTGTGTCTGCATTATTAGTAGAGAAACTGAATAGCGACTTGAACATGGTATCAAAGCAATGCAGTGAGCAGTCCAGGATTACAGCTCTAGCATTCTTGACTTCTCACCCCGTAGTAGCTCCGATAATTCCATTTGCTTCCACAAGTATTCACTGAGGGGAAAGGTGGAAACAATAAAATGAATATTTAGTTCAACTACTCCTCAGCTGATGGTTTCAGCTATATACTTTTCCTTGCTTTCCTTGTCCAGCTTTAAATTTCATGCATAGCTGAACTTTACTATATCCCTTAAAGTATTTTAGAGCAACAGAAGATTTTTTGATATCCAGACAGTGCTTTCTTTCCCTATTCTGTTTGCTTACAGTGCTGGTCATGTGCCAAATATTGTCCAAACTTCAATCTTTCAGATGCTTCCAACTCTCTTTTCAGCCTTTTTTTTTTTTTTTCCACACAGCACCTGTCTGCCTCATTTCCTCCACATCTCCCTTTTGAGAGTAATCTTTGCTTTTCTCAACATTTTCAGTGATCTGTTCAAATCCTTTACTTCTTAATGTTGACAAAGCGAAAACTGAGATCAGATGTATTTTCTCAACAGGCCAAGATAGGGATATTATCTGTAATAAGCATGGAAGATAGCAGATGAGAGAGCAAAAAGCATATTGGTCTGTTTTGTTGTTATATCTCACTGCAAACTCATGTTTAGGAGAGAGCACTGGGTAAATTACAAGACAGTAGATCTGGATTTCATGTCGAGCAGAAATTGCTTTGCAGTTGGGGTAACTTAACCTCTCTCTCCTTCTTTTTTGCTTATTCTTAGGGGTGTTGCAAGATTCAATGTGAAAGTACTTTAAAGAAGTTTCTTACCATATGCTCAAAGGAACTATCTAGGTGCAAAGAAAGGCAAGTTAGCAACTATGTCTGATGCGCATTTTAGTTTAGGGAGAAGGTGCAGAAGGAGAAAAACACGTCAGGAAGGAGCAAATTAAGCCAGGGCCAGGGGAGCAGACATTTGATTTCTTCAGTTTTCTTTCTGACTGTTACTGGTTTCTGATCTTATACAGACTAATTGCCTTGAATTGCCTGATGTATGGACTAAGCTTTAAGAAAATAGTTAACAAAGATAATTGATTTATTGCTATATAACCATGTATCTGAATGCATCCCTGATGTTCCTGTTCTCAGCTATCAGGTTATTCTGTTCATAAAGCAACATTTCACGTTGCATCCTAAAATCTCCATGTATCACAGAGCTTTGCTAACAACTGACACTGCTGTGGGTTGTGTTACTGTTTTCTAGGGGAACTAATTTAGCCTAAGAGCCCACACTTCATTGTTCTTGAGACAGGACTGTAACCTTATAGGCAAAATGCTGATTTTTGTCAAAACGAAAAGAAACTGACAGTCAGCTCTGCCAGAGTTTGTTGAACATGCATATTTAATGCCACTGGAAAGCATAGATTAGAAAATTGTCTGCATACTTCATAAGTGATAGTAGAAATTGATTAAAGCAATTGATTGTACCCTGTGTAAGGAAGTATTTATGGTCATTACATTAATGCCAAAAAGCACCTGTCAGCTTCAGAAAGGGCATCTACTGATTTGTTGACAGGCAATTTCAAATTTTCTTTTTACAGAAACTCTTATTAAGGGCTTCCGTGAACTAGATGATCTTGAATAGATATTTCCTTTTTTTGCCAGATGCTGAAATGCAATTTTAGATACATCATGTGGTGTTTTCTTGATTTGTTTAAAATCCATGCTGAGAGGTGTTGAAACAATCGCTCTGCTTAGTGATGTCTGTTATGCTGTTATCCTACCCACGAATGCAGTTGTGCTCTCATCTGGCTGTTTACCGAAGCCATATTCACATACACCTTCCTACTCACGATTTATTCCCTTACATCTGGGTTGTTTAAAAAAACAAACACCAAACCTGTTTAGTGGGACCTGCTAAATTCTGCATTGGATCATTCAGCAGAGAACTTCAGCGTTTTGGTGTTAAGCAGCTTCCCTCTTTTGGGGCTGCTGTGAGACCTCTGGCAATGTAGCGGTTTGCTGGAGAAAGAAGGAAGGGAAATAACTGGACAAAGGGGCCAGAAGAAGTCTCGTAACATAACTAGTGCTGCTCCCCTGAATTAGTCTGCCATACGAGTTCCTTCTCTAGGCCCCTCCTTAAATGTGTAACACAGTCTGTGTTAGGAATATGTTGGAGTATTAGGTGTTCAGTGGCCAGGCTTGGTTTGTTAGTTAGAAAAATAGACAAGACACGTTTTGGATAATGATGTTTTGTGTTGAGGTAGAGTGTTCCTCAAGATGATTCAGACATTTGTTATGTTTTCTAACTCTCTGCTTCTGCCTCTTCTGGGCAGTACAGATTGCTTTTGTTTTATAGTCTAAGCTAATGTGTTTGCAAATTGCAATGAAAGAATCTCAGAAAATTACTCTATACATCAGCTGAGACAGAACAAATGTTTTTTTTTTTTTTTTTCCCTTCAAACTGCTCCAGTGTGCTATTTGAGTGCAAATGAGTAGTTTTTATGAAGTGGCTTAAGTTAGGTCTGAATAAGCTATATTTCAGAGAATCTAATAATCAAAAATTTAACAGGTTTCCTCAAGATGCATAGGAAGATTAGATTAAAGGGTGGTTTATGTTAACATTTGGCTCTACAAAGGAGGAGAAATATTGCTGCGTGGAATACTTAGCTTCATTAGCAAAAGTAGCCCAATTAAAATATTTGCCATGTGGGTTTTTTAGGGATTTCAAATAGACCTTTCTTGAATTTTCCTTGATTCAGAGACGCTAACGTTAAATGTGACACATGAGATGATAATTACACGGTAATTATTTGATTTTCACTAAATAGACATTTCCATTAGATTCCTTCTGGCAATATCTAGCTGAGGAAGTTCATTTTATAGCCAAATACAATATCAAGATGTCTTTTCTTTACTCAACTATGTAAGGAACAATAACCATAACTACCTCTTTTAATGTTCCTAGCCATCTGTACCTAGACACTCTGCAGTGTATGATGTGCTACTTTCTGATTAGGCTATCAGATTTGCTGAATGTGGACTTGATGTTTCCTCTTTTCCTTTCATGTAGACTTGCAAAACCAGCACTTGTCTTTTATCCTGCTTTTTGTAATAGTATCTTTGCATGTAATCTGCAAGGATTGGCTGCTAAGCTCTCCTGTCACAGCCCAGGGTGACACCTGTGATTAAAAGGTCTGCCTGAATTCCCCACTCTCTAGGTTTTTGCTTCTAGTTTCAAGATGAGAAAAGTCACGGTGCTTCAGAATTTCATCTCTGGGAGTGTAAAATCAGCCGCATTTGTCAGGCATGTGCACATACTAGGTAAAAAATGTTTTAAGATACTGAAATGATACCTCTGCATGAGGTAATAGCGTTACGAATTTAGACCCAAATCCCAGCTGCGATAGACTAGTTAGAACTTCTACTGTGCTTCCATAGGTGTGGAGATGAATTTTAATTTAGATGCCCCGGCCAACCCTACGGAAATTATTGGTCAGGTAAGGAGGCCAAGGGGGCCAAGTAGTATGCTACTGCGTGCCACCCACTGCAGAGGCTGGCATGGCTTAGCCATGCTACACCAAGACACCACCTGCGCTTGGTTGGGAGCTCTGATATCCGAATTCTTCTCTCAGTTGCACAACCAGCCAGGCTGACGACCGTTTATCTCAGGGGTATGAGACATTTCGACCGAACTGTGCAGCTGCTGCTGAGTTGGCTTTGTGGCTTCTGAGAATCGAGGTGGCATTTGCAACCATGGCCACTGCCTGTGCAGCCGGTGCTTTTCACAGCCTGTTGTCATTTGTCACCCAAGGTTCACTCTGGGCATTTCAGTTTCTTAAGTTTCTTCAGCAAGTAGTTGCCTGCCTGTAAACCCTGGTTTGCACCACTCTTGGAATTCATGTATTTTATACACAGACAATGCTTTTGTCTACATTTTTTTATTATTTGGTTTGGTTTATTTGTTGGTATCTGTGTGATCGCTTGCCTATGTCTAGGCAAAAGGAGAGGCACTGAAGAACCAGAAAGATCTACAGACTGGTCATCTCATCACTTGTGTTTGAGGGTCAGTGATACTGATCAGCACATCTCATTTTTACTTCTGTAATGGCACTATGTACTGCCCCTCCCAGGAGATAGGGCTGTCTGCTGCAATGACAGCCACGGAAAAAATAATGTTCTGGACAGTACTAAATAAGAATGACACTTGTCAGTGTCAGAAGTAGACTGTGACAAATGTGACAAATCTGAATACAGCAGACAGTTTTAAAAAACAGCTCTAATTTCCAAGGGCATCTCCACAAATCCTGTAATTTTCACACTAATCCATTTTATTTTGGTTTCTTTAGGCTTTTGTACTGTAGAACCCTAACTTATCAAAACACAATTTTTAACAATTGCTTAAGACTTTGTGACTAACTATAAGGAGAGCTAATACTCCAATATGCAGAGGAAGAAAAAGAAGATGGCACAAGATGAATTCATATTTTTCAAGTCTTTGTAATGTTTATACAACAGACTCATAATACTAATCCATTCTTTTAACAAATGTATCAAAGATAGAAATAGAGTTAATTTTTTGAATAAATAATTAGAAGGCTGTAAATATTTCTGGGTTTTTAACTTGTTGCTCATGATTTTATCATCTGAGTTCTCTAGCTATGGGGTTGTGAAGTAGTTCCACTGATGATAACTGTTTATTAGCATTATGATAAAGTTAATTTAATGCTAAATCATAGCAAATGATCAGAAGCATTTTTTTTCGTAAATGAATTAATAAAATACATGTTGTAGCTGGAAATTTATCTTGTTTAGTAATTCTATTATTAATACAGTGTAGTATCAGTATAAAAGATCAGTGCTTCCAGTTTGGCTACTCATTCTGAGTTTTTCATTCTTTGCTGCTGCTGACCACAGAAATGCACAATATTTTTTTCTAAAGAAAAATCATCATTTAAGTTGATGACATTTCATTCTCTTATTAGTTTAAACTATGGTTCAAAAAAAAAAAAACAAAACCAACAAACCCCACAACCACCAACAACAACTGTGACCATGACAGTAGTGAAATTTTACATGAAGTTTAAAAACAGTAATCTTGGATATGATGCCCTAGGTAAGTTTCAGGAAGATGAAAGGGAGCAAAGAGCAGCTGGTGCAGAACAGTGGATGTTGTATGGTGGGTGCAGAGCAAGCAATGTTAAAATGAACATGAGAGATCATGGGTAGCAGCTTTGGAACTTGATGTACCTGTTTTCGTAGGATTTGTTTTGTTGCTTACCAGAAATCTGAGCAGTGTATTGCCGTTACCTTTTGGATTAGTAAAGGAAACAGTAGACTTTACGTTGCTTGCATTTAGGCCTGGTAGACTTTCACTTTCTTTTTAATTATATTCTTTAGAAGAATTAAAACAGCAGCATGAATAAAACTTACAGTATATGAGAGAAAGTGTAGGCTAACATTATACCCGCAGTGAATTATCATCTTTTCATGCACATATCCAAGTGAACATCAGAGTATAGCCTGTTTCTCTTACTCTAAACAGTTTTCCTTGGAGGGATGCATTGAGGTGGCCAGCAAAAATTGTTGTTGCCACTCTAAGTCTCTTTAGGGTAGTATAGAAAGGCTATTAAAACAACTTACCCATAGGTTACATTGCTTATTCTGTTGACGTGCTGATACTCGGTATCAGGTTTCATGGGTGAATTGCTGGCCCCCATTAGAACATTTTTGTAAAGTAGAATTGAGAAATAAATTACAAAACCCTCACGCCAAAATTCCAGAACAAAAAGATCAGCAGCGTTATGTAACGTATAAGCACTTCCCGCAGTGCATATTGCAGCAGGTTCTTTCGTCCTGTGATAAAAGCAATTAGATTTTGAATCTCCAAACACTGAAATACAGCCATGTATCAAAGGTACTGAAGTTCGTGTGATTACAATTAGATGACTTGTGTTAGTTCCATAAAATACACCAGCTATTAATGCAAAAATCTATGTTATCCATCTAGGAAGGATTTGGGAGACTGATTAATAACCTTCACTATGCTTATAAATCGTGATCTATAGCTGTAACAAGCAACCTAAATGTGACTTCTGAAATCAATTTTTACTGGGAATTATTTTCTGATCATTTTATACAATCAAAGAAATGCAGTAAAAATAGTGTTATGAAGCAACTTGTTAAGGGCTGGATTTCTTTGTTCTGAAATGGCTCAGAAGATAGTGGAAGTTCTTTATCTTTTTGTTGTTGTTGTTGTTTAGGAAAGCCTGAAAATATTTGGAGTTAAATTTGGTGAAGTCTCATGTCAGGATTGCTGGTTGCATTTAGGAAAATAAAGTTATCCTCTGATAGTCTTTTTATTACTTTTAAGTGTTAGTGGTATTCTCATGTGTTCATAGTTGCAAATGTAAAAACGTATGCTTCATGTAAAGGTTGAGAATTCTCCTATATGCTAAGAAAATGGCCAAGATACCCAGCAATCACAAAGCGGGAATAGCAAGCTGTGGATTCTTCCCAGAGTGGCTCCGTAGCTACTAAGTGGCAGATGCAGCAAAGGGGTTGAAGTATCCCTACATAGCGTGAATACATCCAACTCGTCTACTTTAATGATTTGTCACATGCAGAGATTTTCTGGGAGCCTGTGCCACATTTGGTGCACATCCCTATCTCTAGCACATCTGACATCCCATTTATACAGCAAGAGTACAGTAGTTTCACTGTAAAATGGGCGTTACTAGAGGAAGAACCATATATTGTCCTGGATAGATACTAGAAAGAATGATGGAACTGCCCAAAATCCTGATGATCCTTTGACATTCCTGTGTATGGCCAAGAGGTGTCCTAGGAACATAAGCTCAAGCTGATTCAGATACTGATTTGCCTCTGTATTGTCACCAGCCATATTATCAGAGTTAACAGGTTATCTTTCATGAAAAGAGAATCTTTTGGTGCTCAGTGATTCATACAATTGTTTATTGATGATGAAGTTATGATACTGCCCTAAGTGGGTGTGATTGAAATACATGGATGGCTCTTTTAACATCAAGCCAGCGTGAGGATAAAGCAGAAGTTGGGAAAGGCTGTTGATGAGCAATGGGAGATCTGTCACAACCAGTTTTTCACTCCCTCTTTGTATGTCCCTTCCTTTTGATCCCTTTTCTCTGTTTATCCTTCCATTATATTTTACTTTTCATTCTGTTGCCCTAAATTTCTCCCTTGTATTGAGAAAATGGCTCCTTTTCCGTGGTTATCTTCTCTCTTTCGTTTCCCGCTTCAGTAGCCATTTTCTTTCCCTTAGGAAAACCAGCAGTGTGCATCCACAAACTTGCTCCCTGTCCTGTTTTTTCCTCCTAGTTTTGAGAGGACAGAGAATCTGGAATCAAGCTCTTAGAGGCAGAAGTTTGCTGTCTCTTCTCTGTACACTGACACATAATGGCAAGCATACAGCTGAGAAATTTTTTTAAAGGCTTGGGTTGTTTTAAAACCCTCTGTACTGTTGCAGTCCAAAATGTGAGAGCTGCTGAGTACATTTTTGTGTGGCACTCACTGACCTAATGCCATTCGGTGTACAGTCTGAGAGGCTTTCCGGAAAGGTGGTCCATAGAAATGCTTAGCTTTCCTACTACTATTTATTCCCTAATCAGACTGGCTAATTACCAGGCTTTTCACCAAATGTGCAATAAAGATTACAAAAAATACTTTTTTCCAGCTTGCTTTTTTACTCTAGGTTTTTGACTTACAAAATATCAGACTACTGAGGCTCTGTCCGTTCGTTATTCTGCAACTTGTTGTTTATGCACTATCACCTCTACCATCATATGTGTATCTCTTTATCAAATAACACGTATATTGTTTTCCACTCTTTGGTGCTGT
Source organism: Anseranas semipalmata (assembly GCA_013399115.1). Lineage (NCBI taxonomy): Eukaryota > Metazoa > Chordata > Aves > Anseriformes > Anseranatidae > Anseranas > Anseranas semipalmata. The sequence continues at coordinate 29,806 of VXAA01004394.1, read as the reverse complement.
TGTCCATCAATTCTTATGGGCAAGGAGTCAGGGAGATGGGTGTGAGGCAAAGAATGCTATCATCTAATATATAGTAATTTAGGTGAATGCTATTTAGTTATTTTTGTGGAGGTGTATTTAAAATTGTTTTCGGTTTTTCTGTATTACAGGCCTGAATTCAGCCAGTAATGACCTCAATAGTGCCTGTTTTAATGTAATCCCTGCTTGCTGACTGCTGTTCCAAGAATAAAAATTTAAGCCAAAAGATTTAATGAAATCCTTTGGGATTAGTGCTCACTGGGCTGGCGAAATTGCATATCAACCTTTTCTCTGTACCCTAACCAGAAGGTTTGGTGTTTGAATAGGAGGGTGTCCAAGAGAGACAACTCTGAGTTCATCAATAATTTACATTTTTGTTAGTTACAAACCTGGTATTTGGGATTCTGTTGCCATAGCAATCCATCTGGGCCTGAACGGATACTGTTTTAAGTGGTGGTTGTATAGGGATTCACAGTGTGTGCTTTAAATCCCTTCTAAACTAATCCTCAGATCTGTTCTGTGACTTATTTGAGGCTTCGACAAAATCAATGTTACTCACAGGAAAAAGTTTATGCTGAGCAAATTAAGCCCATGAAATATTAAAATATGCATATGATCAAGGACTTTAAAGTTCATCATGTATGACAATTTCTGCTTCAATATGTGAAGCAATTAATAAATGCCCACATCTCCATTTTTTTCAAAATACATTTAATTTGTTGCACATTATGCAACTAGAAATTATCCAGACTCTGTACTGGTTTATTAGCTAATTTATACTTCATAATCGAATGCTAGCCTCATTTTCCCAGATGTCAGTTTTATGTTTTACAGGATGTCAGTCTATTCATAATACTGTATAACTTCCACTTCCAATTAATCTGATTTTCTCTCTTGTAAATTATTCTAAGGCTGACAATAAAATTTGAAATTCCCATTTTCATTTCTAGCACTGCTGAAGTTGGGTTTTGAGGCTGTGCGGTACATTCAGTAAGCTAAACACCAGCTACTTTTAGTTTGAAGCTTGCTTTATATTTTTCATTTTGCCAGCCAAAATTTTCAAATGGTTTATTCAAAACCTCCCAGAAACACCACATGAAGGGATGTACCCAGATTTGAAAGACAATCAATAAACTCCCCAGCAAACCTGGACTAAGTTTCACCTCTGTCAGAACCAAAACCCTCCTGAAACTAACTGATTTCCCGAGCTTTGAGTTCTCTGTAACAAAAATACTGTCCAGTTGTCCTCCCAAATGGTCGGAAAACCATGATACTGATATATCATCAGCTCTTTTTTACTCCGGAGTATAAAGATCGTCTGCAAAATTATTCCTCAGTGTTTGAAAGAAGAGAGAAAAAATATTCAAGTAATAGCCATATGCTCTACTAATGAGGTTTTAGTCCATAATCCTAAACAGACAAAAACTGTTTCTTCATACAGTTTATAAAATATGACACAGCTCTTCCTGGCTGTAAAAATAGGAATAGAGTAAAAAAACTGCAGATGGCCTAAGAGATCTTTATTTACCATGCAGCTTCCCTTTTATCTTTCATACTATGGCTCACAGTGAATAATGAAGCATGTCATAGAAGGGGCCTATTTTTGTCATGATTCTGTGAAACTGAAAATGTTTTTTGTCACCTGTAATAAATGTAAATCTACTGCTTCTCTAAGAGTTAAATGAGAGTTTCCTAAGAAAAAGTGCAAAAAATTCCTTGGGATTTCCCGTGGGGTAGGATTTCATTTCATGAACAAAGATGCACATGTATGTTCTTAAATTCAGTGTGGCTGACTGAACTTTGTTTATTTTAGAGTTCCCATTCTTCTATCCTGGCTTAATGGGGCTATTTCCGTAATTGGTTACCACTGAATGTAGCTGGGAACAGAGAACTTAAAATTAACTAACCCCCCCTGCCATAGACAGTGATGCCACCCACTAGATCAGGTCGGCCAGGGCCCCATCCAGCCTGGCCTTGAACACCTCCAGGGATGGAGTATCCACAGCCTCTCGGGGCAACCTGTTCCAGTGTCTCACCACCCTCACAGGGAAGAATTTCTTCCTAACATCTAGTCTAAATCTATCCTCTTTTAGTTTAAAACCATTGCCGCTTGTCCTATTATTATCTACGCAAGTAAAGAGTCCCTCTCCATCCTTTTTATAAGCCCCCTTTAAGTATTGAAAGGCAGCTATAAGGTCTCCCCAGAGCCTTCTCTTCTCCAGGCTGAACAACCCCAACTCCCTCAGCCTTTCTTCATAGGAGAGATGCTCCAGCCCTCTGAGCATCTTTGTGGCCCTCCTCTGGACCTGCTCTAACAGGTTGACATCTTTCTTGTGCTGGGGCCCCAGACCTGGAGGCAGTGCTCCAGGTGGGGCCTCACGAGGGCAGAGCAGAGGGGGAGAATCACCTCCCTCACCCTGTTGGCCACACCTCTCTTGATGCAGCCCAGGACACAGTTGGCCTTCTGGGCTGCAAGCACACACTGCTGGCTCATGTCGAGCTTTTTGTCCACCAGAACCCCCAAATCCCTCTCTGCAGGACTGCTCTCAAATGATCTTTAAGGTCCCTTCCAACCCAAGCCATTCTATGATTCTATGATTGATTCTAAAGTATCTTCTGTAGCTACCATTTGTAAAATATAGATTATGTTTCAAGGGGATATTACAAGATGTATTCAGGCATATCGAAATGTGTTTCTGTTGGTATTTCCAATAGTTTTCATTAGGAAAAGTCTTCCCCTTCAAATATTACTGAAATGAAAAGTGAGCCTTGAAAGATGCTAGCAGTATGACAGATGCTATTTGTAGCTCTGGAAATATAGTTGTCACTGCAGGAGATCTCCTGCACTGAAGACCCACAGGAGTCCATAACCAAGGGTGAATGAATTAATCTTCCAACACATCTCATAAAAAATAGCCTGCATTTAATAGGAAGCAATAGAAACAGCTGAATTTCACTGGTAATTTTATGACCTTTCTCTACAGAAATCTTTGGTTTACTTTATTTCTCTCTATATATTTTAGCTCTGCAAATCCTTGCAAAGAGTGCTGGTATTTAGTCTCCTTGATTATTGTTAGGTTTTATTGATGGGTTTTTACTCATTTATTCCAGAACTGCTTTATGGTTTTTGTATGTTTTGGAAAGTCCACCTGTCAGCTCCCAGGGAGCAGGAAGGCTGGCTGTTCTTACTTATTGGCACGCCACAGTTACTCATGCTTTTTCTTAAATTTGCTTCTCTAATCTAGAACACAACCTGTATTTTTGTTCAGTTATTTCCGATTAATAGTCCAGTAAACATCTATCTTTTCTTTTCTTTACATTTTCTGTCTTTGCAGCAGAAGGAAATAGTTAATCTTCTGAAAGGCTTGGTAATAATATGACACAGCTTGACACAGACAGCTTAGAGAAACAGGGGAAGATTGAGAGTGTGCCACAGAGCAGGTGTGACTCTGTGTGTTAATTTCTCTAAGGCACTTGCAGCTACTTCTATTCAAATGCAAGATATACACAGGGACCTGAACCAAAACCCTGGCTCTGAACCCTGGGAGGAGGCTGGGATTATGGTTTTTAGCTGAAACCTGCCTCTGAATGTGTCTGAATTTCATCTCCTTCAGTTTGGGAGGGCTCAAATGACAGGGAGAGGCAAAGTTTGGGTTGAACCCCTTCAAGAGGTATTTGAGTACAGTTCAGGTTAGGTCTGTCACAGCCTGTACCCGTGCATTTTATACAGCTAATAAGGAGCACCAAGCTATGTAAGGCCTGCTCAGACTATTTTCAGATGTATTACAAACTCCAGGAAAGAAATGAGTTTATCCCACAGCTGTGTTCTACACCAGCATCTGAATTATTACAAACCCTTTTGAAATGGGGGTTTCATAGCATCATCCTACTAACTTTGCATTGTTTGAGTGCCCCACAACTCCTTACCATTGTCTGGGGCATAATAAGCTAGGCACTTACATAGAAGACCTAATCCGTGTAGTTTTAGCAAGTTTAAAAATTAATATCAAAATAATACAGTATGCTTCAGACTCATGGACTATATAGTCGTCAGCTCAAATATGTGTTGCCTAACAGGTACCTTCAGTAGACTGACATGCAAATGAGGGATATCTGGGATATCGCAGATATTGAAAGAACCATACAGAAGGCAACATTAACTTGTTACTAAAAAGAAGAGAAAATAGATTTTTAAATCAATTATGTTCTGAATCTTTTATTATTTGGGTCATTAAAGAATGTAGCCTGGTTAATTTAGAGTGAGTTGCTGGATGAAATCATGTTTTGGATTTTTAAGAAGCAGACTAAAGGTTGATGTGATGTAGTTTGACAATTTCAGGTAATGGCAATTTCGTTCTCCTCTGAAAAAGTTGACGTAAAATTAAAAATACATTTACCTATCCTGGTAACTGTTCATTTGGCTCCCTTTTTCAACCACATCGAACAAATTGGTCATCTTTGCATTTAAGTGCCTTCACAGTTTGATCCTGCCTGCTCTTTCACATCACTGATGCCCTTATTGCAACCCTTATTGCCCATCAGTCCCAATTTTCTCCCTTCTCTCATGCAGCCTTTATTCACGAAAATCATTAATAGTAAAAATCTGCAAAGCCAGTATGCTGTGTTCCTTCCAATCCTGCCTTAAAACTCACCTCAGTTGTGATGCCTGTAAACTACCAAAGAGAGGCTAAGCAGCTGGTGTGCTGTGATCAGTGCTTATTATGCTAATTGTCTGCATGAAACAGTGGGAGTGAAGCATCAAACACCCCTCTGCTGCATGTCCCACTGTCCTTCGGAAGCAGTGGGGGAGGCTCTGGCTGTCTTTGGAAGTAGACATTGTTTGTTCTTTAACTCCTCAGTCTAATGGGGTAATCCAGCCAAGGTCCAATACAGCATGAGAAATTAATTTTGAACAGAGGATTGCCAACGTGATGGGTGTGCAAACCTGTCACCTTCCCTGAACTGGGGAGAGCCACAGGTGTCCAAATGCAAATCAGGTGCCCAGAATTTCGTATGAGGTTTCAAGAGGTTTGTCCCCAGAAGCTGTAGATTTCCCATCGCTGCTTCCATTGTAGTACATAAAACTGGCAAGTTTGTCTTTTAAGGAAATGGAGCCATGTGGATTTTTTTCTTTTGCAGACTCTCAAAAAAAACCCAGGGCTGAATCTTGGAGTTAACCAAAGCTTAATATAAAAACGGCAAACTTCTTTGCTACAAATGAAATCGGGTCATTTATTTTATGTAGGTGATAAATACACTTATTTGTTTTTCTTACAGAAACGTGGAATCCTGAATAAACAAAGAGAAGAGAGCTAAGCACACAGTCTGTATTTGAATAGTAAGTGAATGGATTACATACTCTGAAGTTGAATGTTATTTGTACTTCCATTTTTGTATTTTTCCTATTTGCAGTTCTTTTAACAAGTGTAAGAAATCAGTGCAGTGAGCATTTCTGCCTTTTATCCAACTTGGTTTCATTTCACAGGAGTAGGTTTTTATTAATCCTATAATCACCTTAGGTAAGAAGCCCAGATAATCCATGCAATGTGTCTTCATTGCTGCCCATACTGAAAATATTGCTATTGCCTTTTTCTTTTCAGTTGAAGTGAATTGTAATGCTAGAAGTTAGCGAGATAAAATAGTGTTACACTATTTGCTCACACCTGAAATTTTCAGAAGAGTAGTTAGATTTTTGATAAGTACAGTGAGATCCTGTTGGGTGGGGACATGAACAAGAGAGTGTTATGGCTTTGTATTATCCACTTAATCACTGATTAATTGTTCTGAACTGCGCTGGTCTGAGCTGTGCTGTTCGCTGCCCAGTATGACCAATTGTCTGTGAGCTTACAATGCATGGCTGCATTGGCCATGAAGACAATGAGCTATGAAAATGAGCCATTTCGGATTGATGATGCGGATTGATATTATTGATGTTGTCCTCTGAAAAACATCGCAGGTTCCTAGTGAAGTACCAGTTGTGATACAGTGGGGAAGAGACACTGCTTTTATTGCCAATCCTAAGTAACATGCCCTGGGAAAAGTAGCAGTGTATATTGTTGTACTACATTATTGGGTAACAAAAGGTGGCAATATCCTCTAAGAACCAAAGCAGATGAATGTGTGCTAAGGCATTTCTATTAACAGTTCAAACATAACAGTTCCTCTGTGTTACATGCTAATAGAGCCTGCTTCTTTGTGGGAGAAGAGTGTGGACAGTATGTAATGTACAGAGAATATGTGCTGTTCGGCACCATTCTACTTAACGAGTATACGGTTCACAGTATATTATGCAGTAGAACTGAAGGAATTTCATGTCATTTGCAAAATCCCTATCCATTTAGCCAAACTGGTGTATGGAACAGACTAGATTTGTGTATAAATAAGTTGAGGATATTTTTTGGCAAGCATTAAAAATTAAACTCTTTGGTGGAAAAGGAAAAAAAATATATATATATATACATATATATATATTTATAAACTCAGAAGCAAAAAAATGCCCAGTGTCTCTCTGCGCAACCAAGATAAGTGATGAGTTTTAATGTTACATTTAATCAGAGATCATGAAAGGAAATGTGTGACATTTCACTGAAGCTGAGGGCAACATAATACTTCTTTGAAAATCTGATGCTGTGTATGTATGGTTATTTATACAATGTACCAAACTGTGCTACCAGGAGGCATTTTTTGGCTTACGATGAAACATACGTATGGTCCAGAAGAACATTAGGGAAAAAAAAAAAAAAAAAAAGCTTAAAAAACTGCTCTCAAAATTTATCTATTCCTCTTAACTTTCCATTGCTTCTTCTGTCAATCATACTTTCCTTCCATTCTCTCTGCTTTCTCTCCTCACATCTTGTGGCTTATATTCCCTACATGTATCACACCTCTCTTCATCCTGTATCTTTCCAGTCTTATACCTACATAGCTAACCTGCTCTAACTTCATAGTTTTTCCTCACATCTCCCACACAGGGCCATCTCTTCTTCCTATCTGCAGAGCAGCTGCCTTGCAGAATGTTCCCGATCTTTGGAAAATTTTGAGCTTGCTATTTCTAGTATGAAACAGATAACTCTACAGACCAAGAGCATTATTGGTGTTACCGGATAATAATGCAATGAATAATGCCATATACCTATATATAAGGATTTTGCGAAGGGTTGCAATATATTGCACTGTGAATCAGCTTTAACAATTTTTATTTGTGGAAAAATCTGGTGGAAGTTTGGAGAGTTGTTGTTTGACTCGTGGGATACTTTCAAACAAACCAGTTATGCTGTTACCCAGAATCGGAAGTTTTGGCTGCAGATGACTGATAGTAACATATATAAGTATTAGCAACTCATATAACTCAAATGATGTATGCATAAAAAAATCCTGGAGTTGTGATAGACCTGTTTGTAGAAAGCAAATTTCGGTATTGCAGGCACTCAGATATTCTCTCTTCACTAATATTCCTCTGTCAAGTGGCCAGAACTCGCAGGCAGCTGTTTCAGAATAGCGTGGTTTTATTTGTGCACAGTGAGAAAAAATTAATCAGCTATTATTGGTACTCCATCACATACAAATTCTCTCTTCTGCTGGCAGAATAGGTTGATGGAACCTTTTCATAGTGTCCATCAGTTAATTTTATCAGTCATGGTATTACGATTATAAACTACAAATGACCTAACAATGAATATATAATTACAGAAATGAAACTGTACAGTGGTTATTTAACATTTTTAATGTGTAATTTATTTAACAGTCTCTTTGGAATATACATGGAAATTAGAATAATAAAACAGAAATAAAATTACATTTAACTTTCATCCATCATCAGTGAGAAGCAATGTTACCAGCTTGAATCAGGCTATACGTTCACTCACGTAGGGAGGTTCAGGCCTTTGGGCCTGCTTAAAACATCCTTGTGAAATCTGTTATTCGTACACAAAGCTATAAATCATTCTTCTGACACTGGGATTGATAAATTGTGCATCCTCGTTTCAATATATTTTTCTCAACCATTTTCTTGAATTAAAAACTAAATATCAAAATATCCAGTGCTGAGTGCAAAAATACTGAATTCAAGATACAGTGAAAAGATAAAATTAATATTATTTTAAGTTCCTATTAAGAAAAGGAAAAAATAAAAATTATAACATAAAATATATTTGGTGGGTTTTAATAGTTCTCATCTTTATTTTAAATGCAAGGGTCTTCGTCATTTGGCTTCGATGTTGCAGAAGATCAGTCAGGCTTTTGTGGAGGAGGGGAAAAATCTTGCAGTGTGTGTCCCAAAAAAAGGTGTTCGTTGTCCTCACATAGTTAGCAGCAATCACATTTCACCTGCCACATGCTCTGGCTTGTGTTATAATTGACATCTTTGGTGGCTGCTGGTTAATGACAGCTTTTTCATTATTTTGGGGCAATAAAGACAAGTTCAGGTAACGTGACGTGGATTAGGAGGCGGCACAGCTGAAGAGCGAATGCAAGGCGGGCACGGCCCAGCTGCACGGGCAGTTTGACTCCAGTACATGGAGGGGAACTAGCTTTAGTTCATGAGCATGTAATATTACTATTGTTTACCCTAATATCGATTTCAAAAGCCTACTGTGTTTTATATTTTACCATTTTCCATACTATATCCAGAGGTGTGTAATGTACCAGAGACAAAGTAGCTAAATGAAGGGTTCCTTGGTTTTGGAAGGGTCAGTTCTGTAAAAGTTGAATTTATGAGCCTTCAAAAGGAAATGAGCCCGTGGTTTCTGAATGTTCTCTGCTAATCACAATAATCTTCCCTTACATTACAATTTCAATCTTTCATTGCAATGCAATAATCTAGAAGCAGCATGGAAGTACCCTCATTCCCTGTGCTCCCAGGTTTTCTCATTGCCCATTAAAATTCATGTGCATATATTGCAGGCTTGGATAAAAGAGTTCATTTGAGTGTTCACACTACCTGAATTCTTTAATGAGGTCTTCCCCTAAATTAGTTTCACTTCTAAATTTTTTTTCCCCACAGTGGAAGCGTGAACTTCTGGCAAAGTGTATAGTACATTTGCATAGTGTAAGGATTTTTTTTTTTAATTATTATTATTTTGTCTCTGTTTTGGTTATGATGTTAAGACTGTTCAGAGCAGGATATTCTCCATGACTCATCTGCTTACAAAATTTTGTGCCTCAGAAACTCATTTTTCTTTTTTCTTTTTTCTTTTTTTTTTTTTTAATTGACCATGTATTACAGCCACAGCTTTGCATTTTTTAATGTGAGATCTCTGACACGGATTTAGATTCTGTAGTGCTTTGAGGTATGCTAGTTATGCAACCTAATTTTGCAAAATGGCTCTGTGTATGTACTTCCCTGGGGCTTCAGTTTAGTTGTCATCTATCATTTTAGCACCGTGAGTGATTACTCTCTACTATTTAATTTGTCTTCTGCAGCTTCTCAGCTTTTTCTTCAATTGGTAAACACATACTTTTCTAGACACATTTTCAAATGATGTGTTTTCCAAGTGCCCCAGAAGTCATGTAATCTTATTTTTCTCAGCTAGGAGTTTAATTTTTTAAATAAATTTTTGACTCATATTGTATCTATTACTTGGAAGTTTTGCATTTCAAATCTGTGTTGCATTTTCCATTTTTCAGTGTTAGAGTATTTATTTATCCTGAAATACATGTATTTACTAACTGCTTCTCTGTCCATCAAAAATAGCAAAAGAAATGAGCACCTGTTTTAAGTGTAGGAGCCAAAAGCACAGGCTGATGCTACTGCAGTAGACTTTAGCCACCTTTGCACGTAAGGTTTCAAATGCAAAAATCTTAGTTTGCTTGTTGGAATTTCACAGGACAGCTTCAATCAATAGGGTTAACGTTTGCTTTCTTATCTTGTGTACTGTGTTTCTGTGCTGCAATTTGCTATTTTTAAACATTACATAGAATATCAATTTGGCTATGATTTTAAATCAGGATCTTTCAGAGTCACATTCAGCTTTTAATTTAAAAAGGTTTATTTTGCATTAAGTCATACTGTGTATACACATGGTAGCAGTTTTACACAATTACTGTGGCAGCTTCCAGGGATCTACTGTAATGAACAGCTTCTGTGATCCATATAGCGAAGATGTTTTACCTTTAAATTTCCCTCTCTCTTACAGTTTTTTATTATGGCTCTATGTTATCTATCAGTTAGCTTTGGATATCTATCTTAGTAATTCATGGTAGGTGAGTTCCAGCCCACATTTTGTAGAGCAGTAGAGATAGCCTGTTCTGTCACTGTTCTTGTGGTGACCTAGCTTTGATTAGGATAACTAAAAGGATACAGTTTCTTGTCAACTCAGCTATTTGGCATTTATGATTAACTCAAAAAATAGCTAATACGATACAAGTGACAACATACAGAAAGGTTAAGGTGATTCCAACCTGTGGAGTTGGTGCTAGCTAAGTAACATTATTTGGCGGTTGTGGATCCTCTCCAAGTATGAGTTTGTTCTTCAATGATGATTTTGTGTGTTTCCTTCTTTTAGAGTTTCACACTCTAAGTCTTATTTTGAAGACATACAGCCATCATAAACCTCACATTTTGACAGCTTTTCTTATGTGAACGAAACTCATTCAAGTAAGTCTATCCAGAAATAAAAAGATGCATCTTAGACCTGTTTGCAATGATATCTTTAAGTTACTAGTATACTGGCAGCATTTTTCTCAGAATATGCAAAGAGGAGAAGAATAGGAAATTTGGTTACTCACTTTCCCGTGTAAACAAAATTATTTTTCAAATCCATTACCAAAGATAGCATATCAGTTTTGGTAAAATACATGATACACACTTGATAGAATTTATACTGGATTAAAAATGTATTTTATGATATTAATCTTCTGTATTTATCTTGATAACTGAAGTGTATGAAAGTTTCCTTTGAATTTTTCTTCTTGCAATAAATACTTTTGAAAAAAATACTAGTAAAATTCAAAATTAAGTATTTAAAAAAAAAAAAAATTATTCCTTGGTTCAGTCATGTGAAATTAAGATAGCAGGGTTTTTTTCTGAGATATTTTTATTACATAAAACCAGCTACAATTTAGGAGTGCTCTGGAATATATCAAATATATTGGTAGTGGAACTGCAGTGTGCTTCTGCTGCTATACTTTCCATTTTGAACTGTAAACTAAAGAAGTAAGGAGGTGGTTTTCCCCTAAGAGGAGCCTCTGCACAAGGGCTCTTACAGCAAATCTGGTTGATATATTTACCACTCGTGACTTTTGTAGCTATGCTAATAAATGCAACAACAGCGATTTGAGCTGAATGCACACGTTTTTGACATGGTGGTCATAATGCACATAACATACAGGCCATGTTCCCAGTCTCAACCGCTAAAAAGCTTTAGTTAAGTCATTAGAGCCATTAAGATTGTTTTTAAATGAGCCATATATTTGGGAGTTTTCCTCATTATTGTCTGATTTCCGTGACTGTTCCTTAGTTCCTCCAAAATCTAAAGGTTTAGAAGTGTATTTTTCATTGAAATGCGAGATTTTCATGCAATTACATGGATCCAGGAGTTGGAGCTTCTAGGGATAACTCCTAAACATTTATTGCAAAGCCTGGCAATCCTGTGTAAAATGCATGATAGCCTGGAGGTCTCTGCTAGTACTATACAGCAGTACACTTTGATCTTTCCAATAATAGGTCTCCCAATACCTTTTCATTTCTAACAGAAATAGTGCCCAGGCTGCTCTTATGGTGCAAGCTATTTCACTCATCCTTATAAGTTGTGATGCCAAGTGAGAAAATTTGTTTTAGAAAGAAGGATGAGGGGGGGAAAAAAAGGAATAAGATGTCATTTAGACTGTGCAACCTTAACTGTTTTTAATGGGATTTTGCTCTTAGAAGTGTGTCTCGGTGTTTGAATCTTTAGTTTAAATGACATGCGTAACACCAACGGAGTTTATTTAAAGATCTAATTTTACTTCAGGGAAAATAATTTTAGGAACTTTAAACTGCATTAAACTATTAGTTATTTAACCACTAGCTATTTAACTGTTAATAGCTTATCCTGTAGATAACAATGATTCCTTTTGGAGAGTTACGGTCTATTGGGCAAATATGCATTGAGGGAGGTTTTAAAAAGGGAATTACATCTAAACTTTATAATTACATACTTAGATATTTCTTAAGGAGAACAGAAGCCATGGCCATTTATATGTAAAGCCATATATTCTTTGGAAAGATCTAAATGTTTGCAGTACACAGCCATTCTTATAACAAGGAATTGTTATGTCTCAGTTGCTGTATCATTGTCATTCTTGTATTTTCTCTGAATTTTGCCTATTTGCAGCCTCAGTGTCTGGAGCTGCAACCTGTCAGTGTAGACACTCCAGTTGTGCTATGGAACCAGTCCATACCCCAGTCCTTAGTGGACTAGTTCTATATGCATTTAAAAATAGTAGTAAACGCTGAAAGAATTTGAAACCTGACTGCCTTTTAAAAACAGTTATTCAAAAAAAGGTAGGTTATATATAATGTATATGAGGCCATCATTATTCTATGATTCTATGATTAATGCACAAAAGTTTTACAAGCTCTCTGTATGTACAATTTTCACATATATTTTAAAGACTGTTTCATTCAGAAGTAATAATTGTTGTTTATATTGATAATCTACTGAGTAGGATCATTATATTAAATCACAATTAGAATTCCACATACAGTAATTGTCTTTGAAGCTGAACCAGTGACTTGAACCATGTGGAAAGCTGTGCAATGCTGTCCAGCCCCATCACGGATCTCATATAATGGCTTTCACAGCTTTCTGGCATTGAAGAAGAGTGTGACAGCTGTACTTTCCCATTTGTGTGTGGGCTGTCCTTCGTAGCAGATCAGTAGTGAGACTTCAGCTCACCCCATCTCTTTGTGGCAGTACTAGTAGGGGTCACGCCACTATCCTGAATATTAAGCCCAGTCCTGAATTAGAGGGAAGGGGTTTTGTACTTCTCAAGATTTTTTTGGTGTGATTGCTGGATCTTTTTTCATTAATGTGTTTTTCCAAAAAAGATCTTCAGTTAACCAACCTTCAGATAATTTGGGGATTCTTTTTCCCGTGACATTTTGCTTCACAGCTTGAGGAGTGCTTATGTAGACCAAAAAAAATTCTGATACATCTGAATTTTCCAAGGATATTAGTTAGTGGACATGAGCAACTTGCTTAAGCCCCCCAAGTCTCTTTCCTTTTAAAAGTGAATGTGGTGGCACATAATTGTCCGGGGGGATTGGAATTCAATCCTGTAGTGAAACTGATGGTATTACTACTGGCATGAAAAGAATGAGCCAGTGTCATCCCAGTATTGCGAAGACCTTGAAGAGCTACAGATCTATGTACAGCTATTACTTGCCATTACTCTCTCAGGTGCTGAGGTTGTTCTGAATATTGGTTTGTCCAGTAGAGCATACTTCTTAGAAGATGCCATCATGTTGGTCTGTTTGATAAATATGTTCATCAGTACCTAATTTTTTTTTAATGTATGTTAAAAGAAACTGAGATTATATCTGCTGTTAAATAACTATGACTTTAAAAATACTGTTTTGCTTGGTGTTCTCTAAACTTGAAAATGCCTGTGTAAGATTGTGAACAAATCCTACAAACATCAGACAGAGTTCCTTGCTGGATGAAAGTCCAAACCTTGCAAAGAGGTACTCAAGCTGGGCAGGTACCCGTTCATATGATCAGACGTATCAAGGCAGAGAGAGAGCAGTTGTTTTTATATATGGATTCCTTCCTCCTGGTGCACAATTATCTTACTGTCCTGCTATAGAACGGTGAGAGGACCTGGGTTTTATATCTACTCCAAGTGTTTCTTTCTTTGACATAAGCTCTGAGTTCCTTGGACATGTCTTTACCCCAGTCAACAAACTGTAGCTTTGTTTCTGCAGCTGCTTCCTTCTCTGTGTACTATGGACATGGGGCTACAAGCTTACTTTGCCTCAGTTAGAACACTTTGCTTATAGGTGATACATTAATGCATTATCTCTGCCTTTTTGTTGGTAGTCAAACCCTTAACTTTAGCATATAGTACTTTCCCTAATTTATCTGTGTGTAACACACTGGTTTTGATCTGTTTGAAGAGCTGCTGTTTTCTGCTAATTAGATGTTTTAGTAAGAGCTCCAAAAAAAAAAAAATGTTTATGCTTCTTCCTTTTCTTCTTGTGTGCATGTGTGTGTGCTCATTCTGTCTCTCTCCCTCTCGTGCTTGCTCTTGCTCTCTTGTGTTCTTTTTCTTTGTTTTGCTGGAACGTTATGTCCTTAGTTGTCAAATAGCTTCCTCTCAGCTGAAGTTCCAGTGCTGAATCGAAAGAAATCAACCAGAAGCTCCAGAAAATGTTTCCGTTTCACAGTGAAACTGAATTTTAGGAGTCTTAAATGAAGAAAAGTGTATTACTAACAGAACAGTGTTAGGCTTGTGAAAGGGATCTCCAAGATTTAGCATACAAAAACAGAAATGTTATGATAAGATTATGAAACCTTGAGGGGTTATTTGAATGATCTGCTTGTTTCTACAGACTAAATAAAGCTCCATTTTATTAATCCTAAGTGTCCTTTTATTCGTTGCAATATATTAAATCAAGGCTGCAGTGTCTCTTAGGCATTAGCTTCCCAGAAACAGCAACACCAAAGTGCAACTATCAGTCAACCGCGTGATACAGATGCAACACTGAAAATACATATGGGTGATTAAGCAAGTCACTATTTTTTCCGGAAACAGCACATCCATTTCTGTGCAGTACCAATAGGAGGTTTAAAAAAAATATATATATACAGGCTTCAGTAAAAACTGTTGAACAATCTAATAACAATAATAAACCAGTTTTGTGTCTTAGTATGTTGGTAGTATGTTGGTAAGCAAAGGAGAAAGACAAAGACAGGCTGTAAGTTATAGTGTCATGAGTTGCGTGTTATGAGGAAAGCAGTTCACACTCTAAGAACTGTATGACAGTTGTGAATCACTGCTGCTTAAAGATGTCATGGCTACTAGGAACCATTAAAGCATTCTCTGGGGATTCTGCATAAAGTTGATTGAGATCTGAATAAAGGCATTTCAGGTGCACTCAACAGTGCTGTGTGGCTAAACATAATGGGGGGCTTTCAGGGGGTGAATCAGCATGCAGCATAGCTGTCCCTGTTCAGCCTTGCCTATTTGTAGACATATTCTGATTACCAAAATGTTGCTTCATCAGTTTATTAGCTTACGAATACAATATAAGTGCTGTCACAACTTCTTTAGCAGAAGATGCCTATGAAAATTATGACAGGGTAATTGGACAATTCATTTAACAACTTGAAACTCACAGGTTTAGAATGAACTGAGCTGTGTCAGTTGATTATGTACTATAGTGTAACCTGCCTGATAGGAATTTTCTCAGAGTGGATTTAGAAATGCTTTTGAGGAGATGAAGGTAATATAAGTTTTTTTAAAAAAAAGTGAATTGAAGAACAGTTACTACTTCTCATGGGAATAAGGAGGAGCAGGTGAACCCTGGGCTCCAGTCACAATTTTAGATGTCATAAGCAAACAAATATCCAACGAGTACCAAGAGAAAATCCCCAAAATTAGAGAACGGGAGATGTCCAAATGTTGCTAAACAGAGGCATTCATCACTTCTCATGTTACTGACTTCTTAAGTTCAGTTTTCCTGTTTTGACTTGGTGTGGTGCCAGTAGAAAGAAGGATTTGCTCTTCTCAGGGACCAGAAATTTTTCTAGGCCACTTATAGTTAGAAAATATGGTACACTGTACTGGACAGAAAAGGGAGAATTGGGGACTTTCAGCGATAATACGGAGGAAAAAGGATGAAGGATCACGGTTATTTATCTTAAAAAGGGATCTCCATAGTAACTGCATTTATTTAAGATCCTTAATACATGTATTGTTACCTATTCTCTGACTGGCTGAAATTTATTTGGTCACCTAGAATTTAATGTGACTTGTACCATCGATTTCTCTCAGAAAAGGCAGGAGATTGAAATTAAAGAAATAAGGGTGAGCAGATATATCTGGAAACTGTCACTGAGAAAGTGATGAGTAAATGTATGCAAGTTCATAATGTTCTTTGGTAAGCTAAGAGGTAATAGTATTATATGTAAGAAAAGAAGAGGCCCAAGAATTATGTTCTGAAGTTTTCTGAAGATGTAAAAAAGGTGTAGTGAAAAGGATATATTTTTTACACATATGAGTTAGCTATATCAGTAGACAAGAGCAATGACAGCTTAGAGCTAGAAGAATGCAGGTGCAGGGTTTGTCAAAATACAAGCAAGCTCCTCGAGATACCCTGATGAGAAATTGCTGGTAGTTGTTTTACCCTTATGGTTGCCTTGACCTGCTGTATATTTTCTATAGAACTTCTGTCATTTTCACCCAAAATAAAAGTAGCCATTCAGAAAGGTTTACATTTTTCTTTTTGATTGTGCCTGGTTTAAAAAAAAAAAAAAAGTAGAAATATTTGGCAGTGAGAAATTGTGTCTGATCTGTAGGCAACATTTGTTTTACTCTGAAATAATGTAGAATGCCATCTCAGATGTTTTCACAGTTAGGTGTCTGTCACTTAGATTGTTGTTCACAGATTAAATGGTTTCACATGTGTTTTGGATGTGAAGGTTTTGTACATCATTAATGAACAATTATAATTCAGTTGGGTTTGGGGAAACTGATTACAGAACCTGCACATCACTCATTTTCAATACCATTATGGAAAGCATGCTGAATTAGTTTGACTACACAAAAGAGTGTATGTATTTCTGTGTATTAGGACTTGGCTATTTATTTTGTACAGATATCTTTTCCTTAGTAAGCAGAATCTTCCGTCCCCTTTAAGTTCTTGTTTTGTTTTGTTTTGTTTTGATGGGAGCTTATCCACAGTTTGGTTGCCCTGTCATTTTCTGGTGCTGCTGGGGCAGTGATGCTTCTTCTTGCAGGCTGAAATTTACAGACACATCACTTTTTTTCCTTTTTTTCTTTTTCCTTTTTTTTTTTCTTTTTTTCCTCTGGAACAATGAGTTACAAAAGAAGACTTCCCTCAAAGGAAACCTGAAGAGAGTGCGGTTTGCTTTTGGATGGAGTTTCAGATGTCATTAGTGCTTATCTTATCACCTTATGATAGTATCATAAAAAAGTACTAAGCAGACCATATAAAATTCACAAGAATTTACATAGCACTGTCAACTAACATGTATTCTACTTAGATTCAGTCACCTTCCTTGATTGCGTATACCTGGTAGCTTAACAGCTCATATGAACAAGGCAGTCATCAGATTAGAGTTCTAGAAGATAACGTATGAAATCAATTACAGTCTTGTACAGAAAAGGCAAATGCTTGAGATGATACATGTATGGAGGAGTCTAGCAGAAGCCTCACTGATAAAACAGTGGCGTCTGTGACAAGGGAGTGATCCTACATGGGGCATATCTGCCAGCATAACTCACGGTCTACAGAAATGTCCGCTGGAAAAGTGATAGCTGGTATGGAGAAGTTTTGTGGGTAAATATTGCACTTCTATTCCCTTGTGGCTTTTTCATGAAACTCTTATTTAATTTTCCAAGAGAAGGCAGTTTCTCCTGTTCAGTGAAGTATAAAGCACATTTCCACTGAAGTTAATAGCTGTTGCTAGGTAAGATGTGACTTTTGGCTAGGTAAGCCTTGCTAATAAAGAAGATGAGAGCCGTTCTAGAGGCTCTTATTCCCTTCAATTATGATAGTTTCTCTTTCCTCATTGTTTTTGTGGTGTTTTTTTTTTTTTTTTTTGATATTTTGTCACTATTTCTTTATGCTTGGTATTACATTATTCTTGGTGTTACCCATCTTACTATGTGTGTTCTTTACATTTAATGGTTTATTCTGTGCTTATTTATTGTATTTGGATGCGCAGATGGCTAATAGATCTTTGTTAGTGTCTATATTATCTAACCTTATGAACCTTGAAACTTGAGATCTTGAAACAGCTTCAGGAATTTTTCGTGTTCGTTGTATGTGCCAGGAGACCCTATACTTTAAGGAAATTGGCTTTCCATTTCTCAGTCATCAGTACAAGATAGGCAGCTGCCAAAGCTGCTGCATCCCTAGCAGAAAGTCAGATAATGTGTTCTAGTCTATGTCTGTTTGCTCCTGCCACTCATGCAATTGTCTTTATGCCTGGTTATGGAAACACACACAGCGTTTTCTGTGGTGCTCACAGTGAATAACACGTTATCAAGACAGGCAATCACTTCACCCCCAGGTTACAGTAATGCTGCTTTTTAAACTAGTGGCTGAGCATTACTTAAGGAGAGCCAATTAGATGGCCCTTCCCCAGAGACTGAGCCAAAGATTCAGATCAGATTCAAAGCACTCTGTGATGCCTTTGAAATATAGTGACTGAAATGCCACCCATTTGTCCCAGCAGAGCTGTCATGACACACAGGTAAATATTTTAGCTTTTTAATTAAAGATGCATATCTGAGGTAACCTAGCAAAAGGAGATCTCTTAATTAAACTTTCTTTAGATCACCATTCTGTCAGTTGCTAGCCATTAGTAAGTATTTTGGTTTCTTCTCTAGGTAGGTGATTAAGATATTTAAAAGTATGGGAGAAGACATTTGTTCATTTCCACGTTTTTTACTATGATATCTACTTGGACTTTCCAGGTCGTGTTGCATCTTAAAACAATACTGAAGGAATACAAGAACAGTTCACACATCTATATGTGAAACTTTGAATTTTGTCCCAAGATGATTTCATAGCTACCTACTATGAGAATCAAAATTGCCTTTCATGCAAAAGAGTTAAATTCTGTAATTCTGAAAACTTCTCCATGTGACACTTGAACAGGTGTGTTTTTATTTTTTAAATTTATGACTATGTTTTTAGAAGTCTGTATACTGTAGGGCATGTTCGTGGTCTCTTGAAACGTCAGGACATAAACAGGAGTGCATGATGGACTTTAATAGAACTGTGAATAATAGGTAAAAGCCCTATATCAAAAGTCACTATATAGTGCTAGTTGTTTTCTGGGGAGTGTATAATTATCCCTGTTTCACTGGGGGTAACATGCAGCTGTGAAAAAGATCAATTCTTACTGCCTACGCTGTTATTTTCCATTTCACAGTAAAAGTTAAATTCATTCTTTATACCTAAATTAATATTTTATGTCAAAGCTAGGGGAAGAAAGAAAGGGCTTTAGAGGGGGAAGAGATGAAGTGTATATGTATAATTGAAAGCTGCACTGAAAAGGACATTTTGGCTAGTGCTGGTTCCCATGGTTACTTGCAAATAATTATGCAATTTTAAAAACACAAAACTTTTTTTGCAATCTTACTTCCAGGCAGATAAGTGTCCAGCAGTTAATTATTGTTAGCTATGTAAAAAGTAAATTATCAGCTTTGATCTTCAAAATTCATCTTAACCTACATATTTCACACCTGTGCGTACTGCATTTTTATTGGCTTCACTAAGATTAGATTTCCAAGTTAGGCAATTCTGTCTGGCTTGATTAATCTCATCAGTTTGCTATCGGTTTATTTTTACCTCCCCAAGTTTTATGGTAAGCTGCAAATGCCTGTAGAGAAGCAGTTACTGTTTTCTAAAACAGCATCCATTATACATTATACATTTAAGAGTTTTGGTCTTTTCTCTAAGGCCTTTTTTTTATTATGTACCTAATTTTATTAAAATCATTCAGATCATGGAAACCACGGTGATGCAAATGGAGTCTACCATGAAAGATGGCCATAAGGGACCACTGTTCTTTTTTTTGTTTCATTAATAACAAAAGTAAGCTTATCTTGTTAATAATAGTAGTAAAATTATTATTATATTTGTAATACCATGTTAACATGATGTGAAAAGTAAACAGATTAGATTCAACTGCCCAGGTTTTTCTAAATTAAACAAAACTCTGTAACTGTTTTGTTTGCATAGCTGCCCTACATTGCCCAGGAACTGCACAGCACATGTCATTGCAGAATTAGGAGAGTGCAGCAGGTAGCTTAAAACTTACATCGAGCACAATTCTGGTCTTTTTTTTCCATGAAGATTTTGACACTTCTGATCTGTGATTCTTAAATAGTATTTTAGGAATAAAATTGTACAAAGAAGCATTTTCAGATTATTTTTTTCTGTTTAGGTATGTGTGATTTTTTTTTATGTCTGCAGCATTACTTTTATGATTAGTCAGAAATAGTTATAAGATCTTTCATTTCATATCAGCCCTACTGATTTCCTATGTCTTTGTGTCTTTCTTGTCTCTTTTTCATCAAGAGATGTCAACATTGGGACAATAGATTGATATTTTTGATCTATTTGATAATTTTGATAATTAATACCTGTAATAAAATATTCAGTTTAACTATTTTATATAATTTTATTTTTAAAGCATGGTAATCAGTTTATACTTAGAGTGACTACTCTTTTCCAGCATGACACAGAGATCTGGAATACAGTAGTTCTTCACATGGCACTTTGAGTCTTTTATTTTCTTATTCAAAATCTTAGTATCAAGTTTTCACATTCCCAAGAGATGTGGTGGTGCTTTCAGGATGACGATAAACCGTAAAACTACGAGGTTGAGGAAGTACTGCTTGGTCACAATATTTTTTCTCATTTTGCCTAGAAAGGCTTGATGTTCAACATTTATATCTTACTCAAAGAGAAAAATAGTTGCAACTTTAGTATGGGGATTGTAGACAGAAGTGCTCTGAATAATTTTTTTTAGCAGTGTGCTCTTAGAAGATTCATGAAGGAAAACCAACTGAATCCAGGGATTTTCAAAGTAAAATGCACAATGTATTCATTAATAAAAATATGTTAAGGAACAAGGAAGGAAGAAAATTATGTACTCACCATGCTAGAATGTGAAGTCTCAGTGACAACTGCAGGAGTCAAGAAAGTGATACCTTGTCAGAATGCAGGCTAGGTGTGGCATTGGAACTTAAGATGTCATGGGAAAAGATTCAGAAGTTTCCAGCTGGGCCTTCCACATTCAGTGCAAGGAGGGGAGCTGGTATCAACAGGTGTCTCTGGCAAAGGAAGCAAGAGAAACTCCTTCTCAGTTGAGAGGGGAAACACAAGATTACTTTAAGACAAAGAGAGAGGGAAAATCTTTGGCAAAGGAATATCTTTTTTAAGTATAATCAAAATAATGCATCTCTTTTTCCATTTTGTACATTTCTGACAGTATTGTAAATCTACGTGTTTAAGGTAGTGTATTTTATCCTGAAGTTTTTTCTAATGATAAACCACAGAAAACACTCCATCGCATGAGGTATTGCCATGGTTAAGTTGTTACTGCGACATCGACATGTATACAGCTCCTGCAGCTCATTCTTACGAGTGTCCCAGTAGCTTATGAATGGTTTGAAGAGCTGATGATGTAGAGATCTAAGAGGCAAGGTAATAATTGTCAATAACCAGGGAATATTCCCACTATGTGACCTGGTAGAGCAAATTTGTTTGACTCTGGAACTATAGAATCACACAATGACTCAGGTTTTAAGGGACCTTGAGAGGTCACTTAAACAGCCTCCTGTTCAAAACAGGATCAGCACTTCATCCAGTCAAGTCTTGAAAAACTCGTAGAATGGAGATTCTACAATCTCTCTGGGCAATCTGTGCCAATGCTTACTTGTCCTTTTGTGAAAATGCTTTTTCCTCATATCCAGTTAGAACCTTCCTGTTTCAATTTATGATCATTGTCCCACAATGTTTTCCCACAGTGCACATCACGTACAAATAAACATCATCATGATCCAGAAATACAGCTTACTTAAATAAGTATGATATGCAATAGCAGTAACGAAATAGTCTGTCATGTCATGCTTTGAATTCATATACAAAATGTACAAATTAAGTGATATGAAAATTAAAAATGTTTTTTAAGACAAAACCCAAACATTTTCTCAATATAAACTTTCAATAATTTTATTTTTATTTTCAATTTTCAGGGCAGTTTTATTCAAGGTCAGTATAATTTCACAAACCTGTTTTTTTTTTTCTCTCTGGTGAAAAAGTTCCCTGGCTAAAATGTGCAAAAACAGATTCTCAGAAAGATACGCCCCTTACAGCTTTTCAGAGCTTCTGCTTTATGACAGCACAACATCTGGGCTGTATCATGAAAAATATATTTGGAATTGCCGTTCAAGCAAAATGAAAGTTCTTTATCACCAATAGATCCTCTATCAGTCTGGAAGGCGCTCATTCTGAAACACTTGAAAAACAGATGTAAAGCATGTCTGGATTTTGGTCATATTAATGAACTTGAAAGGGATTATAAGTTTTGCTATCATGTCAGGTTTTTCAAGCATGGGATACAAGAGTGGCCACACAGCTATGGAAAGTCAGTTCCGGAGGAGGATGTGTCATCTTTTTCTTGTCAAAAGCCATCAGTCTTATTATCTTTTTGTTACTAGAAGTAGCTAGATTCTTAATAAGCCTTAAATTCAAAAAGCTGGATAAGGCAGCTTTCTCTTAAATAAATAAATAATTAATTTTCTCTTTCCCTGTTCTGCATTTGGTTTTCTACATTGTGCTACTCTTTGTCACACCAAATTTCCAGTGAGGAATCTTTTTATTCTGTTTTGAGTACTCACTTTATGGTCTCCCGTTTTTCCTTTCTTGTACTTTCCCTTTACTTCTATGCTCGGTATTTTCTCCTATCCTATCTCTGTTCCATTTTCTTATTGCCACATCCCCTTCACCAGTCACGTTTCAGCTAAAACATGAACATAGAGGTTTACTCATTTTACCCCTACAGATGTTGTGGAGGACTGGATGAAAAAGAGCTTGAGTTTTCCCAAACGTAAGAATTAGTTTATAACCTTCCACAGAGCTGGCTAAGAAAAATCTTGTTGTCTGTTAGACTGGAACAACCAAACCCAGTTTGGATAAATGAATTTGCAGGATACATGTACACTGGGCAACAGAACCAGAATACTCCATAACCCTCAACATATCGATTAACAAGTCAAGCCATTCAAAATTTGCAGGCTTGGGCCAGTTCAGTTTAGAAAGACTCAAAAAATAAACCCAATATTCACTTAGAACTGTTTGATGAAATGTCCTGATTCGATTTAGAGTTGTTTGGTTCGAAATTATACTTGGGCAAATTGAATGTTTAAAATGAGCTAATGGGTTACAAATCAATATGCTTTTGGCTTGAAAAAATAGCCTTCAGCTTATTATTCATATGTCTGAATATATGAAATAATAATCTGATGCAATGACTGCTGCAGGTGAGAAAACACATGGAACAGTCTCCAAAAAAATCTGAATATATGATTTCAGTATTGTCTAAAAATAATGCAAGTGAATTCTGTGCTGTCATAACTTATTTCATTGTGAATTAGTGTTATTCTTCATATATGAATAACAACAAAGTAGAATGGAAGGCTAGAGAATATATAATGAGTATGAAAAGACAACCAGTACAGGTAAGAAACTCATTTTTAGCAAAATATTCTTTGTGTTGCAGTATTTTTAAATACTCATCTTGAGTTCTGCAGTGACATTAGAAACAGGAGACCCTGGGTCTAACATGTCATAACAGAAGAATGTTCTTTAGATGATTCAAACTGTGATCCTTATCTTTATAAATACTGTTTTCATCATATTATAATTTTTCATTGTTCAATATTATGTATCCAATGAGTATTCTCAATGAACGGTACAACGGTCTTTTCGAGATAGGAAACAAAACACATTTTCAGTCATATGCAAAAAAATTCCATGTTCAGATAGTTATACTTGACCTTAGAAAAAGGCTAAATTTGGATTTTTTCTTTGTGGTGGTAAACCAATGTACTGTCTGTCCCACTGAGATATATTCATAGAAGATTGTGGCTGAAGGGTGTAGGGGGGAGTTAATCTACATTTATTTTTTTATTTATGAAAATTTGGATGTGCCTTTTAAATTATGCATGTATCTTTACATTTGTGTATATTGATATGTATAGGTTTGTGTCCATGAGAATGCAATGTGAACGCTTTCTCCTGTTTTAGCATTAAAACACTGAAATAATAAGCTATAGCTGTGCAATGATGAAAATACTGAAAGAAGTAGTAATATTTAATGGCCACAAGGCAAAGTCTGGAATGGAAATAATTTGTCACTAAAAACCCTCAAACAATTTTTTCATACATTTTTCATACAATTCATTTAATTTCGTCACAATACAGTATCTTTGTAGATGCATGTAACATGTGTAGACTAAAATCAGTACAGTTTTTAAATCAAACATTTGAAAACTAGGGATTGGTATTAGCAAACAAGCCTTTCCATGAGCTTCAGCATCAATTTTAGTTGTATGATCATATCCTAAACTGACTGAGGCAGAGCTTTCCAGAATATGAGCAAAATGGAGAATGCTCAGGAAAAGAGCAAGTACTCAGAGTTTTGGTTTATCCTCATTGTTTACAGGGATATTTACATGTGCTATTCAAATCTTTCCCTGAAGATGGGATCATTACTTTTTTCTGTGATACTTAGCTTTATTATCTGATAAGGGTAATAGTACGGTACTCAGATACTAAGAAACTTGCAGCATGTATGTGAAAAGAGGAGGAGGTTTTGGTTCCATTTTATAAATGGGTCAGCAAAGGACATAATGCACAAGAGTGTCCCTTCATTTTGTGTCCATTGAGCACAAGACCTTTAACATCCTGATTCTTGCAGAATGCTACATTTTCTGTAGCATGTAATGCATTAAAAGCCTCACTTGGAGGGCCTTGAAATGGGAAGGAGGCGAGACACACAGTTAGCAGGTTTCACAGTTATTTGAAGAGAGCAGAAAAGTACTGAGAAGCTGAATTTAAAGCCAGATACTTGGAGGGGAGTGCTTCTATATGGCATTGCACTTTGCTTCTATTTCCGTGGCTGCTGATCCTTTTCTGTAGATTTCTTCCATCTGTCATAGTTCTTGTCTTCTGCACACACACACATACACTGTTCCCCGAGCTCTTCATGCTAGCTCGCCACATTCTTGTGTGCTGTTTTCCAGTCTGTATGCCCATCCGTGCTTCTGTCCCAGCCCTGTCCTGCCTTCTGTCCCTTAGAATCATAGAATCATTTAGGTTGGAAAAGACCTCCAAGATCATCAAGTCCAACCATTAACCTAGCACTGCCAAGTCCACCACTAAACAATGTCCCTAAGCACATCTAAATGTCTTTTAAATACCTCCAGGGATGGTGACTCAACCACTTCCCTGGGTAGCCTGTTCCAATACTTCACAACCCTTTCAGTGAAGAAATTTTTCCTGATATCCAACCTAAACCTCCCCTGGTGCAACTTAAGCCCATTTCATCTTGTTTTATCAATCCTTCTCTCCTTACTTTGGCTCACCTTTCCTTCCTGGGCTGTCAGGCTGGCTGGTTCCGTTGTCACTGCCTGCAGTGTCCATCCCTGTCTAGTCTTCTTGCCCGGTGTTGGTCCTAGGACATACAAATATATACACCCCCACCCTTAGAAGATGATTCTTATCCTTATCTCTTCCTTTCCTTCTGGTTGAAAGCCAATCAAGTCTGTCTGGCGTGCTTCGTCATACTTTCTGGTTGCCTGTAGTACTTCATATAGAAAAGATGGTCCTTTTATTCTGGGTTCCTGTATGTAGTTCCATGGCATTTTTCTTATAATTTTCTTCTTCTGTACAGTACACATCCTTGGTTCTTCCAGTTCTTAGCTGGAACAAGTTGATTGCAGATGGAAATTTGGTGATAGGGATGTAGCTGCTGTTCTAGTCTGTACTGCAAATAGATGAACTGAGGATTTTTTTTTTTTCTGAAGGCTCGTTGATTAGCTGAGTTTAGACACTTCACAGAAATCAACACATCTCTGGTGACAAGGTGAAACTTCTGCCAGAGTGGAAACAGGTGGGGAAGTAAAACTTCTTCATGAAAGACCTCTAAGAATTTGCCCCAGAAAATGTCTTTTTCCCCAAGTAGTATATTTTTAACCATTTTGAGGAAGATACACAGTGTGGATATTTCAATGGCAAACAGATTTGGCACAGTAAAGAGTCACATAATCAGAAGTACTGACAGCTCTTAAGAATAGGCCTGAGGTTGTTGCCTATCACATAGTGTTTAAAATAGTTTCTTCTACATCTCTCCATCTGACAAAATTGATAAGCTGTGGATTGAAGATAAATATCTTTCACAGTAAACTTCTCTATGAAATTCAGTATATAAATCATACTCATTAAGCAGTAGGGCAAAGCAAGAAAAAATCAATTACAGGATTTAATAGAGCATTGTGTTGAGATTTAAATGACTGCCACGAAAGGATAAAGAAAGTATTTGTTAGACTTTCATTAAGTGACAGTTTACTTCTATTGAAAAAGTTAAGCCTATTTTCAAAAACTCATTTAATATTGTGCCATCTTCCTTTCTAAAGAAATCTGGTTAGTACTTGTTTACAGCAAACTGTTTTGCTGTTTTGATTGTCAGAACCTTGGAAAATATCAAGGTCAAATATAGAATTGCAAATTAATGCAAAAATGCATTTAATTTACTGATAGATGATCTACTCAAATGTTCCTATTTTTACACTTATAATTTTTTAATTGTAAAAGAGAGGAGTGAATTTAATGAGCTGAAACTCATGGCTTAGTGTTATTAGTTGGAGCTGGAACATTTTAGTTGGGTCATATACAGGTTTTCTCACAGGAAAAAATATATTTCTCTGCCAATATAATTCAGTTCAGAACTCAAAA
>VXAA01004393.1:18837-49901 GCA_013399115.1 Anseranas semipalmata | reverse complement strand
ATGAGAATGTTATGGGAGACAGTGTCAAAAGCCTTGCTGAAGTCAAGGTAGACATCTACTGCTCTCCCCCTATCCACCTAGCTAGTCATTCCCTCATAGAAGGCTATCAGGTTAATTAAGCATGATTCCCCCTTGGTGAATCCACGCTGGTTTTTCTTGATCACCTTCTTCTCCTCCATGTGCTTGGAGATGACATCCAGGATGAGCTGTTCTATCACCTTTCCAGGGATGGAGGTGAGGCTGACTGGCCTGTAGTTTTCTGGGTCCTCCTTCTTGCCCTTTTTGAAGACTGGGGTGACATGGGCTTTCTTCCAGTCCTCAGGCACCTCTCCTGTTCTCCATGACCTTTCAAAGATGATGGAGAGTGGCCTAGCAATAACACCCACCAGCTCCCTCAGCACTCATGGATGCACCCTATCAAGGCCCATGGATTTGTGGGTGTCAAGTTTGCCGAAACGATCTCTAACCAAATCCTCCTCAACCAAGGGAAAGTCCTCCTTTTTCTAGACTTCCTCTCTTGTCTCTAGGGTCTGAGATTCCTGAGGGCTGGTCTTAGCAGCGAAGACTGAAGCAAAGAAGGCACTCAGTAACTCTGCCTTCTCTGTATCCTTCATCACCAGGGCACCCACCCCATTCAGCAGTGGGATCACACCTTCCCCATTCTTCCTTCTGCTATTGGTATATCTGAAAAAGCCCTTCTTCTTGTCCTTGACACCCCTTGCCAGATTTAACTCCAAATGAGCTTTGGCTTTCCTTGTCACATCCCTGCACATTTTGACAATGTCCTTATCATGCAAAGAAATTAAAAAAATCTAAAATCTAAATTACTGCAGAATCATCCTTTTTCATACCACAATGCTTAAGATATACAGAATACATGCACAGATCCACACTATACACAGGATATCTTAGGTAGTGGGAAATAAGTTGACACATATTTCTCCTATTATGACACAAGCACTCCTATCCATGGGTTGCTGTTATATTCAGTATATTTCAGTATATTTCTTTCTGTTTTAAAATTTACAGCAGAGGCTCTGCAAACCAGATTAATCTAGACATTCAGATACTCAGTGTACATAGACAGTCTTCTTATAAGCCTATGGATTCAGGCATACAAATTTCCTGAGGTGTTTGAGTTTCCTGATTGAATGATTATGTTGCATAGATATATCCAACACCTTGATGTATTATTTCACTTCAAATCTGTCTGAAGCATAGGAACACATTTTTTTCTCAGCTGTAGAGCAATGCCTCCTATACTGAATTCCAAGGGAGTTGTGCTATATTGCATCATGGCCAAAGCAAGGGAAAATAGTCAAACAGCAAATGGTTGATGAGCCAATACCACATTTTTCCTCCCATTTTCCAACCTCCCAAGTTCCATTCTATTTGTCATTTCAGGTCAGTTTTGCTAATAGCTTGGTGTGGACTTTTTTTTTTTTCTTTCCCTGAGACTAGTATTATGATGATCATCACAATTTATCTTCTTTTCAGAAGATGACTGAATTCACTTACATGATGAAGAGAAATTAGAACTTATATTTCACTATATGTTGATGAGTGCCCCCAGAGCTGAGCTACTGGCTACTCTGAAAAACATGATCTAATCATTGACACTACCATCCGTACATAAAATATTTAAGCATAAATTGATCCAGAGAGTATGTAAATTACTTCTCTATTCTACTAGTAAGACATACATGAAGGAATTGGTAAGTCTGAATTCTATTATCAGTTCCAGTTATCATTTAGTTATTAAAAATGGCACAGTATTAGTAAGATTCATCAACAGAAATATAGCCTAAATTATCCCTTAGATTGTAGTAAAGGTTTTCTCTCTCTCTCTCTCTCTCTCTCTCTNTCTCTCTCTCTCTCTCTCTCTCTCTCTCTCTCTCTCTCTCTCTCTTTTTTTCCTGGAAGATTTAAATCAATGTCTTCAGGGTAAATTTTTAATATGTAAGACAATTCTTGTTATCACTGTCTGTAGTGGTAGCAATATAAATTTCACCCCTTTTTTCCCCCCTTTCATTTCACTCAATTTGAAATAAATATTTTGAGTTTTATGGTTTAATATCAAAAAGGAAGCAAATATATTTGGAGTCAGTACAAACCATCAAAAAATTATCTGCAGTTTGCCAATAAAATGACAATTATTATATGACAGAATCACAGAATCACAGAATGTGATTCTCTTGATTCTGTGATTCTGTGATTCTGTGAAAATGACAATTATTATATGACCCTACACCTATCCCTTTTAAAGTATCAAAATTAGCATTTAATTGACAAAGGAAGTATTTGTGAAATGCCTGTGGGATGACATTCAATGTGTTTTTTAATTAACTACGTAAATAAAAAATATATAAACACACTCTTAGAGTAATGATATCTTTGTAGCATTTTGGCAGTGGGACAAGGAAAAGGAATTATTTTTCATTAATAAGGCAGGAAGAAGATGCTTATATGAACAATTAAAGACTTTGAGGAAGTGTACTAAAATAATTTAAAATTCTTCATTGAGATTAAATTGAATGTCAAAGATTATGGCTCCTGCATTACTTCAGGTGAAGGATTTTTGTTGTTTAAATCAAGCAATTAATCAAGTTTGAAATGAAAGCAGGAATTACTAAGGAAATAAAAACATTAAATAGATGTGAGGAAAAAACAACAACATTCCACTGAAACCTAAACTGAGTTTAAGATCAAGTTAGCAAAAATTAATTCAATTTAATTTGCTTTAGAGACTAAATTTTCTGGAAGAAATGAAAGAAACATCTCTTGTTTCATCAAAGTATAATATTTACTGTGGTAGCTTTTTAATCTGGTCTTGCTACAAAAGATCAAGGTTTTGATCACTATTGGATGTGCTCTTCATAATAACTAATCAGATAAAATTGTTTTCATAAACTACAGATTTTATTACTTGTAGGTCTGGTAAGGTAAAAAGTATTATCTACCAGTCATATTTTTATAATATGCCAAAATATCTAACTAGTTGTATACATAAGATTGTTCTGAGTTTATAATTCATGTAGAAAAACTAGTATTTTAGTGCTTAAAATCCCAAATATTATGTGACTCACTTCTTTCTCAGTTGCATTTATCTTAAACATTTTTACATGATGTTCACCAAACAACTGGCAGCTCTTCTCCAGATTGGATAGACGTAGGAAGGCAGGGTTATTTAGCTACAGGAAGCAAAAAAATGTAATTATAGATATTACCAATGTTAACTAAGTATCCCAGATCTCTGAAAGCCTCACAGATCCATTTGTCACAACAAAGTTGACAGGTAAAGGACATTACACTGTATTTTTATCATATTCCTGCTTCGGGAACCATGTAGTACATGCATTTCCCTATTTTTATTTTCTTTTTTAATATCACATCACTTTCTTGAAAAACGGGCATGATTTTATATCATTTCCTGAGTTCCAATATTTTTAATGGTATCTGTATTATTCTCACTGATTAAAACTCATTATACAACAGTTTGTCTAGCTTAGTAGAGAAAGGTTTCAAGAAGAACAAATGTAACCACTTCTGTTTATAAAATACCTGTTAAAACACGTTATATCTGAATCCCACTCCACCCTATACTTTTTAAGTAGTTATTTTATTTTATTTTATTTTATTTTATTTTATTTTATTTTATTTTATTTATTTTATGTTATTTTATTTTATTTTATTTTATTTTTGGGATGTGGGTGAAAAGGTGCATATTTCATGGTGCCTGTAGGCTCCATTAATTGCACATGACCTAAAGAGGAAAAGAGGAGGCTGGGAAAAGAGGAGGCTGGAAAAGAGGAGGCTGGAAAAGAGGAGGCTGAGGGGAGACCTCATTGCAGTCTACAGCTTCCTCATGAGGGGGAGTGGAGGGGCAGGTGCCGACCTATTCTCTTTAGTGGCCAGTGATAGGACCCAAGGGAATGGTGTCAAGCTGCGACAGGGGAGGTTCAGGCTGGATATCAGGAAGAGGTTCTTCACTGAGAGGGTTGTCGTGCAGTGGAACAGGCTCCCCAGGGACTTAGTCACAGCACCAAACCTATCAGAGTTTAAGAAGCGCTTGGACTGTGCTCTTAGTCATATGGTCTGAATTTTGGGGCAGATCTGTGTAGTGCCAGGAGTTGGAGTCAATGATCCTTATGGGTCCCTTCCGACTTGACATATTCTATGATTCTATGATTTTAAAGAGTCTTCAATGCCCTCATCAATAAACATATTTTGTGTCAATCTTTGAAAACTTGTTTCATGGACTTCTTTCAGCTTCATTTCCTATATGAAAAGGTTTTATGTTTAATCATTCCATTATATTCTTTCCCTATACCAGAATGCATGACTGTGGTGGTGACCATTGTGTGTGGCCACCACTGTGGCCTACTGATATCATGACCCAACTCACTGCCTTTTGTGCCAGGCCCTATAAAAACAGAGACCCCTGTGGCTGGCCCACCAACTCTCAAACCTTCTTAGCCTTGTAGCACCAAGTATTGTTGGCAGCTGGCCATCCTGTTCTGCAGGCTGTGGTCCATTCAGCATGAGTTGACTTTCCAGCCAGTTGACTCCCAGCATATACTAGCAGTTGGGCTTACTCCTTCCCAGGTAAAAAATTTGGCATTTCCCTTTATTGATCTTCATGAGCTTCCTGTTTCTCAAGCCTGTCAAGGTTCTTCTGAATCACAGCACAACCATCTGGTATGTCAGCCTGTCATCCCAGCTTTGCATCATGTGCAGACTTTCTGAGGGCACACTTTGTCTAATCATCTAGATCATACAGGAGATGTTAAGCGGTATTGGCCCCAGTATCAATCCCTGGGGTATTCCAATAGCGACTGTCCTCCAGCTGGACTTTGTGCTGCTGATCACAGATTATCCTTTGAATATGTCACCTCAGTCATTTTTTGATCCACTGCATTGTCCATTTATCTAGTCCATATTCCATTAGTTTCTCTACTGAGGATGTTATGGGGGACAGTGTTGAAGGCCTTCATAAAGTCAAGGTAAACAACATCCACTGCTCTTACCTTATCCATAGAGCCAGTTATCACAAAAGACTAACCAAATGGGTCAAACATGATTTCCCATTCATAAATCCATAATGACTTATCCCAATCACCTTGTCCTCAGTCTGCTCGGAAATGATTTCCAGGAGGATAAGCTTCATCACCTTTCCAAGGATCAAGATAAGACTTCTCTGCCTGTAGTTACCACAATACTTTTCCTGTCCAAAGATTGAAGGAAAGCAAATGCCACTCCTATCTCCACTCCTATCTTCAAAAAGTGCAGGAAGACCCAGGAAAGTATAGGCAAGTGAGCCTCACTTCAATACCTGGGAAGGTGATGGAGCACCATCATACTGGAAACAATTTGCAGGCACATGAAGGACAAGAAAATCATCAGGAGGAGTCACAAAGGGGAAGCTATGCTTGAATAACATGATAATCTTCTACAATGAAATGACCAGCCTGGTAGATGATGGAGAGAACAGTGGATATTGTCTACCTGGACTTCAGTATGTCCTTTGACACTGTCTTGCATAGGAGAGGTTGACATGCTGGAAAGCAGCCCTGAGGAGAAGGACCTGGGAGTCCTGGTGGACAGCAAGTTGACCATGAGCCAGCAGTGTGCCCTTGTGGTCAAGAAGGCCAATGGTATCCTGGGGCACATTAGGAAGAGTGTTGCCAGCAGGCTGAGGGAGGTGATCCTCCCCCTCTACTCAGCCCTGATGAGGCCATGTCTGGAGTTCTGTGTCCAGTTCTGGGCTCCCCAGCACAAGAGAGACATACAGCTGCTGGAGAGAGTCCAGTGAAGGGCTATGAAGATGATGAAGGGAATGGAGCATCTCTCTTATGAGGAAAGGCTGAGAGGGGTGGGTTTGTTCAGTCGGCAGAAGAGAAGGCCTAGGGGGGATCTCATCAATGTATAGGACCATGGGACTCACCTTGAGAAACCTGGTCTACTGGGAACTGATGAGGTCCATCTGTCAAAAAGGGGAAGAACATCTTTGACTACAGGCTTGCCAAGCTGATGAAGAGAGCTTTAAACTAAAGTTTACAGGAGAGGGGAACTTTGGTTTAAGAGATGTGTGAACATGGCACTAAGGGACATGGTTTAGTGATGGGACTCAGTAGGTCAGGTTGATGGTTGGACTGCATGATCTTGATGGTCTTTTCCAACCTAGATGATTCTATGATTCTGTGAGATACCTGAGGAGAGGATCAAAGAGGGTGGAGCCAGGCTCTTTACAGTGGCGCCCAGTGCAAGGACAAAAGGCAATAGGCATGAACTGAAACACAGGAAGGTTCCTCTGAATATCAGGAAGCACTTCTGTACTGTGTGGGTGACTGAGCACTGGCATGGGTTGCCCAGAGAGATTGTAGAGTCTTCCTCCTTTGATATTCAAAAGCCCTCTGAACCTGGTCCTGGGCAACCTGCTGTAGGTGTCCCTGCTTGAACAGAGGAGTTGGACCAGATGACCTCCACAGGTCCCTGCCAACCTCAGCCATTCTGTGATTCTTGCCCTTCTTGAAAACAGGAGTGACATTTATTTTCTTCCAGCCCTCAGAAACATTCATAAACTACCATGACCTTTCAAAGAAATTTGAGAATGTCCTGACCTGACATCGGCTACTTCCTCAGCACTCATCAGTGCATCCCATCAGGTCTCATGGCATTGTGTATGTCCAATTTATTTCAATGTAAACTCACTGAATAGAAAAATCATCTTGTTTTAGATTATATTCTTGGATCCACCTGCAGAGATATTTTTTGCCTGTTGTTTGAAAAAACAACTGGGCTCAGACCAAAGGAGACCACAAAATATTCCCAAATTTAAAGCTGAGTTGAAATTTACACCTAAATTCCCTTGTTTGTAGATAGAATACACATCTTCTTTAAAGTTTTAGGCATTGTTTTAGATGCCAAGTGATTTTTTTTTTGACAGTTTACAAGTTCTTCATATAATTGGTGTACAGCTAATAATTATTTTTACATTGGCCTGTCAAAGGTTTTAGAAAAAGCTTTCTAACACTCTTGATAACAAATGGCTGTTCCTAGCACTTTGTTATTTCCATATAAATCTCATTCAGTTTTCTATAGAGCACTTGTATAAAAAAAAAAAAACAACATTTATTTTAAATAGTCTAGTCATACTAAAACAAAAATGAGAAAGGTGTTTCGTACCAACATGCTGTCAAGAAAGGAATTTTTTCCTTGCAGCTAATCTAAATGGCTTTAAAGAAAAAACGGAGGGAGAGCTGATACACTGTACCTTCTTTGTAAATTAGCTGATCTTCTCTCACAAATACACTAAAAATGTCTAGATGGATGACTTGAGATCTCATGACTACAGCACAACAGAGCAGTAATCCAGATTTATACCCCAAATTTATAAAGATACTGTTGCTACAGCTTTCATCACCAATGACTCTTGGAACTCCAGGAAAGTTGGACTACTTTCGATTTTGTATCCTTCCAGTCCATAAATTTCACAGGAGACAACTTGTACATTATCCTGCTGACTGGTCACATTTACTGATACTCTGAATCAGGTATCTCTTGCTATAGGACTTGGGAAAGCAGAAAGAGAAAGAGAAAGAGAAAGAGAAAGAGAAAGAGAAAGAGAAAGAGAAAGAGAAAGAGAGAACGAAAGAGAGAACGAAAGAGAAAAAAAAGAAAAAGAAAAAGAAAAAGAAAAAGAAAAGAAAAAGAAAAAGAAAAAGGCAAGGATGTGCATATATACTTCAATTTAGATTTACAAAGTCTTTTTTCCAGATGTACTGTTCATATTGTTTTTGAAAGGTGTTAACTGAGTAAGGGTGTGATGTTCAGGGCAAGGTGGCAGAAAAAAAATCTGGGAAGAAAAGAAGCTAACAGAAACTACAGCAGAATTGGATCAGGCACAGCAGCAAACTATGCTGTGGAAAATGAAACTAGTTACCAACAGAGATGAGGAAAATCTTGATAAAAATAGGTTGCAATAGTTCTCTACAACACAGTGCCTCAAGCAGTTCCCACAGAATATGTGGATAGAAAACAAGGGAAGTTGTAATTATGTCTTGGGCATAAAGTATTGTTGATTACTCTGGGGAAGAATCAGATTCTGGAGATATCACTTTTTTTTCCCCATAACTTTGACTTATCAAGCAAAAACAGTGAGGGGTCAAAAACACTCAGCGGGTTCCTCTGAACAAAGTGGGAAAAAGAAGAGCTAGAAAGCCATGTTCGTAGTTTCATCTTGGATTTACTGTTTGGGGAAAGGAGCTGAATGGGAATCATTCAATTAAGGAGTACTTAACTTCATAGACACTTGGAGTTACCTTTTTTTTCTGATAGTAAATTTGGAGCATCTCCAATGCGGTCTGTTTTCCAAAAAGCTGGTTCCTTTCAAGAGCTAGTTCCTCTAAAGATACTCACCTAATTCCATTCTTCAAACTCATATGAAGACTGTGTTTGACCACAAGTTGACTATCTTTGACCTTCACAACCTCCGTAAGTAGTTAGTTACATTAAGTAAGTATTCGAGTGTGGATGTGGAAAACTGTTTGCAAGCTAACATCCTAGCTTTGGAGATAAGAAAGAATCTGTCATCATGATCCATAAGTATATGAAGAGATTCCTCTCTTCTCCTTCTGCTTCCTCTCCTCCCAGGGTTTAAGTGTATGTATTCATCTATATGTATTTGGAGAACATTCATACAACACAGCTATGTACCCACCTATTTTTGCAATTGTGAAATGATACCCTCTTTCTGAATGTCATTCTTCCTATTTTACTTCCACCTTACCACATGCGGACTGAAGGTCATAATTTACCTTAATACCTCCAATGTCCCTCGCAAATATTTTTAGTGAGACAAAAACATGGCTTTGAAACTCACTATTGTATAGGTGACCTAAATTTGGAGAAAGTTCTTGTGGTGGTTTCATACCTGTAGGTAGCTCAGCTCCACTATGCTGCTGTCCCCCTCTCCCTCCCCAAAAAAACAAGGGCAGAAAATATCATGAAAAAAGCTCATGGGTTGACATAAGGACAGAGAGATCACTCATCAGTTACTGCCAAACGCAAAACATACTCAGCATAGGGAGACTAATATAATTTATTACCTATCACTAGCAGACCAGAGCAGTGAGAAACTACAAGCAAACTAAAAACACGTCCCCCCCATCCCCCCTCATCTACATCCTCCCCCCAAGCGGTGCAGAGGAACAGAGAATGGAGGTTGTGGTCAGTCCATAACGCTTCATCATCTGCCACTCCTTCATCCTCACGCTCTGCCCCTGCTCCACGTGGGGTCCCTCCCATGGGATGCCTTCCTTCCTGAGTTGTGCCTNCACGGGCCGCAGGGGAACTTGTGCTGCGGCGCCTGGAGCCCCTTCTGCCCTCCTGCTGCACTGCGCTGGGTGCCTGCAGGGCTGCTTCTCACCCCTCTCTCCCAGCTGCTGTGGCGCAGCAGTTTGTTCCCTTCCTTAGCTCTGCTCTCCCAGAGGCACAACCAGCGTCGCTCCCTGGCTCGGCTCTGGCCAGCGGCGGGTCCCTTTTGGAGCCGGCTGGAGCTAGCTCTGGTCTGACATGGGGCAGCTGCTGGGCTCTGCTCACAGAGGCCACCCCTGCAGAACCCCTGATACCAAAACCTTGCATGTAAACCTAATAAATTATTGTAAAGCTATTCCTTTAGAAATAAATTTTATACAAAGAACACATTTTGACAGACAGCATATTTGCATCTCTTTCCAGGTATTTAGAATGTTACTTTTCAGAAAAAAAATGACCCAATTGCATACAATATCCAGAAAGGTCTGGTCCATCCTGACAGTCTAGTCCTTTTCCTACCAGTTTGTTTAAAGAACTGTAGCAATTTCAGCAACTGATGCAATTGATCTAACGGTTGATTATGAGAACAATGAAATGTTACAAAGAAATATAACGAACTTTTATGACACCTGAAACCTAAAAGATGCAAATCAGCATATTTTCTAAAAGGGTAAAAACACATCAAATTAAAAGCAATTTTCTAGAATCCAAACAGATCAAGAGAATTTTAAGAAATAGTACTCATTAATTTGCTGCAGAGGGCTACAGTATGCTGAATTGTCTTTAAATAAAATAAGAAGCATGACATAAGTAGCAGTTTTCATGTCATTTAAATGACTACATCAAAACAGGTCAAAAATCTTATAAAAATTTTGTAACATGAGTAGATACTTCTGAATAATGGAAAAGGAAGTATAATTTTATAGATCAGCTGTAGACTGATATTACAATTATTGTGCTTGAATACTCTTTCTTTTCAAATGCCACAATCTGTTTCCTTTGTTAATGCAGTAGGCTGAGAATTTGTGAAATTCATATCAAGTCTGCAATAAAATCCTGTGCTTTGCCTCAGAGCATATCACCAAAAATGCCATTTCATTTTGAATACTGAATATATACACCTACTCATTAGAGCAAGAGTCTGCCTGAAGGACAACTACAGGCAATATTGGAGTTGACACATTTTAATAATGAAGAAATAGTTCTTTAGACTGCCTGAAAATGATAATGCCACCTTCAACACCTGATATAAACTGCATGAGTGAACTCCAAAGTAAGTTGGTATGTATTTGGTATTGAAAGGTTTCAAAACTGTCATTGCCCAGAAGGGTGATGAGCATTATCAACTCTCACTGAAGCCTTGAGGAAAGATAAATGGAGGTTCAGTCCTTAAAGGTCTAACACATTATACTTTAAAACCTACTTTATTTACAGGTGAATATTTGCTAGTACTGCTGTGAGCTAGGATAATTATATGTAAATATAATATTTTAATAAATAAATATAACTTTTAATAAATACTGACAATAAAGTGTTATCTTTAGTTCATTTATGAACATTATACAAGATTGAAAAAAATACATTAGTAAGTATCACAAAAGTATACCTGGTATAAATATAACTTCCACTGTCAGTTACATCTAAGGCAGTCTTAGGTAGACCCAGACTATGCTAACACCACTTTTATTTCCTTAATAAGATAAATATTCTTACTGTGATAAAGGGGGACAACATCAGTAGTATGATGCTACTCTATTCTGCATGCTTACACATATTATATTGTGGATTTTATTAACAGAGAAAGCAATACTTAGGTCTGGAATCTAGATTTTCTTTCCATATTCTCATGTAACTCAGTTCACTCAAGTTCTAAGCAGTGTTATCAACCTACAAGGAAGAGTTTAGAAAACTAGAAAGTAAGAAGTCAAGTCCTCTGTGCTCAATGCAGCACCAACCAGTTCAGAGTACAACTGGTCTTATTTCTGAGACTGGAAATTAGATCTTAGGAGAAACCATAGAATATTTAATAAAGATTTCCTTCTGTGGTAGTTTTAACTTGCTGGGCAGCTGAACTCCACCACAACCGCTCTCTCACTCCCCCTCCTCAAAACAAGAGTGGAAGAAGAAAGTATGATGGAAAGAAAAAGAAAGGCTCACGGGTTGAGATAAGGACAGGGAGATCGCTCACCAATTATCATCGTGGGCAAAACAGCATAGAGAGATTCATATAATTTGTTACCTATCACTAGCAGACCAGAGCAGTGAGAAACTACAAGCAAACTAAAAACACATTCCCCATCCACCCTTGTCTACATCCTCCCCCCAGGCTGCACAGGAGAAGGGGAATGGGGGCTGTGGTCAGTCCCTAACGCTGCGTCTCCGCCGCTCCTTCACGGTCACTCTCTGCCCCTGCTCCACGTGGGGTCCCTCCCACGGGATGCCGTCCTTCCCGAGCTGATCCTGCGTGGGCTGCCCACAGGCTGCAGCTCTTCCAGAACTGCTCCCATATGGGTCCGTACCACGGGGCCCATCCCTCAGGACCAAACTGCTCCAACATGGCTCCCCCACGGGCGGCAGCTCCCGCCAGGCCTCCTGCTCCTGCGGGGGCTCCTCTCCACGGGCTGCAGCTCCGGCCCGGGGCCTGCTCCTGCGGGGGCTCCCATGGGCCGCAGCCTCCTTCAGGCCACATCCACCTGCTCCATGGGGGCTCCTCCATGGCTGCAGCGTGGAGATCTGCTCCGTGGGGTCCCCATGGGCTGCAGGGGGACGGCCTGCTCCACCATGGGCCTCTCCACGGGCCGCAGGGGAACTTGTGCTGCGGTGCCTGGAGCCCCTTCTGCCCTCCTGCTGCACTGCCCTGGGTGCCTGCAGGGCTGCTTCTCACCCCTCTCTCCCAGCTGCTGTGGCGCAGCAGTTTGTTCCCTTCCTTAGCTCTGCTCTCCCAGAGGCACACCCAGCGTCGCTCCCTGGCTTGGCTCTGGCCAGCGGCTGGTCCCTTTTGGAGCCGGCTGGAGCTGGCTCTGGTCTGACATGGGGCAGCTGCTGGGCTCTGCTCACAGAGGCCACCCCTGCAGCCCTCCTGATACCAAACCTGTGCCACGTAAGCCCAATACACTTTCACATCTAATTTGTAAGAAAAGAATGGGAGAAACATTTAACCAGAAATGCACCTTGAAGTAATTTCTTAGTTCTCCTCCATTACTAACTGATGACTTAAAATACAATCAGCAGCTGATAAGAAACTGACTGCGTTCTTTCAATAATACTTTGTGTTATCTTGAAAAACACAGCTAATTACTTAACTCAGAATAATGCATCCTGGTATTCTTTTGCGAGGTATTACTTTCTGAAGGCTGTATTTAGTTTTGGTCTTGTCATGGCTCATTTAATCCAGGAAATATGGGCAGAAGAACATGTGATGCACTTTAAAACAATTTCTGAAGAATCTCAGCTGCTGCCTTCATATAATGAAATCACTCTTAACATGAAATGAGGGTGGGTTTTATTTGGAGACTTGTTCATTTTCACTTCTGCACTAGAATATTGAAATGGTGATTGCTATTATACTTTTTCTGCATGTGTGCAAACACTACTTTCTTAAAAATGAGAATAATACAAAGTACCACTGCTGTTAGTACCCCTTAAACTGTGCAATAAATCAAACTTGTGCGAACTTTCCTAATCACAGACCCCCCAACTCTGCAGTTCAGTCTAAATAATGACTGCTTTTGGCTTCTTACTGGAAATAGGTCACTGTCAAACAAACAAACCATTTTATATAGATTCTATGCAAGTGTGATTATTTTAGGAATGTAAGCTCTTCAGTTACAAGCTTCTTTGTACAGGTGTTATTTTTTTACAACATCCAGACCTTGATCAAAGCTTTCTGGAGCTAGCAAAGTATAACTATTAATAGCAATAATAAGGACAATAATATGATAGGCAGCAGCAACATTCACTAGATGTGACATGGAAGGGAAGAATCAGTGCAGAAGGAAGTATATCAAACTAAAATGACTTCCTGTACAAATATAGAGGACACACAGAAGAATCTGGAAACTTGATAAATGCTGAATTGTCATACAGACTAATTAACAATAAAAATACTAGACTGCATAGAGATATTAGAATAATTTAATCCCATTTATATTTAATACCACATAAGGGATTAGTGAGGTTAACTTTGAATAATATATGCCATTCTGGTCACCTTATTAGAGAAGAACACACAGTTCAGTTGTAAGCAAAATGAGATTAGTATTAAACCAATCAAAGTGGTTTCATAAAACTTCCCAGCTTTGGAAAAAGAAAAGGAAGATTTTCAACCAGAAACCAAATGTTTTCAAGCAAACAGAAAGGGCAGGCATTTTACATGTGTTTTTTAAAGGAAAAATATGACTGCAATAGGCAGGAAACTAATTAATAATTAATAATTAATAATGGGCCAATTACAGTTGAAACTTGGGTAGACTTTTTACGAAAGAAAGTGAAACAGATGTTCTGGGACAGAGAAGGTAACAACATGGCCCAGTGTGAAACAGTCTTTCACTTTATACTTAGATCTCTATAATTTAATACTGTTTGACAAGTATTATAGGACTACAGCTAAATTTTGTAGCATGGTGGGATGTTATAATATTTCATATTTGTATATTATTTTGGATTATGTTTTTCTGTGGAATACCTGTTTCAAAGACTATGCTTATGCACTGCTTTTTTGTTGCAGGTTAAATTGCTTTCCTTCACTGTTGTTGCAGTCACATAGCACTGTATTGTTTTGAAACTTATATCATGCATACGTGACTATATGGTGCAAATGCCCTATTGTTAGTCTCTGCACAAGCTCAGATTTCTGTAAACACTTCTTCCCATCCCAGAATAACTGATTTCTGGAGCTTTGAATTAAAATCTTCCATCATTACTGGATTTTCATTCTATCATTGCTCG
The DNA here is from genome assembly GCA_013399115.1 of Anseranas semipalmata. Lineage (NCBI taxonomy): Eukaryota > Metazoa > Chordata > Aves > Anseriformes > Anseranatidae > Anseranas > Anseranas semipalmata. The sequence goes on along the minus strand of VXAA01004393.1, from coordinate 35,639 downwards.
GACTATGGTTAAAGTAAAGCTTTCATTTTGCTGTAGAAAAATGCAGAGTCTCTGATATAAAACATTCACAAAACATTTATTAATAGACTCCTGAAGTTAAGACAGCAAGCTAATTAATTCGCTTTTCGTGTTCATAATAAATGCGACGAACACATAAAATTAAGTGAATCCAAGAATGTTCTTATTTATAAAGAAACATCCTTATAGCATGTGTGGAAAGTTTATTACTTAAAGTTTTACTTCTGTAAAACCACATGTTCCTTCTGTCCATAACAAAAATGAAGTCATATCTGGTGTGTGTAACTTTACAGTTTCATAAATTTTCAGAAAGCAGTAAGAGAATTAGTAGCGTAATCTGAAGGCTCTTTTACAGCAAAAGGTTGAAGAAGAGAGACTGAGAGGGCTGGGACTGTTCAGCCTGGAGAAGAGGAGGCTCGGGGGAATCTCAGTCAATATCTATAAATACCAGAAGGGAGGGTGCAAAGAGGATGGAGCCAGGCTCTTTTCAGTGGTGCCCAGTGACAGGACAAGAGGCAGTGGGCACAAATAGGAATACAGGAGGTTCCCTCTGAACAACAGGAAGCATTTCTGTACTATAGACCAGGAATCATAGGCACAGGTAGCCAGAGAGTTTGTAGAGTCTCCTTCCTTGGAGATGTTCAAAAGCAGACTGGACGTGGTCCTGGACAACTTGCTGTAGGTGTCCCTCCTTGAGCAGGGAGTTGGACCGAATGACATTCAGGGGTCCCTGCCAACCTTAACCATTCTATGATTCTGTAAATGTTTACATAACTTTGGGTCATTCTAGGTAAAAAGTGTCTTCTAGGTGTTTTTATAGTCCCCAGTTCTGAATGCAGGGGAAAATCTGTTAGTAATTCCAATGTTTCAGTTTCCTTTATCAAAAACATTTTAAAGTACATAGAAAATGCAGCAGCTTTGTAAAGACTAGGCTGACTGGTGAGACCTTAGGACCAGAGAAATATAAGACTGGCTTCACTATCACAGAAAATACCAGAAGGACCAATCAGGAATATGACTGAAGGGCATTTAGTGAGGCATAGTTAGATTAAAGATAGTCACAGCATGGACTCAGAAAAGCAAAAGCTTGTGTAATAAATCTCACAGAATCTTTTGAAGAGCTAATACAAAGAGTTGGCAGGGGAAAAGCTGAGGACATAATTTACCACCACTTCAAGAAAGCTTTCAATGCAGCACAACACACAAAAGACTCATCTACAAGGTTAGCAGATCTGATGTGAAGAAGCAAGCTGTCTGAGTGCAAAACTGATTGAGGGTTGAAACCAAATGGTCCTGAAGAGTGAAGACACATGAGAATAGATGGATGAGGGCTACAAGTGGGCAGCCACAATGTTAGGGGCTGGATTTTATTCAATTTCTCTCTCACTGACCCAGAAAAAAAGAACATTGAACGAGGCAATAGAAAATGCACATGACAGAATGCCAAAAGGAAAGATGAATGAATTGTAAAGATTAGAATAGACCAGAATCTGTTATAAAAGCAACACATTATGCCTAACACAATTTATTTGAGGATCAATGCAAATGCACTGTGTTAAATATATATGTGCATGTCTGTACATACATGTGTAAACATACTCACAAATTTTGTGTTGTGTGTGTTATGCCCTTTAACTATGTGCTTTTTCCATCGTTAATTTATCTGAAGTAACAGTTTTCACAAGTCACCACTTAGTCTGGCTATGTCCATTCACAAAGATGGCAAGTGGTATATTCTTTATCTTGTCTCCATGGTAGTGCTGTGCATTCCACTGATCTTTTATCATTACCTTTCAAGTTCTGCATAAGGCAAAGATTCTCTCTGCTCCTTTGTCACCAGTGATCTCAATGCTTTTCTAGATTCTGGGTAAAATTCTAAATTTTACCACGTGTAAGCAAAATTATTCCTCTGAATCTACTCAGGCCTTCTGAATGCCATATATTTCTTTTGGGAACTTGGTTCAAATCAATTCTATGGAAGATGCCATAGGGATGCTGTATAAATTTTGGAGTGTAATTATTCTGGTTCCAGAAAACATTTCCTCCAGTTCAAAATTATGCCACCTGTGCCATCATCACAAGCAACCATAATAAACCTTACCTAAGGTATCAGGACACAAACTGGGTCTTTTTTCCTCACAAAATTGTAAACCCAGAATAGGATCTTCCCTTATTGGACAAGGAACAAGCATCACACACCCTTATTTACGAGGAAGCAGAAATATGCAGGGAATACACAACTATTCTTGATTAGTTATTGCCATTACACCTTAAGTGGTTAACCTTTACATACTTTAATTTTAGCAATGCATATATCATGGCAAAGTTCCTGTCATGCTTTCAGTAATTCATCCCCACATATCCTTACAGTGGTGCCAATATGGAGTGTTCAGTCACTTTATGTTCTCCGAAGAAAATCACCATTCAGGGATTCAGTTGTAGTTTGTGTGCATGTGTGTGCATATATATTTTCTCTTTTTGAAACAAATATGAGATTCCCGAGATTTGCTTCCTGCGTTATTACATTTTTCCCTCAAGCACATACCGTAGTTGGTAAGCACTTTGGCAAAACTCGCAAAAACAAAATGTGCTGCACTTTTAGAAATGTCTACAATTTTCTTCCTACACTAAGTATTCTGGTTTGCTTTTGTGCTTTTACAGTATTTCAGTACGACAGCCCAGTTCTGTCATGTATTTCTCTGGTCTTATCTTTTTTTAGTACAAACTGATTGCCTTTTCTTTTCTCTCTCATCTCATAAATAACCTCATATGCTGGCCACAGGAGGTAAAGCCATTAGCCTAAATCAGTCCTCGTTGATGAATCTGTTAAAACTTCCTCAGCAAATTATATGAACAAACAAAACTTCTAAATCAATGAATTAATGCATTAGATTATTAAGAAAGATACTTATATTCAAATGTTGTTTTCAGCTTTGCAGTTCCTGAACTGCACGATTGTAGAGAATATGAAGAGGTCTATTCATCTCACTGGACAAATAGAAAAAAGAATCATGTTAAGAAGACACCACTTGTGATAACATTGCAGCATGATTTCAAAATTCAGATCTGGTTCTTCAGTTTCTTATTAATGAGAGTCTGCATTTCAGCATTCAAAAGGACATTTCCGGTTTGTCTGCCTGCTTACTGCATAAATAACTGCTGATCTAATAAGAGGTGAAACTCCTTTTTCCCTTCTTGGGAAACTTGCATCTTTCAGTGTAAGGTACCTGCAGCTACTGAACCATTTATTTTATGCCAATACACTTACATTAAGAAAGATACTTTACACAAACAAATATTCAGAATAAATGCTTCTAGCTCATTATTAGTTTTTCACTGAAATTAGACATGACAATAGCCACCCTAAAAGTGAAAATCTTTCTTCTAGAGATATAAGAAAATCCAGCATAAATAAGGATTTAGATTTTACCTTCAGGTCTACAAAAATATGTACCTCAGGTTCAGATCAGTCTCTGGTTTACACTTGCATAATGTAGGGGGGTTGTACAGGCAGGGCTAAGGTCATTACTGATGCACCAAATCACCCACTGTCAGTAAGTGTACGGCTGCTCAGTGAAGCTAACGAGGCAATTCAAAGATGATCCTGATACTGATCCTGACTCGCTGGTTTGCACTCCTGGCTTGGCCACAGCCCATCTGCATCCCCAGAGAGGCTGGGGATGCTTGGGGCTGGAGCTGCCTCCAGCTGACCCCAGAGCCTGCCCTGTTCCCTGACTGGTGAGTCCCTGCCCTGGCTACCCCATGGGATGCCCTTGCTGGTCCTGGTGCCACAGCCCAAAGGAAGCAGTTGACCCGCTCTGAACCATGACACAAATGCAATCATCAACACAACAAATGCTTTAACTGCTTATGAGCTGATGTTTAAACTATTTATAAACCTTTCTGTAAGTGTTCATCAGCACATGACCTACTGAATTGTCCCATGTACTAATTCATTCATCCTCTTCACAGGGATGTTGTATCATATGACGTGACATACCGATATTTACAGATACAGGATAGAGAAATCAGACAAAATAAGGCTAGATCCACAAATAGAGCCAAGTGCCTATACTTCAAATCTATGTCCTCAAAACTGAGATATTGCTACTCTATCTCTTTGCAAGTCAGAACTTTCCCACACACTTGTATTTCTGCCTATTCACCTTTATCCAAATATTTCCAACTGGCCACCAGATCAGCTTACTTCCTGACAGTGCTGGAGAGTTTTGTACCTAAGCCCTACCATAAACCAAAATGTGTCATTTTCCCAGACTCTTTTACCTGCAAGACAAATCCAATAAACTCAGATCCCCTAAAATATATCTGGAAGATCTGGATAGCTCAGGTTTCCATGACCCACAGTCAGGCAGTGTGATAGTGATTGTGATGTCATATCCTTAGCATTATTCATCCAGGACTGAAGGAAATTGTGGTATAAATTCCAGCTATCCCTAAAGGAACCTGAACGAACATGTCTAAACTCCCAAGATAATGCCTTAATTACTGAGTTATCAGGTGTTTTTGAGTGGGTCTTTCTCAAATCTCTCCTCTTTTGGCTAATCCCCATGCATGAATAAAGACTAGTCTTTGGGTTCTGAACAGTAGGAAACATTGTGAATAATTAAATGAACAAATTCCCCTTGTGGAATTCATGCAAAGTGATTTGTCTATAGTCACCCAGCCCTGCCAAAATTTTTTTTTTTTGTTGTTGTTGTTTTTAATAAAATAAGATTCTCTGAATAACAGAGTCAAAGATTCTTTCTCTGGACTTCATTTCTAGCTGCTGGTAGAAGCAATCATCTCATATTTATGAAACTATTCATGGGTGCTTTCATTCACAGTAGCCCTCATCTTTCATTTGCTTAAATGCCTTTTTTCATCTGCTGTGAAGGAGATGAAGCTAATCTCCCTTTCTCCCTTCTTCCATTTTGTCTCATTTGAAGGCAAGTAATTCTTCAGTCTTCCAGGTCACCTTCAGAAAGCAGTTCCCATGGTAGCAGATGACACCTGTGCTATCAAGGTCGTTTGCCTGTTTATGGTTTATTTGGAGATGTTTCCTCTAAGACAATGATTTTCTGTAATCAGTTTCATAAGTAAATTGGTTTTGTTCTTTATTAGGCCCTTACTTCCAGACACGATATACCACATGGGAAACAGTTTCCATAAAGAGCTCTTATATGTATTTTACATCACTAAGCCCTTTTCTTCATGCTGCTGGTTTTACAGATAGTGACAAAAGGACTTCTGAATAGCTAGAGCACTTAGAAGCCTTTTATCAAAAACAAACAAACAAACAAACAAAAAGGATATGTATAATTATGTATAATTCCTCTTTCACTCATCCCATGAAGGTTTTGCTCTGTCTTCACCTTGTGATTTGATGTTCATCCTGCAAAAGTGTTTTAGCCCTGCTGAAACACAAACTGGGAAAAATAAAGCCGGGGAGATCTGCTTGGTAAAAGTAAATTGTTTGCAAACTGAAATACAGAAGCTATTTTACTACACAGAACATTATTGTTTTCTCATTTGTTGCTGAAAAAGTAATAATTTTTTATTTAATATAGAATGTTTGTTTTCTTAGCTAGCGCTGTTTTTGTTTGTTTGTTTGTTTGTTTGTTTTTGGCTAGTATCAAAGAAGAAGATTATATTGTTATAATAAAATTAAAGTAATAGGCTGATATAGAGATGATGGAAGTGATTTGTACAGTCATTAAGAGATTACTGTGTTAACCTGTTATACACCATTAAACATGTATAACTTGTTAACCATGGCTATATGTTGCTCAAAAATGAACATACATATTACAAAAAGACATTCTGAATCACTCCTTGGAGGACAGTGTCCTGGACCTTATTGCGTATGTTGTTCCAGTCCATGGTACAGATAAACTGTTCTGATTTTAACATGAAAATGTTAATTACACTTCTTGATTCCTGTATAAATAAACTGCTGATTTACTGCTTTACTTATAGTATTATTAGCTGGAGATTTACCTAGCAAAGTTAATAGGTATTAATTGGTCCCTAGCTAATCTCCATCTAATCTGGAGGTTAACCTAATCCACTAAAGATTCCTTGTTTGTGTCAGTGAGATATCTTGCAGAAAAGCAGCTACTGAAGACAATCATGCCTCCTGCTAGGTGCACTCAGCAGGGTAGTTGTTAGTTTTGTTACTTGTTAGTGAAAAATAGTCTAGCTCTTCAAGCAGATGTGACTAACTGTAAACTCTCTATAAAGGCTTAGTTATGAAAGAATGAACTGCATTTATTTTATCTGTATTTATTTAAAATTTATTTTATACTTATATTTGTCTATTTACCTCTAGACATATTTGACGGACCGACTAATCTGACATGTCAACATAAAAATATTTCAAATTTACTTAACGTGAAGCTGACAGAAAACAAAGCTTCAAAACTGGTCACCTATCAAGTTATCTGCAACATAGTCAATTTTTTTGCTAGACAAAAGAGGTGCTCCTAAAACAATGAAACTGAATGTGGAAACATGGAGGTAGCATGTCAAACCACGGAACAGCCCAAGCATTTCCTACTCAATTACTATTTGATGAAAGAATTTTGACTCCTTCTGTAATTCAGTATTTTACATCAGTGTTTATTATCTTTCTTTCTATACTTGGACTATTAATTAACAAATAAAGGGAAAAAAATGTTTGAAACCTAGCCTTGCTGGTACATTGGTCAAAGCAAGTTCTATTTCTTGCACTCCCCCGATCCTCCAATTATAGGTATTTTGGGTTTATATTAATTGCCCACTAGCATTGCCCAACTTACCCAAAATATATATATATTTTTTTATATAAATGCATATCTACCCCTTGTCATATTACTTTATGTGGGAAAATGTATGAAAACTTTATTCACCACATTTACCTTTTCTTTTATAATGAACACTTATAGAACTTAGCAATGCTTCCTATTGCTTTGCAGTAATACTGGGGTCCAAATTATACTTCAGATGCCATTTCCTCTGCATGACCTCTGTTGCAAAATCAAAATACTGAAGTCACTAAGCCCTCTCCACACAGTACAAAACAGCTAAAATCAAGAAATACAGACATACAAGGTGTTTATAAGTACACTTTCATTTGTGGATGGATTAACTCTAATTACACTCAAAGGAATTTTTGGCTAGCTCATGAATGCATAAGGACTTCCAAGCTTATTTGGTTTCATTTTATTAGAAAATTGCATTGTTAGAGTGAATTTTGCTTCCTCTGTACACACAAGAAGGAAATGTACATTAATAAAGCAAAACATCTCTGTAGTACTTTGCACAGAGTTTTTTGCACTTCTCATGTCAATGTACTGACTTCCCTATATGCTACCAGTTTGGTCTATTGATCATCTGAATATTCTTCATGCTAATATATAAAGGCTTTTCAGTCTGTCTATCTCCTCTCACTTATCAACAGAGTTAGCTTGAAAGCACAGAAAAGCTGTAAAGTATGCTACAGACATAGCACATTATAACACTGCACTCTGTATGAAAATAATTGATTTTTAATAAGTTTTCAGGTAAGGTAACAATATGTTGTCTTTGGAATAAATATATGTTCCTGTTAACACTGAAAATTTAGCTTATTTCTGGATTTGGCTCAACTGCACATTATATCAAAAAATACAGAGCCATAACTTAATTATAGATACTTTATGTTTCCTTCCCTCACTTTGTGCTGGCATATCAATGAAAAAGTCAGCATTTAACAGATTTCACTATAGGAGTTAAATCCAGGAAATACTATAGCACCAGCTCAGGCATAAAAGGTAAGTGAAACATAGTAAATGATAAGTCTTTCTAAAGACAATGACTTATAAAAATAAGAGGTATACAGAGAAATAAGTTAAACATTTATAAAAGTCATTTCTAGTCTTTTATAGGTTTGTCTAGTGTATTAAAAAAAAAAAAAAAAAAAAAAAAANNNNAAAAAAAAAAAGCTTTTCTCTTAGACTCCAGACTTATTTGTAGGGAAACTGCTAACATTTGATAGTTGACTTAGAGAGCTAATCTAGCTTTTTGTCTGATGGTAAGTTCAGACTTCAAAGTTTGTGCATGAGACAAACTACAAAATAATTTGTTAGAGAAAATACCTGAAAGCTACAATAATGTAGAACACCACAATAATGCAGGACACCTAAATTGCTGCTCCAAACTTAGGACAAAGATTGAAAATGTTATTATTTCTACAGTGGCTTCAGCACACATATACATCAAGTTAAAGATCATCACAGAATTTCTTCATGTACTTGAAGAAAAAAAAAGTATGTCCAGATACAGCAGCATGTCTTTACATTTATAATAGTTCTCAGCTCACCAGAATACATCTTACAACAGGATGACAATGTAGACAGTACCTGATTACTTAGTTTTACATTTATCCTTTGGAAATATCAATTACAAAAGTGTAATGTGACTGGAACTCTCCAAAACCCACTGAAAGACTTATGCTTCTACCTCAGTTTGGCTTCCTATTTTTAGTTTCTCTGACTTTATCTGCAGGTAAAAGCAAAATTCCAGATTCTTGGAGAGCTACCTCCTTCATCATTCCTTCTCTCTTTCTTTAAATCATGAAATTAAATCTTTTCTTCCAAATTATAGCAGTAGTTTGTTTTCTGTGGAATCAAAATTGCAAATACACAAAAGCACTAATCCAGACTGAATGGTTTTTTTTTTTTTTCATTTCAATTCAGATAAACTGTTAATTTCTCAACAAAGCACAGATACTGAATTAACTACTGTCAAGTTTCGTTGAAACTGCATGGATCCCAGAAAATACTTGGATTTCGATCAAGCTATGTTTTCTGTGAAAGTGTTATTCCATCAAAAAGTTTCAGACATATCTATATCCTGCAAGTCAAAATAAATGTATTGTATGAAAATTATAATCCTATCAGTCACATTACAGGTTCTAAAAATTTACTTCATAACACCTTAATACTACAGGTAACTTAAAAATTCTAAGTATTAAAAATATTAGGTACTACTACTCTTTTTTTTTTTTTTTTTTTTTGATATAATTCTGCTCCCTATATCCAGTAATCACACAGTTTTATTTGAATTATATTCAACAAAATGTATTGAAAGAATTACATTGTGGTCTGGGTGGGATGGAGCTGCCTTTCCCCACAGCAGCCCCTGTAGCACTGTGCTTTGCACTTGAAGCTAGAACAGCACTGATACTGCACCAATGTTTTGGCTATTGACAAGGAGCGTGGCACAGCACCAGGGCATCACAGCTGGCTCTCCAGCTTTCCCCAAGGCCTGTAGGCTGGGGTGGGCAATAGGTTTTGGGAACACAGACCCAACCTGACCAGAGGACATCCCATAACCCAAGGTGTCAGGCTCAGCAATAAAAGCTGGGGAAGAGGAAGAAGGGGCGGGGGGACTCTCATTATGAAGATGTTCGTCTTCCCAAGCACTACGTGTACCAAGGCCCTGCCTCCCAGCAGGTGGCTGGGCATCATGTTCGATTGGGGAGTAGAGAATATTTTTTTCTGCTTTTGCTTCTGTCACAGCCTTTTCTTTCCCTTCATTAAACTGCTCCTATCTCAAAAACCCACAAGTTTTTTTTCCTCCATCTCATTTTCTCCACTGTTATGTTGATGTCATGCCCAGGAAAAATGTGAGTTTGGGTCTCTGGAATGACTGACAGACTTCTTGCAGCATGTGCTTTGAATAGACTTTAACTCAAAGAACATCTCTGAAATAGCTGAATAAGAAACAGAAACTTACAAAAACAAGTTTTTTCAAACTCCACTGCATACCCAGCATGCTTTACATTCCCCCAGAGTAACAAAACATTTGCAACAGTACAACTTACTAGCTATAATTTTCAAAAGTCACCTCCACTTAACAACTGTTCTCCATGAAATGCATAAAGCCCACAGTTCTGCACCAATATGGAGAAATATGGCAACTCACCATTACCTGCTTTTCACTGCTCTTTGCAGCCAGAAAATTTGCAATATTTCTTCTGTTCAGTTCTTATGGTTTTGTCTTTCCAAGGTTCTTATGTGGGTTTTGTTGATGTTCTTTATAAAACACAAGAAAATTATTTATAGATTTCTTTTAATATTATTATCATTATTTAACTGGCAATGACTACCTAAGAAGAAACTTCATCATATAAACATCAGATAACACAGCTGTATAGAAACCAAGCTTGTCTATCCTTCTATCCTTCATCTGTGGAGCACCACAAGAATGGCAGATGACCTATTTACAAGTTTAATTGAGGCATTTTCATGAATAGATGTTAATGGTAATTATAATACTGCTTGTATAATAAACACATTTTTTAAAAGATATTTCATGCCAAATTAACTAGGATTTAATCAGATAATACAAACAAACCATTCAGCACACCATGTATTAGTTACAGTATTCTGTGAAATGGTATTTGGTGCTATAGCAAACATAAAAACACATTCAGAAAAGAATAAACTTCATTAAAATATCATTAGATGAAGCATGTAGTGTCAAGAGAAGACAACTTTCATATCAATGTCCACTATGAGTAGATGAACTGAGTGCAAGAAAAGTCCATATTAATAAAAAGCCTTCACTTCTGCCAAGGAGCTAGCAAGTACTTCTGCTGTAGTCCAGCTTTTCACACTTTCATAAGAAGGAAGCAGTGAAAAACAGGTCTTCTGAGAAATCTCTATATGAAAATCTCTATATGAAATCTCATTGCTATATGGCAAACAGGCTTCCTTCTGTGCTCTGTGTATAGGGCAGGTTTTCCATGGAATACTGTCTTATTCCTTGGTTTCTAAAACCTGTTCCTTGCTACCTCTGTATGTATGCCATATGGTTCCTAAATCCTATTATTTCAAGAGAAGAATATACAAAACCTTAGAACAAAGATTACACCTAGAAGAAAGTCTGAATGGATGCAGAGAGATACAACCTATCTACCAATTGAACAGACAGTTTTATTTGTACTTTCTACTGCTATTTTGTTCAGAATTCCACCTGTTCTTTTTCACATCAACCTATGTTAACAGGGATCGCCACACAGGTAAAATTGTAATGTTATATGACCCGCAATTTGAAAACAAATCTAGTGATCAGCTGGTGCAGTGTCTGACAAACTGTGTGGATTACTTTAAAAGAGGTTAAACCTATGTACCTATTGTACATATCATCTTATGTACATATAATGTTGTATCTGTAACAGACAGTTAAATAGAAAGAAACAGGAGAATCCCAAGATCACAAATGGTACAGGAAAAAAGAGGGGAAATTAAGATATTTGCTCACATGTATGCCTCAGCATTAGAAAATTAGATTAGAAAATAATATTACTCTTATTTAATAATATTTTAGCATTGTCACATGGAAATCAATTTTAATTCTGAGATTACAGAAGTGCTAGTTTATGCTTTTAAGACCTAGCATTATGCCAGGGGAAATGAAATGCTATAAATTCGGATCTGTGCCAGTAACATCAATTCCTTACTGAACCTGCTAGTGTATATTCATAGTCCACTTCATCCTCAATTTCATACAGCCAGCTCCCACCACTCCAGAACTGCTGCCGGGAAGCAAGAGGTACTATAATTGCAGCTGCCTCAAAGTAATTTGTGCAGAGGAAGAAAACTTACAGCCTTCCTCTTCACAGGAGGTACAGACAAATTCCATTATCTGCAAGGAAAATTTGCACCATTCCTCTTTCACAGATGCAGTGTTTTTTAATAAATTTTCACAAATGCAAATTCAAATTATGGCACAGCTTGCTGTAGAAGTGTCACCACTGTTTCCTACATGACTGAATCCAAGGATATTTCTTCTAGAGAAGTATAAAAAATTGTCACTTTGTAGGTAGCAGACTACCATCTTCAAATGGTAGTGTATCAATAACTTTCCTAGAAAGGGTAAGCTGTAAAACAAAAATAAGGTGCTTGGTACTGCAGCTTCTGAGCTACCTTGGTCACCAGGACACTCTCTTCTGAAACTGCACAAGGCAACAGATTACTGTTCTCAGAAAGATGGCTAGCTGCCCTGATGAAACCATAAACTATGGTTATGTTTCTCTTATTTTTTACATAAATATATGTAAAGAGAGTAATGTGAAAGATAAAAGTTGGTCTCTATTTTGTGATGCATTGTGAAGATGATTCAGGTAAGGAGAAATCCGTATCTTTCTTGTCTACATGGGCAAAGAAAGGTCAATATATAGAAACAGTGAATTTCTGCTATGTTTTAGCTGGCATCTTTCCGAAACACTAAATGAAAGGTCAGTGTGGAGGAGAAAGCACTTTCTTCACAACATCATTTAATTAAAAGCATCTTCAGGGTTACAGTTTACCCTACATTTCCTATAGGTAATTCAGAAATCACGTTTTGAATGTTTTGAAATTAACTTTAGTAGGAAGAAACAGGAAAATTGCAGATCAGCAGTGGTTATTTTTATTCAAGTAACTTATGCCTGCCACTTTAACAAGAATTTGGTATGTGAGACATGGAAGTGCCATCTGGTTTGTAACACAACAATGTTGTGTTCCATTTTCTTGGGACCCAGACTTAAGTGGGATTGTGAACATCCCTAGTAACATCTAATATTATTTTCTCCTAAAATGAAAAGTGAGATCCAAAGTTTGCAATCAGAATGTAGCAAACTACCCTGAGAATGTGGACACAAGTATAGATCGGGTAACAGTCACCAAATTTAGAGTGATTCAGAGTTGTTCTTTTTTGAAAATCCTTTCTAGTTTTTCTGACATATCTTGGTAATAGAAACAAATCTATTCACTAATTTCCATGTTTTGACAAGTTTATATAAAATCACTTGTACAAACAACTTTTTAAACTGCCTCAACAGATATTCAAAATACTAAGGATAAAAATTTAGACTGTACTAGTATGTGAGTCCTTTTTTTTTCAGTCACAGGTGTTCCCTAGTTTCTTACACTATATAGCGTGATATTCATGAAGTGTTATATTTCCAAGTGCTACCATTTATTGTATAATTGCTTATCATTCTCATCTTCAACAAGAGATGACAAGAGCCCATTTTCTAATCTTGAGTCAAATCTCAGGGGATAAAGATGTACTTTAGCCACTCCCAAGCCAACAGACCAAAGACAGAGCTGAAGATCTGCAGATATAAGGGACTATACTAGCACAGGTTGAGCCATGTAGACTCTGTATTACAGACTCCAGCTGAAAAGCAATCACTTCCATGGTGAACTGAGCACAGATGAAAGACTTGAACATTTATGAATGTGTTATGAATGTTATGAACGTATTATGTATACACTGTACTGTGCATGGCAGAGAATGAGCTTGGGGTAAAACTAGTAAATGTTTTCAAGAGGAAATGGGTGATTTTCTGAAAAGTTTTGGCATGACTTAAGCAATATCTTATTTTGTTTAACTTGCTTCTGTTTGCTAAACACTCTGCAGACAAAACGCTGAGTGAAAACTATTTCAGGAGCAATACAATGGAAGTGTTTATAGATTGCAAAGAAAGCTCTTTATTGTGAAGGAAGATTTTCAGTTCTCAGGATGAAATAAATCCCCGTTCTGTAACATGTTACCCACCATAGGCAGCTGATTATTGCTCTTTGGGGGAAAAAAATAAAAAAAGTAATCAGGTCAAAGCAAATACAGAAACAGAATATAATGAGCTATACCATTAATAGATAAAGTGCTTATTTCAAGTGCTAATATTTTTTCCATTTAATACATGGCTACACAAAAAAAGTTCAGTCCTAAACAATTTATATATGTGTAATTACATTAGACTTAAAGGGAGTTAGATGTTTGGGACCTGCCCCCTGCCATTTGGTAATTAGCACATTGGAATGTAGTATGGAATTCCTATTATCCCACCGAAAAACGCCTCTGGTAATCAGAAAAGGGCAGAGTTGGGTAAGCAATACTCCCACCTAGCGATGAAACTGTAACCTAAGTGGAAATGCACCTTAAAACCCTCTGTGAGACAAAATCAGGAGCACCTTCTACTCTGTCACAGGGGTAATAACATTTTATTCAACATAAGCAGTCTGCAAATATAAAGTCTGTACGCTATGAGTATATGAGTATGTGAGCAAGAAACAAAGGGCTATATTTGTTTTTATGAGGTCGGGCACTGCAAGGACACCTTTCCTGCTGGCAATAACTAACAATACCGTGTTACCCTCTGTCAGGGTAACCCTCATACCCTCTGCATTTCTCTTAAAGAGTATCTGAACTCCTGCACACTTGAAAGAGGGAGTTAAGTTGAAATCCACTGACCTCTTGAGGACTTTTCCTTTCACTAAGCCTACCCAGAGACTAACTGTACACTTAGCTAGAACCAGACTGTGGACTACGTGAAACTCCAAATATTCACAGAATCACAGAACCATTTAGGTTGGAAAAGACCTCCAAGATCATCCAATCCAACCTATAACCTAACACTACCAAGTATTTTTAATTCTGTTTAGACTGATCCAATGCAGTATTATGAAACCACACCTACTACTGGTTCTAGGGCGTCTGTCCTTGTTCTTGTCCAGAAGAAACCACATTTTGCCCGCTAAGCTGGATACAGGAGACATCCATATCCAGCTCATTTTTGTTCTCTTTATTGACCTGAGAGAGAGTAAAAATTGCTACACAGTCTTTCTTTCTGTTTTTCATATGAGATTTAAAAAACTTACATCTGTATAGTGCCTCAGACTTACTGAGTGCCTTAGGTTCACTGAATCCTTCCTCTGTCTGTCAGCATTCTACCCTTTGGTGATCCATATTCTTTTAAAATCAGTTTGACTGTGAAATAAGACATTTTCTACTGTCTGCTGATGCAAAAATGCAAACCTTGCTTTGCTCATATATTCTGTATGATATAGAAATATGTCTGACAGCTTCTACTTCCCTAATACTGCCAACCAACCCAACTCACTTCCTCTTCAGCTTGCATTGCATGGGTGGATTTTATTTTGGATTTGTTTAGGCATGGATAGGGAAACTATAGGTTTTCCCCAACTCTTCCACTAGAATAAAATATATACATTATAAAAGCAGATACCAACCACAAATGTGCCCTTAATGATTTAAGCCAGACATAGTTTAATTAGTCACAATCTTCTAGGTACCTGTATTCTTATAGGAGAGGAAATCTAACCTCTGATGACTGCACTTTTGAGAGCTGTGAACTGCAGTGGAATAATCATTGCTCTATAATACTGACTAGTACTCATTTTGTGAGTTGTTCTACCTCTACAGACCATTACATAAGCAAATAAGATCAAGAACACTGCATGAAAATACTAATATTTTTAAAAATATTATTTAGACAGAATTATTTTGTACAGTGTATTTAAAATGTATTTCATTAGTACTTTGTAGACTTAGTACATTGCTTGTTACCATGTTTTGCTAATAATTATTCTAAGGTGAGGCCAGTGATATGACAATGCACCGGAAGAACACTTAGGTATTTGATCTTTTTTAAATTAACAAAGTTCTATTGCTGAGATATGATTATGTTATTTTTTGCTACTTGGTGGTCTAAAATAACTAATCAGGTAATGATGAGACTTAGGATCTCGAGTGAATTTCAGTGTCTTCCACAAATTTCAGCCACAAGCTTACCTCCTCCAGCCTCTGCCTCTGCTCCTCTCCAAAAAGCTATACCAAACATCTGTTGCAGGCTTCCCAGAAATCTATCAGTTACAGACTGCTTTGAACTGAGGAGGAGAGAAAAAGCTTTCATGGGGAATGTCCTGCCTACCACCACATCTCCTGTATATCACTTGGTAGCAGCTGTGGCAAAACAACATGAGGATAGATTTAATTCCTGATAGGCCATTTAGAACTTTATGGGTCATAACCAACATCTTAAATTCCATCTGGAGACCACAAAGCAGTCACTGTAAATACCACAGAAGTATATCAGTGGTCCCAGTAAAATACCTTCTTCAATAAGTGATGATTATGTACTGCATGAGTGTCAGCTCCTAAGAGATTCTAAAGCAGAATGCCATGAAGAGTATACTTTCGCTAAGAAAATTACTTCCCACTCCCCTCACCTCTGAAAAAGAAGAATAAAAAAAAAAATCCTAAAAAACAGGACATAAGGTAGCATTAATCTGACTCATAAGAGTCATAATGTGAGAGGTAAACCTGAGAGACAAGTGGTAAAAATGCTGGCTTCTATAATGTGATCTTCAAATAATAATGGAGAATCTATGCTGCAATTGCCAAATATTGAATAAGGCTTACAAATGCCTCACCATCTTTGGTAACTGAATATGTACTACTACTGCCCAAGTTTCATCTAAAATGTGTTTTCTGATACCTTAAGTGTTTGTGAATTGTGTCTCTTTAAAACTGTCAAGGCAGATAGTTCAGCATCACTGGAGCAAGGAAAATGTGTTTCCATTGTCTGTTGTTAAACACCTAGTAGCAGCTGATATGGATAGATGTTTGTTACCCTAATCTTGCTATCCTACTAGATTCTCCCTGTATTTGATTTTTTTTTCTTATTTCTTTATTCCGGAAATCTTCACTTTTAGTCCTAATGACTCATTCAACACTCTCATGACTGTTCTGAGACATGGTTGCCTTATTTCAGGTTTTTATGGTCACAGCGATACTACTATACCAACATCCACCTCATTGATCAATGAACAGTATGTATGAACAAATACAGATGGAGGCAAAATCATTCAATAAGGAAGTTTTCACTGTTAGCTATGTTTTGTAACTGAATGATGTCAAATAAGTTATGTAGCCAGTTTAGCAAACTTTCTCTTCCCCCCCCCCCCTCC
>VXAA01004391.1:169926-239020 GCA_013399115.1 Anseranas semipalmata | reverse complement strand
GAGAAGAAATTTCTCCTAATTTCGAACCTGAACCTCCCTCGGTGCATGTTGAGGCCATTCCCTTTAGTCCTTTTGCTAGTTATCTGTGAGAAGAGGCCTACACCCAGCTCACCACAACTTCCTGTCAGGTAGTTGTAGAGAGCAATAAGGTCTCCTCTGAGCCTCCTCTTCTCCAGACTAAACAATCCCAGTTCCCTCAGCTGCTCATCAAAATACTTGTTCTCCAGATCCTTCACCAGCTTCCTTGCCTTTCTCTGGACACACTCCAGGGCCTCAATGTCTTTCTTGTAGTGAGGGGCTCAAAACTGAACACAGTACTCGAGGTGTGGCCAAATTTACCTGTGTCTCACCTTGTTTTGCACTTCCAACATATCTGAAGTCACCAAGTATGTCTGCTTTGTAATGATACTGCAAATAAACAAACTATCCTTAAAGTAGTTTAAGTACAGGCAATAGCCTTTCTACCACACCTTGAGGACCGTAAGCTGCAAAAACCATCAGAGAAGCTACACAAATATAGTGGCAGTCACCTTGCTCCAAAATATATGTTGCTGTCAGCATGGTCAAGGATACTTGGCAAGGATCTCTATTTGTCTTTCCTGTTCACATGTGGAAGTGAGCAGAGGCTGCTGTCAAGCTATTGTCACTATCCTTCCACCTCCCCTTTGTTCCCATGGGCTGGGGAAGGTCTGCACTGCCATCCTGTCCCCAGCCACTGCCATCCTCTCCCCAGCCATGTCTCAAGGAAAGGACGAACATTTCTTCCCAGAACAAGGATGAAACAGGGTCAAGACCAGCCTGCTTTGCTACAGGCATGCATTTGTGCCTCATGAATCATCTGAGGAACAGTATAAAGTATTTAAGAAAATATTAAATTTTGCTGAAAAATAGAGCTTCAGAGACCCCAAATTAATCACAAAGTTGGATTTAGTTTAGCTAATAGTTTCAGTGGAAAGAAAAAAATATACAGGTACAATGTTTTTACCACCACAATGTTCCGAGTAAAAGTCTCAATGAAAAAAAGTTTCAACGAACATTTTCTTGCATGTTTTGTTTCAAAGTTTCATTTTGATTTAAAATAAGAAATTTAAAATAATGGTTAAAATGGCATCTGACAACCGAAAAAAAAAAAAAAGTCATTTTGGTTCAAAAAAGCATTTCAAGTAGGCATTTTTTAAAATAAATATTTGTTATGTCTGGTGTTTATCTCTGAAAAGCCTGGAAAACATAGCCAAGCTGTCTAACCCCAGGTTTGAGAGAATTGCCCAAATGTATCAGCCACTGTAGGGTATGTCAAGATAAATGTACTGAGCAAAACTGATCCAAGCCAGCGTCTACCAGCATTGTTGAAACACGCTTGCCATGGAGCTTCAGGGATAAAATGGAATTTTCTTAGATTTCTCTTCCCTAATTTGCCTTTGAACCTGAATCTGGTCTGCAACACAGTCTCAGCCCTCGAACAACATGCATATAGCCGATCTTCAGCAAATGTCATTGAGTATTCATCTCTTCTGTACAAAGAGGACAGGAAAACTTTAAAAGGAGAGTTAAGAGAAAGGGGAGAGAAATAAAATGCATTAGCCTGCAGACAGATGAAAGATGATCTGCTCAGGGAAGCCTCCCTCACTGCTCCGGGTAACACATACAGCACTGTTAGCAGCATGTACCAGCCACGGTCACATGTGGCACCAAGGAGGACACACCACAAACCTCCCCAGTGACCAAACCTCCTGAACCAGAGTGTGACCCATCCTCCCTGCTGCAGCCACCAGGCCAGGAGCCTGAACTGCCAGCTCACCATACTCCTGGGACTAATTCTCTGGAGGCTTTTCCTGAAGAAATCCTTGTATCATGCTACAGAAAGATAATGATCTTCAGATATCAGATACATCATAACCTCAAACAAAAATTCTTTAAACTAGCGGGAGTAAAAATGTTTTTTTCCCCTTCTCAGAGGGTCTGAAACTTTCTGGCAGATGGAAAAGGCAAGAAAATTTATAACAGCCTGCTATGCAGAAAGCTCAAGCTGAATATTTTCACAGCCGGTTTATGAGTTCATCTCCCCTCCAAAAAGAATAACAGAAACTTATTCAGAAATAATTTAAACAATCGAGAAAAACAAAGCCTTCTTTTTGTAATAGAAAAAAAAAAAGTAGATTTTCACAGCTGCAATTATCATAGTATCATTCTTTTGGACATATTTTTATCAGGAAACCTATTTCTATATCCTATCTTTGGCTGCACAAAGAAGTCAAAGAAGTCATACTGGGAAGAAAAATTATTTCCTCCACTGATGCTGTGTTAGATTTGTGAATAGCAGAGAGATGATTAGCATTATTTCAGTTCTATTATTACAAATTACCAATACTAAAATCCTAAGTGTTAAAAAAAAAGGAAAGGGGGGGGAGGGTTAAAAAAAAAAAAAAAAAAGGGAAAAAGTAACCAGGTCTTTCTTTCTCTCCACGATGGAGCTGTGAACACCATACATCTGTTTGCATTTGGGACATCAGGAAAGCACCAGATTAGCACTGTTTTTGACTTGCATCAACCCACAGTAAATATCTTTAAGGGTGAGATTCATTAGCTGTCTGAATAGCTCTAAAAAGAGGGTTACCACAATCTGAGTTTCCTTCTCTCCATTGTTATCCATCTGACAGAGCAATAAGGTGATTAGGGAAGTCATTTGCTCAAAAAACAACAATACTTTGCACAGGTTTAGTTTTTGACCTGATTATTCTTTCAAATTTGCTTTCTATCACATCAGAAGTATATCAGCCCAGATGTAGAGGAGATAACTTGATGATGCAGCAGGAGTGCAGAAGGCGTGTTTTAGATTAGTTTAAGATACCTTAAAGCTATATCCTGCCTAGAGCTTCCCAGACAAGTATTCCTGTTGTGTGAAGCAACCTCAGTTCAGTACTGGCCACTACATCCTGCTCTTGTACTATCCTTTCCCTTATGGCAATAAATAAGTTTGTGTCATTATTTGGTCAACTTGATCTGGATGAGTAACACCACAGATCAGTTCTTGAGCTCCATGTCATAGCCACACAAAGGCTTATGTCGACAGGAGGGAAGGGAAGCGGGTGGGAGGGTGCGGTCGCTTCTTCCAGAAGATGACAACATGTTTGGAGAAACTGAGCTGTCACTGACAGGGGTGGTCTCTTCCCCAGGCTGAGTTGCTGTTTCACTCCTTTGCATCAGATGTAACTAATCCACAGCTGCAGGATGAGTCACTTCAGCAATCCAATCTAACGGAAAACTAATTTTTGTTTGTTTTGGGTTTATCCTTTTAGTGGTGGGCTAAATTTCTGTCATTGGATCTGACTCAAGGGAAACATTGGACACATGCAGCCAAAAGCAGGAATGGAAGAAGTGGGACAAGCTCATTTTAACACTAGCTCACATTTACACTGGGTTAAGGTCAATGTAGTATCTGACAGAAACAGGCAGAAAGTACCTATTGACTACTCTATGTCATGTCTGCATTCAGAAAACTTTATAGATGAAATCCATGCTCACTGAAGTCAATGGTAATTTGCTACTGAACTTGTATAAATATGAAATTCTGGTCTTATTGAGCACTGACATCTTCTCCAATAATTTCTGCATTCCCTTCTCTGGAATATAACAGTCTGGTTACATCAAGGACTTGCATGAGAGACTTCTCAGCAGTAGATCTGGTTTGAATCATTACCACCTCGCACCCACTGTCAGCTGTTTGTTCTCACACCTTTCTCCTGCCAGTTACACTGACACAACTGCTTAACTCTTCCCTAAGCCTGATCTGTGAAATGATCTAGGTTAAGGAAAACAAAAACCCTAAATAAATACTTGTTGCTTTCTACACAGACCATCTCACATAGCCATTTGAATGAGCAACACAGTAAGTAGATATGTAAGCAGATGTATGGGGTTAGAAACATCCAGGAGAGTTATACAGAAGGTAGGTGGAAGCAGGCAAAGGGCATCATTGATCTCATTCACTTCTAGTTCCAGCAATCATTTACGTGTCCTGAAGGTAACTTTTATTAGCAAAGCTGTACAAACACAAAACACCCTTTTAAACACATCTGAAATGGAAGGGATGTTGTACTTCTGTTTTAAACAGTTAAGAAGTCTAACTTCTGAGGTTAGGTGAGCCTGTACTCTTGAATCCACAAGTCTGACAGTCTGTTGAAGCTACAAGATAAACAAAGCAAACACTGCCGTTCCTCTTCCACCTTGCTCTCCTCATCACTTGCTAAGTCAAATTTACTAATATCAAATCAGCTGATATTACAAACAACAAGTCCCCTTCACAATGCACACACTGTTGCTAACACACCTTCCTGCATGGTTCCTACCTCCTTACAAAAGCATGCATACATGCAACTCAGCATAGACAGACTGGCAAACAAGGGCAGCAGCAGCACTCTCACAGAATCACAGAATGGCTGAGGTTGGCAGGGACCTCTGCAGGTCATCTGGTCCAACCCCCTGCTCAAGCAGGGACACCTGCAGATGCTTGTCCAGCACCATGTCCAGGCAGCTTTTGACGATCTCCAAGGACGGAGACTCCACTACCTCTGTGGGCAGCCTGTGCCAGGGCTCTGCCACCCGCACAATACAGAAGTGCTGCCCGGGGTTCAGACAGAACCTCTTGTGTTCCAGTTTGTGCCCCTTGCCTCTTGTCCTGGCAGTGGGCACCACTGCAAAGAGCCTGGCTCCATCCTCTTTGCACCCTCCCTTCAGGTATTTATAGACATTGGTGAGATCCCCCCTGAGCCTCCTCTTCTCCAGGTTGAGCGGTCCCAGCTCTCTCAGCCTCTCCTCATAGCACTCATAGCACTCCAGGTGCAGCCTCACCAACACTGTGTAGAGGGGAAGGATCAACTCTCTTGACCTGCTGGCAATACTTTGCCTAATACAGGCAAGAATACCATTAGCATTCTTAGTGGCAAGGGCACATTGCTGCCTCATGTTCAGCTTGGTGTCTACCAGGACTCCCAGCTCCTCTCCTGCAAAGCTGCTTTCCAGCTGGGTGTCCCCCAGCATGTGCTGGTGCCTGGATTTGTTCCTTCCCAGGTGCTGGACTTTGTACTTCTCTTTGTTGGACTTCATGAGATACTTGTCAGCCCACCTCACCAGACTGTCAAGGCCCCTCTGGAGGGCTGCACTGTCCTCTGTTTTGTCAACCATTCCTCCCGGTTTTATGCCATCCATGAATTTACTGAGGGTGCACTCTACCCCATCGTCCAGATTGTTAATGAAGATGTTAAATATGACTGGACCCAGTCATGACCCCTGTGGAACTCTGCTCACCTGCTTATCCAGCCCATACTTGAACAGCTTCTTTATGAGGATCTTATGGGGAACAGTGTCAAAGGCTTTAATGAAGTCCAGGAAGACTATATCCACTGCTCTTCCCTCATCCGTCAGGTTGGTCATTTGATTATACAGGTTAATCAGGCTGGTCAAGCATGACTGCCCTTTGGTGAATCCATGCTGACTACTCCTCATTATTTTCTTCTCCTTCATGTGCCTGGAAATGGCTTCCAGGATTAGTTGTTCCATCACCTTCCCAGGGATCGAGGTGAGGCTGACCAGCCTGTGGTGGTTCGGGTCCTCCTTCTTGCCCTTCTCAAAGATAGGAGTGACATTTGCTTTCCACCAGCCTTTGGGCCTTCTCCCAGTTGCCACAATTGAGCAAAGATTACAATGAGTGGCCTCACAATCACATCTGCCAGCTCCCTCAGCATTCATGGGAGCATCAGGCTGGTCTTCTCCCCCACTGGCTTGACTTTCAGCACATTAGGACAGTCTGCTCCTGAGCCTTTTTATCTTTATCCTGAAGAATGACCAACGTTTCTGTACTCCTTTGCCTTTCAGAACTTCCTCCCAAGGGACTCTGTCAACCTGATCTCTAAATAGGCCAAAGTCTGCCCTCTGGAGGCAGAATACCACTTCATCTACCAGTTGATCAGACTGTATTGTTGCCCTAAAACATGAGAGTTTTGTACGACATTGTCTCATGCACCTAAAATAATACTGCTGTATACACTTAAGGCTGCTAAAGATTCTTCCATAACTATTCAAAGTTTGTAAATACTAACAGTATAAAAAATAAAGATGTCAGTGAAAGCGAGACTTGCACATCTAAAAAAAAAGAAATGTATGCATTTCTACAGGAATTCTAGTTTCTTTAAGTAACCAGCAATTTGGAATACATACAAAAATTCTCTTCAGTGAGAACAGCAGTGAAGCAAAACCATCCAACTGTTGTCCAAAACTACTTTCAGCTTTATCTGCTCCAGAAACAGCTTACAGGCAAGATTTGTCCCTTAGAATGCTGTGCAGCTCGTGTATGGGCCTAAAATTTAAGTTGAGCAATTTGAACTTAAAATGTCAATGGTGTATTTACTGGCTAAATTGTATAGGCAAATTAAATCAACTACATTATAGAAAGATTTTTATCAGTGAGTCTTACTGAGAGGTTGCCTTATTAGTATTCTACTCAGGTCACTGGAGCAAAATGATACATCTGTTTCAACTTTACGTGACTACAATTATTTTCATTGTTTTTCCTCCTATTGACACTGTGTGTTAGAAGAAGAGATTTGGCTTTCAGCTATATTTGGATCATATTGCTTGCTTCACTGTGGACCTCACAGATCCTTGGCTATTTAGGGCTCCGTCAGCTCAAATTTCAAGATACTCCTTCAGGCGTCTTGCATAAAAGACACCAAGCATTTCCACTGCCAGGACAGCCCACACCACTCAGGTGGCCTGGAGACAGTTCTTGGTAGAGAACAATATCTCTATTTTATCAATAACAGAAAAATGTGGCTTCCACATTGTAATTCCAAAATGTAATTCCAACGTCGGTGGAAAGTGCATGCTTAGCTCAGCTTCACCACCACCACCCATGTGCTCCTTACAAATGTGCCTCGGAGAGCCTTTCACAAACTTGAATCATGTTTTTGTGCACTCGGAAGAAGCTAACACATGGCTTCTTAAATAAACTTAGACCTCACAATTTAGGTGAATTTCACAGCCAAAGAATTCATTAAAGAAAAGCCAGCTAGTAAACTTAAATGATCAGTTCTGAACCATTTCTAAAATTCATGACAGCATGGCTTCTTGAACCCTGAGTACCCTGCAACACATGCACTAACACTAACTGTAAAACTCACATCTGAATCTAAGTTTCCCTAACACTTTTAGCCACGTGGATACACACTTCTAATTCAGCCTATTACAAAAACCAGGAAAAAAAAAAAAAAAAAAGGTGTTTGCAGAGTAAATGCTAAGGTTCATTGATCTTCAGATTTAGACTGTGCTCACTGAGGTGCACACATCTTAATCTACATCACCCTGGGTCCTACGCTGAACACATCTAGTGCAATGTGTTCCCAAGGCAGCATATTACATCCACCTTGCACCATGTAATTTATGGCAGAAGCACCTGGGAAAGGAGAACCAACCTCATGTTTACATAAACTGATTTTGAACTAAATCCTTTCTTCATGGTTGTAATTGTATTTTTTTGAAAATGTTGGCGGCTACTTAGTAAATCACATTCATGAGAAGTTCTTGGGCATATCAGACCCCCCAGACAACAGAAGTTTTATTACTCAGAATTGTGTTCATTTTTCATTTACATCTGAATATTGATAATAACTCTCTGTAAATCAAAGTGGGCTCCCTCAACTGTATAATTTATCACTGCTACTTAATACCCACTTTTAGGTGAGGCCTGAAGGTCTCATTCAGGATCCATTCTGCAATATGCTATCTACAGTCAGAATCACAGAATCCTTTAGGTTGGAAAAGACCTTCAAGATCACCTAGTCCAACCTATGACCTAACACTAACAAGCCCTCCACTAGACCATGTCACTTACAGAGCTGATTGCATAGCCTTTGCCAGAACTGTGAAGAGAATTATACTTAAAAGCGTATTTTCCATTTTCATGTAGAATCTATTAGATGGCATGCAAGTTTGATTTATGGGAATTTGATTCTTTTCAAGTATTGCCAGCACATTTTAGCATTCTCCTGGAGAATATATAATTCCTAAATGTTTCCTTTTTGTTTAAAGCAACCTTTCACTTCCTGTTTTAGACCACTGTATAACCTTCAAAACACATAAAAATATATACTTCCCTATAAAAAGGTTAAAAAAATTGAGCATTACCTTGTGAGCTAATAAAACACCAACATTTATAGTTTTATAGTGTTAACAATATGTGGTTCATTAAACCACAATTTTAAAAACAGAAGTAAAAACATCACGTTTTTTAATCTTGCCCATAGGAAACAGCAAAATAGAGCAACAGCAGGACATTATTAAAAATGTAGACTCTTGATTAAATTAAAAAAGAGAGAGAGAGAGAGAGAGAGAGAGTAGATAATTTTAAATTTTCAAATAAAAGTTTTAAGAGAAGCTCCTTTCTCTACTAGTTTATAATAGATTTAAATGATAAAGTTCTGGCTGTCAGAATGCCAAACAAATAAGGCACTATGGCCTCCCCAAAAGCTACCATGCTGAATTCACATTTGAAATCTGAAGTGAACATGCTGTAAGTTTATCTATTGTTTTCCCTCTTACTATTTCCCATGGGCTGGCTAAGACTATATGGCATTCTAAAACAGATCTAAATTTTTTCTTCCTCCACAACATTTGTTAAGACTTCCCTCCCTTTCTGCTTTTTTCTACTTGCTTAATATAACTATCACTTCTGCATCCTGTGTTAACCCGAAGAGGAATATAAGAAGAGGCACTGACTAGCCAGAAATTAAGTAGTATAATTAGATATTTATATATTCAGCCTGGCTTTTCTATTATTCCTCCCCTCTTTTGTTTTTATTTTGGCTATGACTTTTACCTTGCTTGCAGGTATACAGACCACAGACCAAACTGTAACTCCTCCCTTAGAGATAGCTAGTCTATTTTATATCACTTGGGAAATAAATCTGTTCCCACAAATACTTATTTCCTGTATTACTGCTCTTCATCATCTTTAAAAGAGAAAAAAGGAAGAAGATCCATTAAGTCCAGTGGTGCCAACACAATTTGTGTTTCACTTGATATAGGTACACTAGAGTAAGCTATTTGCAAATACACGAGAAATTAAATAACTACACATGGAAAAAGATTGCAGCAGGCTGAATGGAAGTTACAGAAGCCCCAAGAAAAGGCATCCTTACTTTTAAGTCATCAGTTAAATTGACATGCAGTCATCAATGTTAAGGAAATTATCAACTACTGATGTTATAGCCGTATCAGAATTAATTTAACCTTCAATACAGTGTCATCAGAGCCATCCAATTTAAAATAAGAAAATATCTGCCGATACCACTGGTATAAATAGGGTGGTATGGCTACCATGTCAATATTTATTTTGGTTGTGCAGTACTCTATTCTGTCATAGACCTTACCATTTTCAAATTGCCCCGAAATTATTAAATAATCCAAAAAGTACTGTTTAAAGTATAGCAGACAGCTGTGTACTGTTCCAATAAAAAATGGTGCTTTTATCAGTGCTAGCATAGAATTGATTATTTGGCAATGTTTCCTTCATACAGAAAAGTTTTAACATCAGCATACATTAAACTATCCCATACAATTGGACTCAGATGATATTCCCTTACTATAGCTTACCAGTTTTGCTTCCATCTGTAACATCAGGGAGTTTTGAGATAATCAAAGGATTAAAATCAATGGAATCTGTGCAAGTAAGTTACAGCTTTGAAAAATCTATTTCATGACTGCAAAGGCATTGAAGAACACACTAGTAGTTGACTAAAATAATAATAATAACAACAACATTCAAAGAAGTGAGTCAGTGACCTTGAGTATTTCTAGCAAATAATGCATTCATTAAATTCAGATCATCCTGTCCATGTACAGGCTATTTTTAAGAACTTGTGTTCTTTCAGAAAAAGGTATTTTATGTGAACATGTTGCAGAATTGGCAGCATACTAGGGACTTTGAACAAATCAAGCTTCAAGAAAAGTTTTGAGCAATACAGAGTAGCAATTCATTCTTAGAAGAATGATTTGGTCTATATCACATGATAATGGTACTCTTTCAGACATTTTTTTTTCTTTTTTTTTTTGAAAGAAGGCGACTGGATGAACCAACAGCAGTTTGATTCCAAGGGACTGGATAGTAGCAATTCAGAGGGACAAATAGCAAGCCCTGCTGATTTAATTAGAATGCTTTAAATTTGGGATTCCTTCTCCCTGTCCTTATGCAAGGATCCCAGATCTCAAAAACTGTCCTATATTTCTTCCTTTGAAGGAAAGAAAGATGCAGCCCACAAACAGGGAGAATCTTTAAGACTGTAGAAGATTTTGTGGAGCGTGACTTGCAATTCCCCTTTCAAAACACCTCAGGTTAGTCATAACAGTCACAGTATGCCTTGGAAAGACATGAAGTCAGAGTCAACTGCAAATGGTTGAAACTAGAGTCACACAGATAGTCAAGAAACATTCTTCAGGATAAGGTTTTTGCATCTGCCAATACAGCACACTGGCTGTTCCTGAGTGTACAGAGCTGGATTGCACCTGACAACAGTTTGCCCCAAGTCTCATGTACAGATAATTATAACTCTGGGACAACTGGAAGACACATGCTTACTAGTAGCAGGAGGAAATCAGAGCAGAAAGAATAACATGGAGGGAGCCAGAGAATCAACAATAAACTTGTACACAGTAATCATACCTGTCATTCACAAAATAAACACATAAAACACCTGCCTGGAAAGATCCTATTTCTTTATTGCAATTGTTTCATGTCCTTTGTACTAGAAAGCAAGATATCTGAAATGTGAAATATGAGAATGGTGGGAAAGTAGGTAAAGAGGCATAGGTCAGTGAATACAAACATCAGTATTTGGAAGCCAGCACTAATAAGCAAACAAAAATAAAGCTGCTAGCAGCAGTGAGAGTCTGTGTGTCACAAATATTTGTCTCTCACTCTCTGTGAAGAGCTCTTTCTGTGAAATTTAATTATGAAATTAAAGTCATCAGTGTTTTCTGCATACAAAATCCATATTCTGCTGAGCAGAGCAGCTCTGTTTGATAACTTTGTACTCTACAAACTGTGGGGTAGAAATTGTCTCAAGCTAAGCACAATGGCCTGATACCTGAATAGGGACCCATAATGACCTGTAAATAAAATAAATTACTCCTTTTCACAGTGTGTACTGGGAAATTTATGCACTCCCTGATGCATCTGGACATGGCTGTGGGAATGGGCTGCAAATGTTTTAAGTCTGCATAACAACATCACATTAACACCTCTGCTAAGGCAAGATTCACTGGAGAGAAGAGCAAGCTGTGACACTTGTATACACAATGTGGACAATTCTCCAACTGCTGTCAGAAGGAATAAGTATTTAATTTATGGGCCTCTACTCCATTGTATGTCCTTCCAGTACCAGGAGTTTGCCTACATGACTGCAACAAGTGTGACATTGTATACATAAAGGGACAGGACAGTATTGATATGAGCAGAAATCTGCAATTCTATTTATAGATCTGAAGATTTTGCTGCCTATCATGTGATGCCATCACAGCTTACACACAACTACAAGCATCAGCTGCACTAAAACAAACAAACAAAAAAAAATTAATGACAGAGATTAGAATAGGAAAATTGCTCAAAAGTTGTACTTGTGGAAAGAATGGCAACCCAAAGGGAGAAGACGTTTCTAAATATTACTTACAAAACTGGCAGTGATTTAGCTTAAATTCCGATACAGATTCACACTTACACTTATGTTCAAATACACTTAACCCAAGACAACCATCCAAACAGCCTTCTACTCTGTTGTAACTGAACCAGTTAAGTTCACCATTATTTTAAACAAGCTCCAAGACAAGTCTTCTAACAGCACTGACTTTATACTATAGAATGTTTTTCTGAAAGTTGAACTTACTTACTTAACTTTCCAACATTTGGGAAACTCCGTTATAGACCAGGAGATCTTTGGACCACCTCTATTTCATTTTGATTAAACAATTAAACAGCTAGCAATGTAAATCCTCATTTAAAGGAAGTGATTTCTACAGCCCTGCACAGATTTACACACTGCCAAATCATGATTTTTCAACTACCAAAGAAAAAAAAAAAGAAAACTTAAATAAAATTTTAACACCAGTGCAAAAACCTTTAGCCAAATACAATTTGATTCTTCGCATATACTTATTGACTTGTGGCCACAAGTTGCAGTGATGGATATTGATCAGCTGTTACTATCCTATTCTGGTGACTACCAGTTTATAAAGATGTCCTGCTCATGAGATTGTTTTATTGGGAACATTGAGACTGCATTATTAGAAAATGGGTCAAAAGTTTCAAACACCAGCAAAACACAAGAAACAATTTAAGTACACAAAAAAAAAAAAAATAGTTTCCAAAATCCATTCCTTCTGGCCTCTCCAGTACATTAAATGTGCTACAACTTTAATTCCTAGCAAATTCTGACATTTTTCACTAAATTGCATTGTCCTTTGGAGAAAAAAAGAATAGAAAAAATGCAGAAAAAAAGAAAACTCTTTCTTTCAAACAAAGAGTGTTTGAGCCTTTTCCACATAACGTGGAAGCACCTCTTCACTTCTTGCAAGGTATAT
Organism: Anseranas semipalmata; assembly: GCA_013399115.1. NCBI lineage: Eukaryota > Metazoa > Chordata > Aves > Anseriformes > Anseranatidae > Anseranas > Anseranas semipalmata. The sequence continues at coordinate 226,396 of VXAA01004391.1, read as the reverse complement.
GAGAGGTTGTCTCCATTCTTATTTCTGTGTCCAATAAGCTACTCTCCCTTCCCCAGTCTGAAAAACTTTATTTAGATATCGTCTTTATGCTATCTTTATTTTCCAGAGTGTAAGATTGAGGGTTTAACTTGATTAAGTAAACTGTATTTTGGAAGTGTTTAAGCATTTTCATTAGGGTCATTTATATTCCTCAGAACTAAAGGAAAAGGAAACATTTGACAAGATCTCCACCCCTCACTCCTTCATCTAAAAGGCTTGTCCATCAAGCAATAAACAAGTCATTAGTATGTATGTACTTCTTTCTTTATGCCTTATACCTTGCAGTTAATATATGTGTATAAGCTTATTAGCTTATTCATCTTTAGTTCACTTGAAAGCTAAACTACACAGGATATACAGCGATGATTTAATAGGTCATTCAGAATATATTTCAAAAAGAGTTTTCAGTGCATCAGCAAGAATGAAGGCTTCTGATGCAAAATGTATATATATTTCTTCTGTCTGAAGCTTCAACAAAATAATCTCCGCAGATCTGTATTTTCTCTTGTAAGATAATAAGTAACATCCCCCTGAATGATGTAGTTTATTGAATGGCTTCCCGAAAGGAAAGAGATTAACTGTCTATGAGAGCCACAAATTCCTGCCTCTGTAAACATTAGAATACATCATATTTTAAATAATAAATTTCCATAAAGGAATTCATTCTGTCCTATAACCAACTATAGCCATTTCTGTTAGCTCAAGAATATTGACTGGACTGATCACTGCTAAGTGTATAACACATCCTGATTGCTCTTCAAGATTAGAAATTGAAAACAGTTATGATGCTGTGTTCTCTGTATCTGCTGTTACCTCAGTACATTAAAAGTGCTCAAGTAACACAAGATTTTAAAATTGTACTGGCCAAAGGAAGAATGTGCAAGTTTTAAGCAACTTCTCTACCCTTATATTTATATTTTGAGTCTTTATATTGCAACAGTAGGCTCTGCACATTAGAGGAAGACTTCTGGAAAATCATAATAGTAATCTTGGGTTTTACTTAAAACTACAGGGTATGAATTTGTCTGGGATCTTAGATACAGTGTATAAATGAAAATGTTCTTCTCTCCCACTGTGGGACTATTTAAAAGAATGTTTCTCAGATGTACATTTCTGCAATAGAACTTAAAGATACGCAGATATAATGGGAAACATTACTGAAGCTGATAGAACTCAAAAAGACCTAGGAGACGAAGAAGAATATTCCATGATTTAAAAAGTAAAATAAATAAATAAATAAATAAAAACGTGGAGTCAACTAAAACTATTGTAAGTCTAATGCCCACCCCTCAGAGTTCAAAGCTTCTTGCTCACTGCTGGCAGGAGATCAAGCCATTACTCCAAGATGCTTTGCTGATTGTGTCTCACACTTAGTAGATGTTGTACCGGTAGAAGTTTCCAGCTCTGTCTTGTTACGTGCTTCAGTGCTATGTAAAAAGCCCTGAGCTAACAAATCTTTTTCCATAAGGAGACCGTATTTGTGTGAGAACCTGAATCAATCATCCCAAAGAAAGAAAGCTAATTATTGCTAGCAGAGAGCATGCTAATAGGTTCAGAAAAGAGTCTTTGTATTGTCCATTGTTTGTGGAGAGTCATAACAAGTTTGCTGTGATAACTGTACCATGGCTCCATGCTGAATAGTTCAGACTGTCAGCCCATTTCCATCTCATATGCAAATGGCTGGAACACATCTTCCAAGTTTTCATTCAATAAACTCACTGATTTTGTGATTCCGTGAGACAGCAAATATGCACATCTAGAAGTAGCTGGAAAGACCAGAAGAAAGGAGGGGATGAGGGAGAGAAATTTCACAAGCATGAGAACAACTCTCAAGACAATGGACGCAGGTAAGACACTGGACTCCTGTTGCTGGCCCAAGGACTACTAAACAGGAGCACGTTAGAGAACCTCATTTTCTCTAAGTTTTAAATGCTGTGAAACAGCAGCTCCAGTGAGACAAGATCAAGAGTCTTCAACCCCAAGTAAAGTACAAGATGGGAGGCAGAAAGAAAATAATTAGTTTAGATCTCCCACTTCCTGGAGGGATGTCATTAACCACAAGAATACTGCATAAAAGACATGACATCCTCATTTTTAATCTTTGGTGGTCTCCTGAAAGAAAGGATTGATGTATATATGTTTAAGACAAGTTCACAACCCTGAAGTGTTTCCTGTAATTAAAAGCCTACTACAGAAAGACTCCAAACTCTTAGAAATGATGAAATGATGGCACTTGTATCTTTTCAACATGTCTGGTCAGCTATTTTCTTGGCATATCAAGAGTGGCTTTTGTCTTAACATTTAATTTGGGTTTGTAAATTCCTGCTGGCAGCGTTTCCTGGTTCCATCTAAGCACCCTGTAGCTTTTTTTCTCCCTTTTCCTCAGGCCTGGAGCTTGTTACAACATCCCCATTCAGGTTAACTAGGTGATCCAGTTGACCAGTTTTACATTAATCTTGTCCTGTAACACAGTTTTCCTCAACATAAGAGCCCACATACAACTTTAACAAGCCTGTTGTTGTGAACTGATGACAGTATATACGAAAAAATCACCAATATCATATTTGCCTCAGACATTTAAACTTTCTCGCTTTCTTCCCATGTCTCTGACCTTTCTAGATGGTTTTTGGTGTATTTAAAGTTCAGCTAAATGAGAATGCTCCTGTTAGGATTCAAGGCTTGATCTGCTCCTGTGGTAGCCAGCAGCTTTCTCATGTATCATCCAATGTTTTATTAGGTGAGATACTGTACTGGTCACACCTTTATGGCAGTTATTTTACACGCTGCACACACATGCATTTTAGGAATCATAAAGTCAAAACAGATTAGTAGTTTCATAAGATGTTCATATGATCAGATGGGAATTTTAAAAGGTGCAGAAAATGTCTGAGGCAGGAAATTTACTGAAAGATGTTTCCTTCCATAAAACAGAGAAAAGAACTGTCCCAAATGAGCAGTAGTAAATTATCCTAAGCAGGGTTGGGGTTGCACATAATTAAGATCTTGCATTCTAGCTTCAAAAGTCCCAAAAGAAAACAATCGCAGATCGCCTCAGAACTTGAATTCAGTAGCAGGAAAATCTAAATATGCAAAGCTCAGACTGCTTTGTTCAGTGCTGTTGCTGTGGGGCTCTTGTCTGTAATCTAGCAATTACAATATTTGCCTACTACTATGAACAATTCCCTATACAGCTCTCTGCAGCTAAGCCGGATGCAAACAAGCTCAAGTCACTAGGCCAAATTTTGTCTTCAGATACACATGCAATAATCCCACTGACACCTGTGAGACAAATTCTTTCCAAAGGAAAAAGGAGAGCTAATGCCACAAGTTTGGATCCCTGTCCAAGTCTTACCCATAGAGGTAAGGTAGAGAGAGATAGAAACAAAGAAACCATGCTACCTAAACTTCAATAATAAGACAAATAAAGCCAATGCAGTGAGGGGAAAAGTGATAATATTTAGTTCAAATGCATCAACAGTTTTACACATCTCAGTTTTATAAGAGAATCACATGTAAAACCAGCAAAATTTGCAGCTCTCCTTGGATGTCCTGGAGTCTGTAAATCAAGGAATAATTTGATCAGTGGCCTAGACAGGTAGGTTCCCCCTCATTGCCTCATATTGCGGCAGTATGATACTGATAAACTTGGTTTCACTTCTGTTTTATAGAGCACTACTTGTGTGAGAGAGCATGATGTAAATTACAAAAAAAAAAAAAAAAAGTGAGTAGAGGTAGAAGTAATTCATCATCATTTCAAGCTACCAAGGGTAAATGTTTCTGTGAGATGTGATTTGTTATTTTATTCAGGGTTAACTTTTAAGATAGAATTATTAGACTCAGAACAATGATCCATCACAGAATTGCCAAAGTAACTTTTTATACAGTGGTGTTAAGACCAATTCAAATACAAAATTAAAACTCAGAGGAGTTCACTCAGACCATGAATATCATATCATACTATGTATTTCCTAAACAAAAGTAAAAATTTTGGCAAAACTTGCAATTTCTAAGGCTATCTTAAGGTAATTTGATATCTGTGGCTTAGTTACTCAGAAGTACACTGCCTTTTCTACTAGCAAGTATTGCAAATAGTCCCTCAAAGACCAAAAGTAACAACATATTTACAGAATGTTTTCAGAATTCTTTTTCATCACACCTTTACAAGAGGTGAATTTACATACAAAGTGCTAAGCATAATACGTTCTTGATGCATCTTAACTTCACTGGTGTTCTAATACCAATTTAGAAGTTCCTCCATGTCTTTTAGTGCAGGATCTTTGACTGTGAGTAATCTCTGGAATATGGTATATTAAAAAAAAGTATTAAAGTATTATAAAAGTATTAAAAAAGTCAGTTCTCTTTGAGTTTCGTTAACTCATTTTATGCATTCCTTGTAGACTTTTTATTTTAGAAGTATTCTGTTTAAAATATGATTTAAATGACCCTCAGAATTAGCAAATAAACTGTACTAGCCTCTTTACTGAATTTTAGGAATTTAAGGCTCACTCCCAGGTTTACGTATTCTTTTCTTCTGTATGTGAATAACACAAGCACATTCACTTTTATGAATTGTTTTTAAAAAAAAAAAATCATCAAAATATTTCTTTGGAAATTCTGATTTAAACCTAAAGGAAAAATCTTAATCACTTCGGTCTACAAGCCACTGTAGGTAATGTGCTGTGTAGGGGAGAAACAGAAAAGAAAAAAAAAAAATAGAAAGCAGAGCAAACCTGAAACTTACCATCATCTAGTAGACCAAATGGAAATTAATGCCTGTCAAGGGCATCTTTTTCAGTAAGCCTCAGACTCTGGAGGCAAGAAGTGCCTACTCTGCATTCCACCACAGTGACCAAAACAATATATGGCTGTGCTTCAAGCAGCTACTGCCTTTGCCAAGACAAAATATGGCCCATGGGACAATGACTGAATAACTAATAATAACTAATCTCATAATCAAGCAGGCCCACGATCAGCAGCTTACAACATAGGTGCAAAGTACAGTGTGACCACAGACTGTGGCATACACATACACATATGTACATTCTCATCAGCAAAGTACTTTCTACACAGCTCATATTTTTGCAAAGTGCAATAAATAAAATACAAGCAGTCACACTCTTAATCTTCCCTTCCACAAAGACACAAATTATGCTTCATGCTGAGAAATGGGTATATGTAACCAAAATTTTTGAAAGGTTGGACAAATGAACTTCTTAGCAATGAACAGATGTTTCTGCTCATGCAGAAAATGAATTTACCACTAGCTACTAATCTTTGTCTCCTGCAGCTGCTCCACTATATGCAATAGTAAAGCTTGACCTGATAATATCTTATGCTCTTCTTCCTTAATCTGTCTCAAAATTTTCAAGAAAAGAAGTTTCTTTACACTCTGGGGAAAAAAAAAAAAAATGGAGAGACTACATATTACCTTGGGATGTACTTCAGGAATTCTTGACTACATACTTTTCTCTGTAGAACACTTATTTAGGATAAAGTTCAATAAACTTTTTATGAGCTCCTTACATAAAATATAAAATGCATATCCTTTAAAGAAGCTGCAGTTATAAGGTAACAGAAAAGATCAAGCTCTGTTTCTCCAGAGGAAATAAAACTACTATCTTAAGAGTAGGATTCTTATAATATTAAATAGTTGATTAAAGTCTTTCAGAAACAGTCTTAGCAGGACACCAAAGAATTCGGGACTAACAGTATTCATTTCTCATTCAGCAGCTACATAAAAATATTGGACTTGTCTGTGAGCATCTACGAACCATGCAAAAATCCTTGTCTCTTGCTAGAGTACATGCATACGGCTGACTGTCAGATGTCAACAGTGCAATTCTGTAGTTATGCTGTACATTTATGGAAGGCATGGAATTGAAATAACTTTGAGAAAGTACTGAAAAAAAAATAAAAATGGTGATGGTTTTCACAAGGGAAATGACTATAGTGTTTACACAGATATCCCCTTGGTTGTTCCTTCTCAGAGGAGGTAGTACTTTTTAATAGACAGTCAAAAAAAAAAAAAAAAGAAAGAAAAGAAAACTCTTTATATCAGGAAACACTTCTTTACTTTGAGGATACTGAATATATTGCCCAGAGAGGTAGTGGAGTCTCCCTCCCTGGAGATACTCAAAAGCCATCTGGACTTGGTCCTGCGCAAGTAGCTATAGGTGACCCTGCCTGAGCAGGAGGGGTGGGACCAGATGACCTTCAGAGGTCCCTTCCGACCTCAACCATTTGCCTACACATAATAAATAAACTTATGTTCATGATACTTCTTAATTTCTAAGAAAATGCAATATCTAAGACCAGTCTGGCATGATAATAAATATATGCAAGTTGGTACATTCATCTTTCTTTCTTTGCATGCTTAAAACATACATCTTCCTTCGGATTTGTTAGGCATAGAAATAGTCATCTGAAGCACATATGTTTACTGAAAGAGTCAAAAGAAATGAAAATTTCTGTCTTCTACTTCATAAAAAAGCAGCTTGATGTGCTTTTAATGAATTTCAAAACCATCTAAATATACCCATAGCTGAATTATCTCATCTGGGTGCTATCTTGAAGACAATTTTCTTTGAATTATTCAGGGAAATATTTATGAGATGTCCCAAATTAAAAGCTTATTGCCATCAATAAATTATTTAGACACTGACTAAAATTCATTTTACTTCACCATTGTTTCCAAAATATTTGCTTTTGGATATATATGTGTTATTACACATTTGTTTAGTTTGTCAGAGAAGAGCAGAGCCATGTGTGATTATCATGTTCCTCACTGCTGAGTGGTCACTTTCCTTCTCATGTTATCAGGGAACAACTCCATGTGTCAAAGTAGTTGCACAGATTTAAGCTGATCTGTCAATCTGATGTTTAATGCTGTTACTTCATTAGAAATGCCCAAGGAGATAGCCTTAATGTTTCAGGCACATTTATGGATTTTAGCTTTCTTTGCTCTACAGACATTTGAACTTCAACACCACATTTTGCAATCAACTCTTCATCATAGAGTTAACAATAATCATACCTTTCTTCTTTTCTGAGGATCACATTCATAAGGAAAATTTTAAATTCTGTAGTCAATACTAAGCAAATACACTCTTGAACATCACCAAATTAATGTTTCCTTTGTTAACTGTCAAATAACCTCCCACCTTGACCCAGCCCCACTCCAAAAAAAGGTAGAAGTAAATAGTAAAAGGAAATGAGTTGAAGCCTCTCATATATCTCTCTCGACATCATACTCTTTCTTTAAGTTTCCTTCAACTGGACATAAAGAGGTTCTGAAACTTTGGATGAACAAAGTACAAGAGGCTTTTTTGGTTCGGTTTAGTGCTCAGAGGTGAAAATAGATTTAAAGAGAATCCTTGAAGAAATACATTGCTTTGGACAAGCCTTTCTTCCAAGTAAATACTCAAACTTTACTCTTTAAGGATCCTAACAAATGGCCAGCTATCATATTGATATTAGCAATCAGTTTAGGCTGCATGTGCCTGGGCATTAGCAGCTGTTCTAACGTGTTTTTAATCTATTTATACACAGGAAAATTCTCTAAGCTATGATAATCAAAATTAGTCTCATTTACAAAGAAGCTCTGGAGAGCGAACAGGATGAATGCACATGTTTAGCTAATTCCCTTGCTGCTGCTGTTTTAATCTGCATTTTGCTATTTACAGGAATCCAGGAAGAAGAGTTATCTAATTCCTGAGACTCAAAACAGAACAATCCCTATTTGGCTACCTAAGGGGAAAAAAAACTGTCAGAACACAAAACAGTACACTTTCCTTTTTGAAGAAAAGCTTTACATCAATCCTACTAAAAACCAACCATTTTAATTGATCTTAAAAACATCTATGCTTGCATTCCTACTTGTCTGTTCTGATGATCTACAATGTATATTTATAGCAAGTCACTAAGTACCAAGATAAAAATGAGACACTTTTCTTTGAGTAGCTGCTTTTGGCTCACAGGTATAATTTATAGCAGGATTTCTGATTTTCAGGGTGAAAAAGCAACCCTAAAGAATTCATGTAACACAACTTTAGCAATAAAATGGTAAGTTGGAAGAGATTCCAGTTCCTCCTACGCATGTATCACTTTTGTTTCACTAAAGGCATAATCATGTTGAAGATGGGGAAGAAACAAGGGTTGGCCAAAAGAGAAAGTGCTTCTGACAAAAACAGAAGCTTGCAAGAGGACAGACTTTACAAGACTGAGAAAGACATTCGTAATTTTTTACTACATATCACATCTGCCTTTTTGACACATCTTAGAAGAATCCTAACACCAGATTTAGGATAACTCTGAATATGACAGGGAATAGCCGGAAAGTGACAGCACATATCCCTAATAGCAGTTGCTACAACTTTCTCTCCACTTCATCAGCCTACCTTTGCATCTTTGATTTCTCTCCAGACTCCTCACTGGACTTAGGTAAATGTAGCTAAACTCCCCTTTTTCTATCAATTCCTGCTTTCTCCTTGCTCTCCTCTTGCTGCTCTTCATGAACTGCTTATCATGGGGCTATGATTGTGACACGTATAATATATTAATCAGTCACAGCACTATACAACTCACTTCAGCTTTTTGCATAATGTAATCTCTCTGCTTAGCATACCTTAAGTTTTATTTTTAATTTAAAAAAAAACTTTGATTTAAAAATTTGTGTGGCTGCATATCTACAGAAAAATGGGATTTGCATGAGATTTATCTCATTCAAAATCAGAGAAATAACTCACTACACATGCAAACAAGTGAGCTTTAGCATAATAAATTAAATTGCTGCATTAATGAAGTGCTGTGCCTGAGATTCTCCATGATCAGAAATCTTGACAACCTAAGACTTCTGCTTTTCAAGGATGGACTTCTATATACTTGTGTTACTTGTGGTACTGTAGTACTTGGATCATACCACATTAAAGCATTTGATTCAAAACTAATCTATACCAATGCAGGACTTGAAATACATGATGTCCTAACATTATTAATACAGCCCAGTATATTTTTGGCTAACACTTGGTTTATTAGTAGCAGAGAATTGATCATCATCACTTTACCACTACGAGCTTTTCACTTTTCTTTCTTCAACAGAGGGTTTTCCCTTCCTTTTTGTTTCTTCCAGCTGGCAAACTGGGATCAAATTTGAACATTAAACAGGTGGTTTTACTTAACAGGTGGTTTAAGTTAATGGCAAAATCAGCTCATTATCCTCTTCTTTCCCTCATGCTGTGTAAGTTTTTTCATCTCATTTCAACAACCAATTTACCAATGTATCAGACACGAAGAGCTCAAAACTTGAGTTTTGATCCTCATAGCTGCCTGTAAACTTGCACAATTTGTAAACTTAAAGCTAACATGGAAAAAAAAAATAGAAATTATCTCTGTGAGACTTGGACAAGCCATATACAAATCTGAAGGACATCCCATACAATTCTCACCCATAATAACAGTACAAACATAATCTACTACTCTAACTGGTCTGGGAAAAGGTTGCTCTCACTCTCTATGAAATGTCTTCTGGTCTGCACGGAATGATCACCTACAGTTATGGTTGTCCTCTGTGTTAAAAGTCATTTCGTCAGTGTCAGGCACTGAAAGTTATCATCATTCCTTGTCATACACCAGGGACATTTGGCATCTGAATCCTGATTTCCTAGTATAAAGATACTCATTTTTAGAAGAAATGTTTTCAGTACTGAGAAGATGATTGTCAATAAAGTGAAAAATTTCCAGGGTTAAGAAACAGGTGGCAAAATTAGTCCAAGTCCTCCACTATAAAGCAAATACGCTGAAAGCTGTGGTGAGGGTGAATGTCATGAAATGATACATGCATGGTTTGTCTTGGTTTGATGGCTTTGCCTGTCTGATTTCCCTGTGATTTAGTATGCAGCTGACTAGACTGAAGTCATACAGTCTCAACATGCTGATCTTGGCAAAGAAACAGGTTGAAAAGTTCCCATCTTTCTTGATCTCATCTGTCCCTTTCTGCCCATATGTTGCTGTCTGTACCTTCTTTTCAGAAGGTTATCTTTTACCTTAAATCAGCTCAGTGATTCAGTTTTTGCTGAAGACAGAAGAAAATTGCCAGAACAGCCAAGGAGACTATGAAATCTGGCATAGAGATGAGAACAACCAGTAAGAGAATACACGTCATAAATTACATCATAAACTACCTTTGTTGTTAAATTCAGCAAATCATGAAGTATAGCCCAAACAGAGCTCAGAAGAGAAGAAAGATAGTAGATAAGAAGACATATCCCAGGTCGTCAATCAGCTGTATTAGTCTTTACATAGATAAGATATATTACATGTTGTTGCAAAAGTTAAGCAAGCACAACATCCTGGCAACCCAGCAGCAGAGTGCACAGATCAGGGACATTATAGCTTTCATTTAGTTAAGGTAGAAAGCTTTTCAAGACAACAGACAATATAACAAATGTGGTGTAATAAGTCCTAGTACAACTGAGGCCAAAAGCAAGCTTCTGCAGACCACATTTGGTGCACCAGAGGTATTTAAGTCTTTTGCAATTTAGAAGAGACTGTTATTCTTCACAGCCTGATTTTGTACAGATCTTCTCCTCCTAACATTAGAACAGATTTTCATGGGCTGCTGAGCCCAAAATGTGTAAGCTTACAGCAAAAGGCTTTAAGAAAGAAATGGCTTTTATTTTCTACGCTCAAAAAGAACTGTTGGAGCTCCTTCTACCCGGTGCTGCTCATGGAGAATTGCACAGATCCTGCTGGGATATTCTCAATTCAGAGAGTGTAAGGAGAAATACTAATCAGAGAATTTTTACACAACAGTTTCTTCTTTCCAAAATTACAAAGTGAAAAAGCTAACACATGCAAACTACTTTTTATTTCATATTTTTAGCTAATAAAATTTTTGACTTGGTGTACAGTAAATCTTAGTGGAAGGATAGAGCTGTCTACAAATTAATCAGCAGTGACAGATGCCACAATCTAATTATAGCACCGAAATGTGCAAAGAACTATAATGAAAACTGATTACTATCCACATAATTTCTACAATTTTAATTATAATAAATACTCTAAATGACTGATTATACAAGTATGTCACATTTGCCTACTCCATTCCTCATTATAAAAATTCTACAGCAGTACAGTTGCTATGCTTTAATTCTTTGTTCCATTAGTTCACTTATTATGTACAACCTATTTTAAATTGCTTTTTTTGAATCAGAAAATTTCATTTATATATTACACCCATATGAATATGCTTACAGAACAAACTCAGAACATCTCATCAGTATTTAAACTGAGAATGACACAGAAGAAGAAACGTATCAGTCTTACTCCTTTGACAATACAAACAACAAATAATCAACTAAAGACAAACACCCTGCACAAACTCGTCTCTTTTCAAAAGCATAAAAATCACAGAATCGCAGAATGGATAAGGTTGGAAGGGAGCTCTGGAGGCCATCTGGTCCAAACCCCCTGCTCAAGCAGGGCCACCTAGAGCAGGTTGTCCAGATGGCTTTTGAAGATCTGCAAGTAGGGAGGTTGACAGCCTCTCTGGGCAATATGTACCAGTGCTCCACCAGCCGCACAGTGAAGAACTGCTTCCTGATGTTTAGATGGAACCTCTCATACTCCAGTTTGTGTCCTTTGCCTGTTTTCCTGGCTCTGAGCACCACTGCAGAGGGCATGGCTCCATCTTCTTTGCACCCTCTCCTGTTCCTCTTGCACCTCGCTCTCCTCATCATTTGCTAAGTCAAATTTACTGTGCACACACTGTTGCTAACACACCTTCCTGCATGGTTCCTACCTCCTTACAAAAGCATGCATACATGCAACTCAGCATAGACAGACTGGCAAACAAGGGCAGCAGCAGCACTCTCACAGAATCACAGAATGGCTGAGGTTGGCAGGGACCTCTGCAGGTCATCTGGTCCAACCCCCTGCTCAAGCAGGGACACCTGCAGATGCTTGTCCAGCACCATGTCCAGGCAGCTTTTGACGATCTCCAAGAACGGAAACTCCACTACCTCTGTGGGCAGCCTGTGCCAGGGCTCTGCCACCCGCACAGTACAGAAGTGCTGCCCGGGGTTCAGACAGAACCTCTCGTGTTCCAGTTTGTGCCCTTTGCTTCTTGTCCTGGCAGTGGGCACCACTGCAAAGAGCCTGGCTCCGTCCTCTTTGCATCCTCCTTTCAGGTACCCTTACTATTCTTCCTTCAAGAGGAAAATTTCCTTCCCTTTCTGTACACATCTTTCTCTTTTCTGATCTCTTCAGGCCTCTATAGGCCCACTACTATTCATCAGCCCATTCATCTGCTATCATCCTTAAATGTTTTAACTGAAGATAGTACAGAAGATGATGCTTATTCAGATGGCATATTGTAGTCTGCAGCTATTCTTCAGTGAAGAAAGTGATTGATTAAAACTCTCATGTATTTCATAGATTTAGTATACTAAGTCTTAAGAGCTAGAGTTTTACAGTAATCATGGAGAAAATGGCTAGATAGAGTCTCAAAAAGGCACTGAGTCCATCATTTGGTACCATATCAGGTTCAAAAATACCAAATTCAAATATAAGCAATACTCCTAATACACAAAGTGCATGTGCAGCACATGCAAGCAATATCTAGCCGAGTGCACACACAGACATACACAGAGCTCACCTTCATCAAAGGGGAGCTCCTCCCCTGTGTGCTCGAGGGCAGGTGGTGTGGGAATGACAATTCTCTTCTGCACACCTCCTCTAGCTGCAGCCGCACCCTAGCTTTGCTTACACACACCCTCACATGCAAGGAGTCATGCTCCTCATGTACTCATGCTTAATTCAAGCCTATGCAAACATAGCAGTATAGGAGTGTTGCTTTTTGCTTTCAGAGGCTGGCCCGTAATGCTTTATTACTTGACAAAACATTTATTTTACCAAAACAGGCTTTGCACATAGGTGAATATGTGCCTCCTTTTAAAATAACACTTGCATATCCTTCAGTGTTCAAGTTGCTTTGTAAAAATCCATTCAAAGTGAGCTATATTCTGAATACGCTAATGTGTATTCTGTACTGTGGGACTGAAAGATGGAGAATCATGTTCTGATGAGACTGTTAGAAGGGTGGGAAGAGATGCAAAATATTTAAAGAAAAAGCTTTGAAAACATGAAAGTCTAAATTTGCCCAGATGCTTAACTGCCTTGCGTGTCCCTGGGCATACAGCTTGTGCCTAATGAAGCAGTATTAGTATAGCCTTTGGATGTACACAACACATTTGGTCGCCCCTGACTCATCACTGAAAATAATTGGGCCACACTAAATGATATCAGATGAGTGCCAAAGATATGTGTCATTCAAGGTGTAAATGTCATAATCACTTAAACTAGAAGAAATACCTAAAATAAAACCCTTGTAAAGGCTGGCAATCTAAAGTATATTCTCATTGTGAAGACAGATGCATTTTAAAATAAAACTGTATTTTTGCTTCTCAGCATTGCAGTGCTCCCTGTTTTTATCCATAATTTACTGTCATTCATTACTTAATTCATTCTAATTCCAGTAAATTAGTTTTATTTTCTAATCCTTCTTAGCAAGTCATTGTGACAGATGGGAAACTGTCAGTATTAGAGCTCAGATTCTTCACTGTTCAGGGATTTTCATGGGGTTTCCAAATAAGAATGGATGGAATAATTGTTCTGTGTGTACAGGGTGAAGTTTGACCCAGAAAAGAGCAGCAGTCCTTTGACAGAATTAAAAAAAAAAAAAATGTTGTAGGGTAAAATCTCAGCTCTTCTATTCATGTTGAACTGATTGTGAGTTTTGTCATCAGACATAAAAAGAGTCTTAACCTGATTAATTTAATGTGCCACGGTGTTTCAGGTAATAAATACAAATCCTGCTTCCACAGCACTCTTCTCTGCAGCCTGGGTACCCCACCTGCTGCTCCATCTTACAGACAGTCAGGAGCCTACTACAGCTTTGGAACAAGCTGGTGCAACAGCTTAGCTGAAGCACTAACAGTTCACTATTTTACAAGAAAAAGTTTCACATATGATCCTCCCAGTCAGTGACATTCCCATGCAAGCATTGTGCAATTTCTACAAATTGCAAGCAATTTCTACATATTGTATATACACATGCCATAGGGCACTATTCTGAGACCTGTCCTGCTCAACTTTTTACCTGTGACTTGGAGGCTTGTTCATAATGCTTGCAGATGAGACCAAAACAGAGGGAGCAGGGGAATATGCTCAAGAGCAGGCCTGCCATCCAGAGGCGCCTGGGCAAGATGGTGAAATGAGCCAATCTTCTGAAATCCAACAAGGACAATTACCAAGTACTGCACCTGAGAGGGAAAAGTCCCTGGCTACAGCACAGCCTGGGGATGAACTGCCCGGGGAGCTGCTCTGCTGAGAAATACATGGGTGTCTCAGCTGACAGGGGCCTGAGCACAAGCCAGCAGTGGGCCCTGGAAGAAAAGAGGCCAACAGCATCTGGGGATGTAAGAACAGAAGCACAGACAATAGATCAAGGGAACCAATTATCTCCCTCTAATCAGTATTTGTTAGACATAATCTAAAATACAGCATCCAGTTTTGCCCCAGTATAGGACAGACATGGAGGAACCAGAGCAAGTTTAGCAGAAGGCTCCCATGATGGTCAGGGCTGGAGTGCTTGCCCTGTTAGAAGAGGCTGCAGGAGCTGGGTTTGTTCATCCTGTAGAAATGATGGCTTTGAGGGGGATGTCACAGCATCCCCCAACACCTACAGGAGACAGTGCATGGAAGGATTATGAGAGAGAATGGACATAAATTGACATAAGGCTGTATAGACTGGAGATTAGGAGGATCTTTTTCCCCCATGACACTACTTTGAGCAGGAGGTTGGATGGACTACAAAGATCTCCTTGAGGTCCTTTCCAACCTGAATTGTGGTCCTGTATATGCAGAATGAATAGGAATATGGTTATTAGTAGTACTGGCTTTGTGCATTTTAACCAATCAATGCAGCAATGGCTGCTGCTATTCCATCTGAACCTGAAGGTACTCTATCCCTGTTGGCTAAAGAAGAGAAAGCTGACTTTGTAGTACATTTGGATTTTTAAAAGCTTTATATAAAACATTAGCCTTTATGATAATAAATGTGCATCATACAGAATAAAACATATGCACCTCTTTTACAAAACTTGTAATCATACATTCATTTAGCAGTTCTTCAGTGGTCATAAAAGTCTTTCACATTAATTGAAGAAATGAGACAGAAGAATCTGCCTGATGTATCCTTGATTTCAAAAAATAAAATAAAATAAAATAAAATAAAATAAAATAAGAACCAAGAATCATTCTAGCTACAATACACCTTTTGAATCTCAAATGAAGATGGTGTTAAGGGGTTTTGTTGTTTGTTTGTTTGTTTTGTATTTGCTGTTTTGTTTTGTTTCTAGTATAGAAGTTCTTTTCTCTTTCCTACTTCCTCTTCAAAGATCTGAACAAACTTCAAGAAAAACTGATCACGGAGAACCTGTCAATGTGCAATAAATGCATGAAAAATTCAGAAGAGGGAAAAGATATTTTTTCTCCCTTGATTATAAAACAACATGCTGTTACTTGTAAAAACCACAGAACAATATAAGCAGGAATTTGATTTTAAAGTTGACAAATCACCTAAATCACTTAATAACATCATAGTTATTTTTCAAGCATTCTAAACAATTTGATAACAAATAAATGATTTTCTCGAAAGGATCTTCTGACTCAGATTCATAGATGTACTTCTTTTTATACAAATGTGTATCCTCAAGTCCCTTTGATGTGTAGACCTCAGTTTGGCCAAGAAACTAAACATTCACTTTCAGCACCTACATTTTAGTTTGTGTTAGAAAATCCTCAGCCTGGTAGTTTATGTTACAGTCCACAATTCTGGCCTTGGTTTTAAGAATCCATAGTGCCAGTGTTGGAGCCAAAGTCCGGTATCTTACACACATTGCTTAACATGACAGCAGTGGATATGAATGGAGGACAGTGAGCAGGGAGAAGATCCAGGCACTGACCACAGGCTGAGATGTCAGAACCTGCAGCATTGCAGAAAGAATACAGCAGGGAGCAGGATTCAAGTTTGGGGAAGCAGAAGGAGAGAAGGGGTGTTGAAACATAACTGCATCTTCAAAGCTGGGGTTTCACACAGCAATTCTCTTCTGAAGTTTCTTTTCTTAGCCTAGAGAGCAGTGAGTGCTTTGTTGCATAGCAGCACACTTCCAAAGAATAAACTGTACTCAAGGCCTTCTTTAGATAGGGCAAACATGGAAACATCGCAGGAAGAAGCAGGCCTTGAAACCGGACCTGCCGCATATAAATTTTAACATTACGGTGTTTTCTGATGGCACTCTGTTAAATCTTTAGAACTGAGCTATAGTCTTGTCAGAAGTGTCCAAGGTAGGCTAGAACACTTCCCCCAAAGAAGAAAGTCAAAGTTTCAAAATGAAGATATGACAGTTGAAAAGGAACAGTGGTACTAGGACAAGTGAATTTTAAAAAGATCTGTTATTAAGCTGTTGAAGAAATCTGACATTTTGCCTCTATACAAGACTCAAATTTTCACATGATGAAGAGTTCATGAGTGACAAACCAAGTTGTGATAGCCATTCCCTGTTGAAATCTTCAAAAGGATCAAAGACCTCTTTGTCTTTTGCTTCATGCTCCTGGAATTGCCTACAGACTTTTAGCACTGTCTGTATGGTTCTGAAAAGGAAGATCATTGTCAACATTAATTAAGTTGTCAAATTTCTTGTTTCAATTCCATACTAGGGATCAAAACACTTCCATTCTTGACAGAGGTTTCTCAAGAAACAAGACTTAAGCACTTACAAGTTCCAAATTCCAACTCCAGCTCCAAGGAAGACAATCAGAAAGAAGACCGAGCACCCGGTAGAGTACTCTGAGGAAAGAGATGAAGGAGAGTACACACTTCCAATTACGAATGCATGAACAAGTAAATAAAAACCCAGAATTTTTATTATCTGGTGTTATTCTAAAGCATTTGCTTTTGACAGACTGAATATCTCACAGTTACAAATGGGAAGCTAATGAGAATCAGTGTCTTGACACGTAGTTTCTGCTTCCTGCAATAAGCAGGGCCCTATGAGGTTCCCTCTAAAACTACAGGAGTGGAGGGTGGGGGATTGTTATCGAGAGCAACCTATTCTCAGTTTCACCATCTGCTACCTTGTGTTTAATATTTACATATAGTTTACAGGAAAAAAATAATAATTATACATCCAGTAAGAAAACTGTGAATAAATATTTCTCATAATACTATTTTATCAGTTTCTTCTCGGAAGTCAGTAACAGAAGAAAGAAGCCTGAAGCCAGGAATATGCTAATTAAGGTGCACAAACATTAACCAAAAGACCTTAGGGAAGAAGAGAGAAAGGAAAGTATTTAGTTCCCTTAACTCTCAAGAAATAAGAATCAGGCAATAAACAGGAAAGAGAAATTAAGAGAATTTCATCTAGGACTGAAGAAAAGTTTTACACCAAACCCTAACCTGAATGACTTCAGTAAACACCTTCCAAAACACAAGCAGGAGCAAGAGCTCCCAAAAACACACCAATACTGAAAAGATATTTTTGGTCAATTAGCCAGCTTTGAAAGCCAGCTTAGACATTGAAACAGTACTAGATCGACATATGAAATACTATCAACACCTGGAAATTTTCAGAGAGAGTAAATTTGTTGAAAAGTATCTCTTATATAATATAAAAGACGGATGACTTTCCCATCATAAGCAGAAATCAAGCTGAACAGCTATCTACTCCAGAGAACTAACTTCAAGGGACAGAGATGTCAGGACATTGTTTCAAGAAAATGCATTTCATGAATCCAAAAAATAGTATATGACAGCTACAGATAGATTGCCTTCTTTCAGAAGCAAAATCACAGCAAAGGTAAAAAATCCTTTATCATAATTTATCACTATTTATTGCTAAATACTGCATTTCTCTCAAGCATTTTGGTTTATTTCCAGGCATTTCATTACCTCCTGAGGAAGGATGTCTGTATAATATGAATATTTTGGGAGCCTAAAAAGCTGTATGTAGCAAGAAAAAAATCATACTTTTATGCAATGCTTTGCATGTCAGACAGAGTCTCGTGTCATTATACAAGAGATATTAAACATTCTCTATCTTACTATAGAGAATATGTAGTCAACCTTACAAACCATATGTTTGCAAGTCCATGTAGTACAATGTTTTGCTCATAATAATGTTCCTGCCAAGTAGTAGTAAGTGCATACAATGACCTCAAAAAGCACTGTGGCCACTTATGAAAAGCTTGCAAAACTTTACAGCTCTTTACAACAACGCTTGCCACAAACAAGCAGACCAAACATTACAAACAAGGAATTAAAAGACTTTCTGAACAAGAGTGAGACTAAAGAAATTCAGATTTCTCCATATATCTGGCTTCAAACAGACTGGCAGAGAGAAGCCTGGGACTGTTTAATTGGGCACGGTATAATAACACAGGGAATACCTGAAGCAGCATTCAAGAAGTACTGGAGTAGGATAAAAGATTATAAAGGGATTGCAAGGGACAACACTTCATAAAATGAAATGCAACATTTAAGAACCAACTTTCAGGAATGGAACGCACAAATCCAGATTAGAAGCCTAGTTTCCCTAGAAGATTTAGACGATTTCAAATATGATTTACAAAATCCAGTATGCTAAACAAGATTTTGTGAGACAACTGGAAATGCTGGAAAAGTCATCTCACCTCTTCCTGCATTTAGAACATGCTCTCTTTTAACATTTTACCTGCCAGAGCCCAGAGCTGGAAATAACCGAGATAGGTAACAGAAATATTTGAAGTGAAATTCGTGTTCACTGACTTTAGAATGTATAACATTTTTATACAGGCTCATTGTATTCTCCCTGAAGGGAAAAAAAAAAAAAAAAAAGTAGACGGTAGAGAGATATAAATACTTAAAAAGGTGATTCACTGGACACAGACACATTTAAGACATCTGCATTAGGGTCTGGTGAGCCATGTATTAGAGGTCAATCTATACAATTAATCCCACTAGAAATATCTCAAGCTGGTTGAGATGAATCCCAGATCCAGTATCAAAACCATCAAGTATACCTCATATTGTCTATATTCAAATATAGAAATTTAGGGATGTAGCAAAAACTCAGTGATGAGTAGTATCATTAGCTTTTCACTTAGTGTACTTCTGAGATTACTTTTCTCTTCAATTAATTGCTGTGTTAATTAGACTGCTGACAGAGTTAATACAACCAGTGATCCTGTAGCCTGAAAAGTCCCAGAAAGAGCCAGCAGACGAAGGAGGACAGCTAGCAATGTTCTTTTGTTGTTGTTTTTTTTTTCTTTTCTTTTCAGCCTGTCTGCTTTAATAAACAGGAACATATTAATTTTCCACACCTTTACCAAGTGGCAAGCTCACACATTTTTTTTTTCCCAATGACACATGCCACCAAATTCAACAGAACCTGCTAGTTTTGTAGAAAAGTCTGAAACGAAGGGCAGCAAAGCTACCTGATCTGGACATGATATAAAACATAATCTTACCTTAGTCTTTGGGTATGTAAGAATCTCATCTAACAACACCGTTCTAGACTTAAAGAGTGAAACTAACAAGACAGCGATCCCTAGGGTCAGCCTTTTAAAAGCTGGCTTCCTGTTGGCACACTTATTCAACACCCTAAAGTTTAAAGTTACTTCTTACCTGTGTTTTTCATGACACAAAATATACCTTAGAGGCTATATTGGGATAGAAGCCATTGTACACCTCCTTGTTGAAGTTGGGTGACCATCCTAAAAGGGAAATTTGAGACTGACTTGGTCAGATACAATTAGTAAGAGGCTGTTAGACTCTACAGCTCTACAAAGCTATCTTAGACTCTAGTTGCTGTTCATAATACTCTTCACATTTTGCTCTTTGTACTGGAAAAAAAAAGAAAAAGTCATCACACAATGTCTTGTAATCCATTTATTTCAACCTGATTCTTTGAAGTATAACTTTTTATGAAAAGAAAAAATATCTTTAAACCACAGTTCTTCATGTAACTATTTTAGAGTAATCTGCAGGAATTGATAGGGAAAGTTCATTGCAAGACATGAATATATGCATTTTGAACATTCTGATCAACAAATTCTCAAATCCCTATGCAATGATGAGAAAACAGATCAATTATTTATCCTCGTTCTAGTCACACACTGAAATTTCTTACACACTAAAATTTCTTAATTAAAAACAAACAAACATATTTAACCTGTACTAACCTTCATTTGAATTGACCATGGACATGAAATGATTACAGGGAAAATACATTGCAATTTTGCTTGTGTGCATTTAAAAGAAAAAAAGAAAAAAAAAAGAAAAAAATAATTTCTTAGTATTTCAGATTCTTGTTTTCAATTGGGCTGATTAGATCCAATTTGATAGTTTCCTTCTTGTCATCATACTCTGAGCCAGCAGCTAAAGAAAACAGCAGAATTTATAGCAGTAGAGAACAAGAAGGCATTTACAAATGATGGAAAACAGAATGACAGTAGGCACTGAATTTTTACAGACATGCTTGACTAGAAGAAAAGCTGAATTTATAACTCAGGATCCTTTTCCTGAGTTTGTTCATCAAACAAGGATAGCTGCAAGGTACAACACTCAGGAATAGTTGTCAGTATAGGGGGGAAGCTGTCCAAACTTTATTTTAAGAATAAATTTGAAGTGTTTCATGGTAAAAGACTTAAAATGTTTTATGCTCACTTAAAAGCTTCTCCAACAATATAAAAACAATGCACAGAGAAAATTTTTCTATAAGGAAAAATATTAAGGCATAATGTGTCATTCAAGAGATTTCTGAAGATACTATATTTAAAGCCTAATAGTTTAGCCTAAATAACAGAGAGGCTATTAAAAAAAAAAAAAAAAGGAAAAAAAGAAAGATTGAGAGGTAGATGCTAGTCTTACCACATTGTAAGAGGATGAATGAACTGTCAAATGCCCTCCTGTAAATGAAAGATATGTTGAAAGAAAAAATCATTCTTGAAAAAGTTCTTTAATATAATGAATATCAGGTTTTTTATGCACATGGTAATCTTGTAGTTTAATCATAGTGAAAAACCCTTGGGAAACAAAATTTTATGAAACCATAAATGAAGTCTCATTTTACTTCTTAAAATCTCAGTTACTTTAACATATAAATTATTCATTGTGAATGCTTTATGATGACAACTTTGTTAAGCTGTTGGAATTTTGTAAGAGGATGTTTTTTTCGTTATGAAACTTCACACAGCAAGCCCATACCAAACATAACCTTAAATAAATATATAAGGTGTAACGTATTACTTTTTTACAGTATGGCCAGACCTTGCCTCAGTGTCTGCAAACTGATAATGAAAGTACTCATTCTTATTATGTTATTGCATTTTCTAAAATCAAAGTATAAAGTGATGTTGTGGAAAAATAGAATAAGAATACAAGGGGAAAACAAAGGACAGAGAAATGAAACCTTCTAGGATACATAGTGCACAGCCATAAAAAACTATATGCTGTTTATTGTGCTGCATGTGTCAATGAAATGTTGTTATCCAACTATGGCACTCTTACAAAGAGTCTTAGAAATTCATGCTAGAGCTGAGGCTATGGGGTTTATACTCACAAAAACCAGGGTCAGACTGGTTCAGCTAGTTCTGAAGCAAACGTAATTTCCTCCAGGAGCACAACAATTGGGTTCTGACAAAATTAAAACAGCAGAAATCCCCTGGGTACAAAATCTCACTGGATTTGACTACCTCTAACCTTGTGTATAAAAAAATTTCCTTGAAAATCTAAGAGAGGAACAAAGAGAATCCAAAATCTGAACAAAGAACCTGCAGGATACATTGTCTACTGTTACCGGCTGATGCTCTCCACTATCTTATTTCAGATCCCTACTATGTAAAACTCGGCCTTCTTTTGGTTCGTCATGTCACAAACTGAAATAGAAATATTGTGTGGGGCTCATGCACTTGTCTTGATTCAATGGGTTTGCATGTTTGGATATTCTTATGTTTTCAAATAATTCCTGTTCACCTATTAGTTCCATCAGGAAGAAAGAAATAAAATGAGGTTTGGTGGGTTTGTTTTGTTTTTGTTGTTGTTGTTTTTAATGTAAAAATACAACAAGCACATTTCCACAAATAAAGATTTCAAAAGTGCCTTTCACAATTGGCATTCAGCATGGAATAGCAGAACACACAAAACATTTTTGAACATTAGTCTGGTTTCATACAGTGCTTTTCAAATCCTGTGATAAGAGGTCTTTTCAAAATAGAAGACTGAATAATGGAAACGTATTGACTGAAGGCGAGATCTGCCTTTTTGTTATTCTATATGTCATTACAAGCTTTTGACATTAGAACTAGCTTTATATAAATGGTGTACTCTGCAAGAACTGCCCTTATTCTAAGAAAAATACCAGAAGCCAGTCAAGATAGCAAAGCAAAAAGCAGTCTATTTTAAAATCTGTCAGAAATACAGAGCCCTCCTGGTGAGATTCTCTATGATGAGGTCTTAGATATCAGATCACATCCAAAGCCCAGATTCTGTAGTGGAGTTTCAGCTTCAACTCAGTTGATTTCATAGCCCTCATTTATACCAGTATTGAGTTATATCTACTAAAGAGCAAACTTTATCACTGCCTGTTGCTGCATAAGTACTGCTAACTGAGTCATACAGAGCCTCAGCTGAGACAGTAACCAGGGCAATTCACCTATAAAGCGTTCACCTGGCAAAGCCATCAGAATACACTAATCATGTTTCAAGGGGATTACACCAACAATTAGGCATAGAGGTTTGGATTCTCTATATCCTGCAGATTTGTACATCTACAAAATGCCCACGTGGGAGATTTTAAACAAGATCAGAATAGTAGCATTTCACATGGTGGTACAATGGCACAAAACACACATAGGTGTAGAAGTAGTATTCCCTCTTTTACAACCTTTCTGAACCACAAAACTAGGCCTCCTGGTTGAATCTTTTGCATCACTGAGTCCAATTTCCTGTCAGCACGGCCACTTGTCATTCTATCATTAGCATAATCTGCAATTAGCTAGGCTTTTTGCCTCCAGTGCTCTGATCAGAGGCAATTTCAGAACCTTCCTGCCATGGCAAACCCAAGTTTGTTGATGGCAAGTCTACACCTAGCATCGGGTAAGATAACACAAATGCACAGACACCTTCATGATCTGTCTTATATACAACAAATATTTATTATATTTCAAATGACTTTTTAACATGAATGCACAGAGATCCAGATTTTATTTATTACATAATCTCCAAAGCATTTTAAGTTCATTAATTAAAATTTTTGCTGCTCTTTCATGTTGGTGTCTTATCATGCAGGTACCAGAGCTCAGGAAGCTTCCCCTTTTTTTTCTGCTGTAGAGCACAAGCATTTTAACTTTGTAATAGAGAAAGGCACTTGGTTTAATGGTACACTAGAGACCACCTGCTGAATCAATAGCCACTCTTGTTTGACTGGAAGCTCTACAGAGTCCCACCTCAGTGTAAATTCCTCAGGTACACTACCCTGTTGCGCTATCTCCCATGATGCTTACTAGGGTGTTGGGGAACACCATCTTTTTCTCTCGTGGTCTTCAGAATTATCTTTCAAAGTGAAAGTGCCTTTAATTATCAGCACCGTCCTTCTTCAGATTTCTCATCCATAATCTTTCCTTCTCAATTCAGAAATGGTATGCAAAGCATTCATATAGGTGCCCAGTTTAGAACAGTTGCTTCAGACCTAAGAACTATCCTCAGACAAAGAACAGTCCCTCAAAGTGTAACTTCCTTTAATCTTCCTTTAAAACAGAACAAGGTTTCAAAGTACAGAACAACCAACAGCTTTCAACTTGTGAATACATTAAAGGTAGAAAGGAGAAGGCTTAATGAATTTACATGTTGATTTATTCTTCAGGGAGTTAAAAGCTCATAGATTAAATTAAACTGAGGTTGAGAGTAATGTTATCTAACTTTATACACCTAGACTGTCATGCATTTAAAGTAAGTCATGTGACCTGTTTTAGGAGATGAACTGGCCTATAAAGACCTTTGTTTCTTTATTTCTATTTCTAGCAGGAGGAGCCTGACAAAATAATCTAAGATTTAGATTACTAGGTTTTAAATGTCTAAGATGTAGGAGGTGACTCTCATGGTCAGGGTACAATCAATCAGAAAATGTGCCTCCATTGGAGGGTTTCAGCATATCTAATAATTTG
This sequence comes from Anseranas semipalmata, assembly GCA_013399115.1. Lineage (NCBI taxonomy): Eukaryota > Metazoa > Chordata > Aves > Anseriformes > Anseranatidae > Anseranas > Anseranas semipalmata. Next base: position 202,099 of record VXAA01004391.1, on the reverse strand, counting down.
CCTTCTCCTCAGTACCACTTCAAGGTTACCAGTAACATTGCCTCAAATACTCCATATTTAAAGCCAGAGTATTACAAAGCGTATCAGTGAATTAAGGGCTTGTGAAACAAAAACTAAATCCAATAATGAACCAATTTTATTTCTTCAGCTTTTGCTATGCATACTATCGTAGGTCTATAACCTTCTCAACTCTGCTGTCCCTGACACTTTTCACAGCTCTAGAGATTTTAGCTCTGATGTTTCTTCCACTCAACCAGATTCATCATAACATCTTCAAGTGACAAAAAAAACATGTGAAGCTGTGGAGCAGCCTAGGGCTGAAACTCAAGTCTCTAGAGACAACAGGCTCCTGTGCTGCTTTACAGCACCACAGAGCAATCCCACATTGTCATCACTGTCAACGGCAGCCTTGGGGAGAAAACAAAACTATACTGTCCTCTATATCATGAATCTGTCCTCAAACTTAATAGTACATGTGCTGTCACTCACTAGTTCTAAGACACAGAATAAAACATAAACCAGGACCCCATCAGTGATGGGAGGAGAAAAAGGGGATCTCAGATCTGAACTAAGATCTTCCTCTTTCCTGTTCTGAATGAGATGATGGTATGTCTCTGTATTTTCCCCACATCAATAACTGATTTTTCAAGGGCACCAGAGGAAAACAAGGAGGAGAACTGACAATAAAAAGTTTAACCCCATTGTACTTAGACAAACACATTTTCATTTCACCTTATTTTTACCAGACTTCTAGGTCAATCCCGATCCCAGCTTCCAAGTCCAAGAAATTATGTAGATGTTGAGAAAGATCAAGCAACTTGCAAGGCCATGTAATATTCCCAGTGCATTTTTGATTAATTACTAGCCCAGCAGGAATTCATAAGGCATTGCACAGTACAGCAACAACAATTATTCTTAACTGTAGGCCCAGCTGGCTCCCAGTCTTAAACCAGCAAGAGTTTTGCTAATAACCATAGCAATAGCAGGAAAATAAATACCTTTGCTCAACACAATCATTAGTTACTTGCATCCACCCCAGCAGTGTAATTTAACATACTCTCTTTATTCTATCTACTCTCCTCATGTCCGGGACACATGACACTAAGGGATATTTTGAATAACTGCACTGTTCTGACACTGCAGATGATTCACAGAGTGGAGCTGGGGACACTGAATTAAAGATGCTTGTGAAAATCTGTGCAGGTCTCTCTTATTTAATTAGATTAACTCAAGGATTGAATATAAGCTTGTATAAGGTGCAGAATACCATCAGCCATGACAGCATTGGGTACCATGATTTGTGTCAGAAAAGAGGATCCCAGAGCAGGTATCTAGAACTTAATTTTTATAAAATGAATAAAAAATACAGTTTGCCAGCTGTAATAGTAAAGTTTTCAAGAAATGGAAAAAAAAAAAAAAACTGAAATTAAGTGCAGCTGAGCTGGAATGTGAAATTTGAATGTCTCCAGGCTGTTAATTCAGAAGAGGCTGTAGGCTTGCAATTGCTAGAAATTAAATGGAAAGTAAGTTGTGACATTCTGTCAAACCTCACCTGCAAGTGCAGAATATTTATGAAAATAAACTTGGCTCAACCCTTCTGTTTCCACAAAGCATGGGGGAAAAAAAAAAAAAAAAGAAGAAGATTGAGGTTATTTTCTGAGTGTAATAAAAATGAATCTGTTTAATAGATCCAAACGGGAAAAAAAAAAATGTTTCGCAATTCTAACTAGTGTATTTATCACAGTTACTATATTGAAGAATGTACAGTAATATTTTTGAAAGAGTCCAAGATTTTTTCACCAGCCAGACTTTGAATTCTCCTGGAAATTTTGTCTTTAGTTTAAATGAAATTTGCAGAACAGCAGTTGCCAGCCATCACTGGTCCTTGAGTAACAATTCTGTGAAAGTATCATTTTGAAAACAACCCTGCACTGTCTTCATCCCACTGTGCTCAATTTTAACCTTTTAGTTCCCACTGACTTAGAGCAACATCACAGGATCTTACACAACATTTCCCCACAAGGTATGGATTAGGAACTATTACTCTGAAATACCTTCAAGAGAAAAAAGTATTAGATACATTGCTTTTAATAAAGATATCTTAGACTATTAAAACTTTACTTTTTATTATTTATATTTATTGTTTAAAACCCAGTCCTGCAAGCTGATACATGCAGATGGATTATAGTTCTATAAAACTTCACTGATTTCTGCGAAGCTTTTTTTCAGGCATACAGTCATATGACTAACACAGACTTGAGGTCTTTGCACCTCATTTTTTCCAAAGCAAGAACAGATAGGCAAGTACGATTTGTCTCTGTATTTGTTTTGTATTTGTAGTGTAGCAACATTGCTGTCCAGATTCATATACTACCTTATGCTGTTTACAAGCAAAAAAATGTATGTATATTTTAATGGAATACTTAGAGACGATCATTAACATGTTTCTCTTCATATAACAGTTCTTAAACTCACTCTCCAGCCTTCTTTCTGCTTTTCTTTATGTTCTCCAGTAGTACATTATAATTTTTCTTCTGTATATTCTTTGACAGAATGCACTTCTAGTGACATCTGCAATTTGTGAAAGAACTTTGGCAGTTATTATTAGTTCTGAAAACCAAGACTTTTTGTGACCTAGAGGAGTGAAGATCTCTTGTTTGTTTAAAAGTAAAACATTTTCAGAGAAAAAAAATTAAAATTACACTTTTTCTCCACTCACGAGTGGGGAAGAGTTTGCACAGAAAGGCTGTTTCAGAACTTTCCCTCAGATGGCACTTTGTAGCCATTTCTGGTGAGATTTTAGTACAAAAAAATCAGTTCTTCTCAGATAAGCATGACCCCCTCACTACTTGAAGTTTTACTGGTACAATTATTCAGTTATGAGTATAATGTTTTACTGGACAGAATATGGGCACATCATTTGTGCCAAAAGATCTTGCATGTTGTAGAATGAAATCTTGCAGAATTGTATGTTCATAATATGGGAAGAGAAATTGATTTGAGGGGGTGGGTTGGTTTACGTATTACAGCAACCTTAAATCACTATAAATTTTGAATGTAGTCAGCACCTTACCTGTCCTCAGCAATCACACTGTAGTGGGAGCCAGGCTGCTCTAAACTTGCAAGCTCTGAGAAGGCTTTGAGAAAACTGAGACAGAAAGCACAACAATGGGCAACACTCATATTTTATGAGCAATCTGCAAAACACTTATTTAATAAGATAATTCAGTGGAAGTACAATATACAGCTAAAATGCCTAGAAAGACATTGGCTTTGAGTGTAAGGAGAATCTAACCTACCTTCAAAATTAGAAAAAAAAAAAAAAAAAGAAGCATTAAAGGTGCTTGATTCCAAAAACCTAACCTAACCTGTCCTTCACTTACAAAATGATCTGGGCTGCAGCTATATTCCTAAAGGATGACTGGGTCAAATGCCAGGATGAGGTGATCTAAATCTCTGTGGATGATTCAGAAAACCAGACTTGCACAACTGAACAGAGAATATATCTTGATCATGCTAATTTCATGTGAAAATAGGCAGGCAAACAGCCACTGCTATTCCACTTCTTGGAAATAGTCCATTAAACTCTTTGTAAATAGTACCTCACTTTCTGTCAGAAGAAAAATTACGACTAAAAAAGTACATTAAAATACACGAAAATAAGGAAATGTCTGAATTAAGATTGCCCATAAAATCTCGACAGGCCTCCTTGTGTGTGATGGTAAGATCTTCACTTACTTCATCACTTGGTCCACAGGATATCTGGATATCTGTCAGGATATCTGACTCATTTCAGAAAGGAGAGTATTAACTGAAAGAACAGTTGTACCATCTCTTGTCTTGCCATAACTGAAAACTGTTGTCCACCAAGATTTAATTCACTATCCTTAAAACTCTTCTCTGAAGGGGATGATTAAATTCTTCTAGCTATCCCATGATGCTTCTCCTTCTAACAGGTTAGTGATTTAGTGTTTGACAAGTGATTTTTTTTCTTTTTTGAATTATCCCTGACTGAAGATCATAGAATCATAGAATATCCCGAGTTAGCAGAGACCCACAAGGATCATCGAGTCCAACTCCTAGGTCCCTAAAGGGCAACCCAAAATCAGACCATGTTTCTGGGTGCATAGTCCAAACTCTTCTTGAACTCTGGCAGGCTCATTGCCGTGACCACTGCCCTGGGGAGCCTGTTCCAGTGCCCGACCACCCTCTCGGTGAAGAATCTTTTCCTAACACCCAGCCTGAACCTCCCCTGTCACAGCTCCATGCCGTTCCCTCGGGTCCTGTCGCTGTCACCAGAGAGCAGAGATCAGCGCCTGCCCCTCCGCTCCCCTCGTGAGGAAGCTGCAGGCCGCCATGAGGCCTCCCCTCAGTCTCCTCTTCTCTGGGCTGAACAAAGATGAACAAGGATAAAGCCCATGCTACAAATGGACAAGGCAATGAGATATCCCAGCCAAATTTCCTTAATAACAGACAGATCTCCCCATGTGGCACCACACACAGCCATTTGGTACTATTTCAGAGAGGCATGAGGACTCTCACAGAGTTCCGCATTAAAACTTTATCTGTCTCTCTCCAACCAACGTACTATATCATTCAGCATCCCTCCATGTACACACAGCAACATTTTTTCTAGAAAAGATGAAGAAGTACTGCACACAGGTTTTTATTCGATATAGGATTGCCTACTTGAGGCAATGTGAGTGTCTTCAGCTGATCCAAGCAGATTCTGATTTAAGACTTCCAGGGTTCATAGTCCAAATAAACACGTCCCAGAGACCTCTGGTCATTGCTTAGATATATTTTGAATCAAATCACAGAAACAATCACTTGAAATGGTCTCACCATAGCTTCAAGTTACTCTTGTGAGATATCACTGAAGCATTTTCTCCAAGGTTGGCTTCTAACCCTCTGACCAGAAAAATCCCTTTGAAACTATGTATTGGGACTTTAGGAGTCTCTTGCTTGCGCTAGTTAGAAATCCAGTAATTAGAGGAACTATAAAGCTTCAGGAAGCTGCTCTATTTTCTCCCAAAGCAGCTTTATTAAGCATGTTTGTTGCTTAGAGTTTCTGTAAGTTCTTTTCTGATTTAGGACAAGATTTAGGACTTTTGGGGACCATTAGTTCCTTCAGATAGTCCACAGAAATGCAGACACACTTTCTTTCAAGTGGTATAGCAGATGCCATCATAAACATGCTTCCCAGATCACCTGCACAGTACTGGAAGACAGCTAAGTTGCACCCACACAATCCTCTGCCTGAAGAAGCCGTCTAACTCATAGCAGAGAGGGTTAAACTTCTTTTCAGAGTGCATTCCATCAGCTTATTAAAGTGGGTGATAAGAACTCCTAGAGGCAATGGTAAAAGGCTATATAGAGATGCAAAAGTGTAGGTATTTTGTCCAGAAGTCAAATTAATCTATTACACTGAATCAAAAATAACTTATTTTCCACTACACTGACAATAATTGTGTTTAATTTTTGTTATTTCTTGGTACATGGTGTCAGTGTGGTACCATTCAGGATGCTGTATATCATATTATTTATATTAATTTATATTTTATAATATATAGAATATATATTATATATTATATATATTATATATAATGTAATATAAAATATTTATATATTTTATATTATATTTATATTATTTATAGATGGCCACTACAAAACAATATTTCTGTCCTCTTCACCATGACACTTACTGGTAAAAAACACGTCCCACTCCAGACTGACAATTATCTGAAGAAGTGACAAGGCAAAGTGAATAGATAAAATGTTATTTCTAATTCTTTTTGGGGAATCAAATCTGTCTCAAATCATGTTAATGTAAATTACTGTGGCAAATGTGACATCTCTGTCTGAGAGCATGTTAATGCAATTTACTGTAGTGAATATTACATCCCCATCTGCTAAAGCAATCTGTTAAAATTCACTAAGATTGTTATCTTCAAGAGGCAGAGGTTTTTAATCTTTCAGGTTGTTGTTTTTTAAGTTCCCTCTGGTGGAAATAGTATCTAACGTGTGATGCAGACTGACAACATTTGATTAAATTAAAAATGGAGTATGTAAATTCCTAGCTCTTACTAGCTCACTGTAAAATAGCAGCTGTTAGGAAGCTAAGGCCAGAATTTCAATTGCTCAAAACACTGAATTTCAACCAGGATTTCATCATGAGTGGTAGATAGAGAACAATGTTGTGCAAGTAATACAATAACTCTTATATTTACCTAAGTTATATCAACCCTTAAAATGTCTTTATTTATTATCAGAGATCAAAAAAACTGCTCCAAAATAACATATCATACCTTGAAAATCTATGAGGAAAGGAAAGGAAAGGAAAGGAAAGGAAAGGAAAGGAAAGGAAAGGAAAGGAAAGGAAAGGAAAGGAAAGGAAAGGAAAGGAAAGGAAAGGAAAGGAAAGGAAAGGAAAGGAAAGGAAAGGAAAGGAAAGGAAAGGAAAGGAAAGGATCAGTGAAAGAATGCAATGGTTATGACTATTTCCTTATCAAGGTTATGTAGTGTCTAAAAGAGTAGGATACAACCTGCAGACACTACCTCTCTGGAAAGCAGAAAAAAAAGGCTGAAATATCCCATATCTTTCCTAAGAGATCCCCAGTTTGTACCTATGATGCTTAATTTATAATAATATGGAAAGATGGATATCTTTATGATTAATTGAAAGAGTTCTAAAGTCTAATCTAAGGAAGATGTGTCATGTAACTACACAAAGTATTACAAGATTCTATTCCACAGAAGTATAAAATGGGTTCAAAAAGACATTACTTACATACGGTTGTATGAATGTTGAAATTTGTGTTGGAAACAAATTTCATTTTGGATCATTTCACTCCAACAGCTGACAGGTATTATTATCTTATATTAAAAAAATCCATTAAAATATATTAGAATAGCACCTGTAGGGGAAAAAATAGGTAGGGTATAATGGCACTTGAACAGCTTTGATTAAGGTCCATTGCACTGATCAAAACTGCCAAGTAGCCACTTTTCCAGTGTTTGGGTAGATTCCACCTGACTAGCTGGGGAGCACATAGGATTGAAGGCTGAAGACAGAGATCCCAGAGCTTCAGAGTTGTGGGGACAGGGAATAGAGATACTATTATTAGGGTAATAGGAAAAAACAAGTAACTCGTTCCATTCTGGATGGAAGGGTTGATTAATTTCCATTCCCTCTTTCCCCTCAGATGATGGCTTCCTTCCTGGTGGTGGTGAAGCACAGAAGAACTTCACAAAGTCATCTTTCAAAGTGAGACATCCTAAATATATATATTCCCTGTTCCAGCCTCACTCTTTTCAAGTGTATCTGGCTGTTGGGCAGCTTCTTCACTTTGGGGTATTGACACCTGCTGGCCAGTATAAAAATAGCAAACTGGTTTTTCTCAGGAACACAGTCCCAGTGCTGGATGCATATGGTTTCCTATTTCTTCTCTGCCATATGGTAGAAAAATTCTGATTCAAACTGGTAACAAGGAAAAATAATAAGTTTCAAACTATTACATCCTTAAAAAAATATCTGATTTGGAGTTTGTTGTACTGTTACTGCCAAGACACCCTGAAAAATGGAAGTGACACCAAGTCTTTCCAAATACTCCAATACTTTCTAAACAAAAAAAAAAAAAATGTTCTTGTACTCCAGCTTTTGCTGGAAAGGAATCTGATCTGAAAGAAAAAGAAGCATCTATATGTTGAGTCTATGTATTTCTGCTTTACATATATATATGGAAATCTCATCCCCCAATCTCTTCTGTTGTTTTTCATGTATTTAGCTGTAGAATCTAAATGAAGGACGGTATCCTTTTAAACACTTACTCAAATTAAATTGTTTCACTGGAAAACTGGAGAAATCCATGAAAGAGAAAAACACTGAGGGTCAGTAATTGCACAGGAATGACACATGTCTTGAGAAGTCCCTGATCTGAAAAGGATTAGAGTATGAAAGATCATTGGAGAAATGGAATATATTTATTATTTCTCCTTCCACTCTTCATACAACTTTTCCTGGGCATCCCCTTTTGACTGTTATCAAAGATAGGATACTGGGTTAAACCACATTTTGGTATGGTCCCATATGAATATTTTAAATACTGAATTGTCTGGTAAAAGGCTGTTAATGAATGCATGCTACCACAGGCAAATGTTACGACCAATGTCCTACTCCTTGCAAGCTGGAACTTAGAAACAAATTGATTTGCATTCCTTTATGATCCCACTGAAGACTGAGGCTCACAAGAATTTTCCACTTAACTCCACATCAAATAATATCTCATCAAGTGTTTTCCCTAATGTTTTGTATTAGATCTTCTACTATTGGCACTCATTCACATTTTAGAGACTATATGTGCAATACTCAAAACAATAAACACCCTCAAAATATTAAGGGTGTAAATTTGGTACTCATCTTTAGTGTACTTTAAATTCCTGTACAAATTCCTTCACTGAAGAGATTGAAGAATAAAATAGTTTTAATTAACTGCAGAATAATCCTCAGGACATTGGCATTGACTGCATGATCTCAGTTTTCTTCAATATTTCTGAATGTTCCTTTGTAAACAAGCACTAGGAAGGGTTAACTTCATTTCTCTTGATCTTTATTTTGGATAAAGTATTGTATTCAGAGAGTACATAAATTAGTTAGCCATGCTGATGAGGAAGACCGTAATCTGATTGTCATCATATTTTCACTGCAGGCAAGATGGAACCATTCATTTTCACGATTTCATCTCCCTTTGCCTCATCCAAACAGTGTGAGCTTCTGTAAACTGAAGTAGCATGAGACGTGACTGAAGGGACATTGTAATGCAGTACAATTTTAATACCAGCTATTTTATGTTTCAAATTACACAAAATCTTCTCCACCTTCTCTAGCATTAGTAGACCAGTTTGCTACTCTGTTTCATGAGAAGAAAGAGGAGGACTTGCAGTCATTGCTAGACAATGAGAGACAGGTATTGAAACATTAATCTGAGGAAAAGAAAGGACAAAAGAAAAAGAAAATTTCTTTGTAATGTTTGTAAGTGATAGTAAAATATTTAAATTACCAAACAATGTAAATCTGCACTGCAAGATTTCTATTTCTCATTCTGAAGTACTCATAGTCTAAGACAAGACGGGACAGGTCAAATAAAAATCAATAATACATGGAATATTAATGAGGCGAGGGAAAGAAGAATGATAAAAAAGAAGGGTGGACAGGAGTAGGTGAGCTGATAACCAGCAACTTGAGCAAAAATTTTTGCAAATGAAAGAAACATCCTTTCAAAACTCCACAGGGAATGAATAAACTTCTTTATCATCACCAAGATCTGCCCATATAAATGCTCTTACACATAAATAAATAAATAAATAAAGCCCGGAAACTAACTGATTCCTTTCAATGTCTCCTCATGCCAAGGAAACACTGATTAGTAGCTTAGCAAAAATACAAACAAACAAAAACATAAAATAAGTACAAATCCAGAATACAACATGGAAAAAATGACTGCAAACCACTGTGGCTGGAAATACAGGTGGTAACTTATTTGAATCACTTTGTTGTTCTACCGACTTGTCTAACTTTGATTTGCAGTTCTTTCACTTATGTGGTCAGAGTACAATGCTGTTTAGCCCACGTAGTTGGCAACAGTTTCCAGGCCTTGCTGAAACCAACAAAAATTGTCAAAATGAAGGAAAGAGAAAGTGAATGCAACTCAGACATCTGGGGAGCTATCTGAATTTCCAATCTGGTTTTAGAAACTCTCTGCTCTTGGTTATCTTTCCCTGCTTCTTAGCACAATCATTCTTGCATTAAGAGGAGGATAATGGCATTTGTTTGTGTGTTATTGCTGGAACAGGCCCAGAGGACACTCAAATATTCTTCTAAAACAAAAGAGTTCTGGGAGCACTGCTGATTTGCTAATGTTTCTATCATCCCTGTTACGTCTACTGAGGCAAAAGGACAATGGGTGGATAGACACACGAGTTTAAGGCACTTATCCAATGCTATTATATCAGACCATCTCATACCTTGTAGCATTCTACTTCAGAGCCGGAAACATTTATTTTCACAACATTCCTTCACAATAAGAGTACTCTGCACATTTTAAAGAGGGTGAAAGCAAGCACCTGCATTGTTTGCAATTAAATATATATACATATTAAGCCCTGGCAAAATAATAATAATAATAAAATAAATAAATAAATTATAGAAGCACCTTAAGTGAGAAATGCAAACTACAAACATCATACTTTGAGAAGCATTTGTATACCTTAAGTTTTGCTAAAGCTTATGGTCAGAATTCTTGGCTTCCTGTCTGTGCTGACCACTGTGCTGTCTGTTTCACATGTAGGCGTGTTTGGGTTTGACAAAGCAAGGCAACCCTACAATTAAGTCCCTTTAGCAGCCCACTCTCATAGAAATGCTAAGAACACACCACCAGTGCAGTTGTTAGTACAAAACACAGCAGTTTCAGCTGTTCCCATTAAATACATGGTTTGAAGAGAAAGGACTGCTGCCAACCTTATACTCTGTAGCTCAGAACTTCCTGCTAGGGAACAGGACACAGATCAGAGAAATGAAGTTCTTATTTTCCATGAGAGTATACCATCCACCAGATGAGTAAGGCTAGGGCAGTGCTCCCAGAAAAGAAAGATATAGTTACCAAACTCTGTTCTCATGAGTATATGGGGGCTTTGTTCAGTAACTGCTTGATTTAAAATGTAGAACATATACTTAGGAGCACATATAGTGGACTGGCACAAGCCCTTTCCCCACCACATACCCCAACATTAATGTAAGGCATGCTCCCTCATGCTTGTCTTCTTTCACTTTCCGTTGAGTCCTGTGTTCCCAACTGCATAGTGTTTCAGACTTAGCAGAAAGTAGGAAAACCACCGCCGCCGCCCTGTACCCTGCCACTACTGGTATCCTCCTGTAGCAAGGCAGATGTGCCTAGAACAGATAGTACCAAGGAGTGCATAGACCTTAAACTGCCCACCTTGTTTGGTAACCATGAGTCTAGTGCATGCCCCAGCAGAAATCACTTTTGTTTGCATAAGAGGAGACAGGGATGATCCATCCAATCCTGCACAAATGTATATTCTCAGTATCTAAACTCAGGTGAGACAGAATTTCAGAGAGCTCATACTGCGTGGCACAATCTGTTGGCCTACTTAGGCACCTGGCAACTGGCATGTTTTTGTGAACCTCAAGTTATGTCCTAACTTAACTCAGGGTCAAAAATTTCACTCTTGGATACAGTCCTCAGGCTGAGTTTTTGCAGAGATATACATCATGACACTTAAGTTTCTTTTCATATGTCAGAGTTCCAAAATATTTACCAATATCTTCATTTAGCAGTATCTGCGTCATCAAGATGTTTTTAAAACAAGAGGTATTCAGCTCATTTTAACTGCTTGATCCCACAGTAGACTCTGCACTGAATTATGCTTCTTTTTCAGAGCTTCAGAATTTTAAATCTTAATTGTAATTACCCTTAGATTATAACTTTCATATCTCCTCCAGCATTAACAATTTGAAGAGACATGGGACTGCCAGAGTGGAGAGAAAAAAAAAAAAAAGAATAGACTTACAATAATAGGACAACTTATGAAACAAGAAGAGTCCTTTATTTAATTTGTATTCCATATTTGATTACATATCCCTCTTTATGCAGGCTCTGCTTCTTACCTTTCTGGATTTCCAGGATAATTTTGTTAATATGCACATTGACCTTTTGCAAACAATATAGGGAGAAAAGGGAAAATGTTTAATCTGTTTAATATTAATAGTAAATTTCAGTCACTGCAAAGGTTACTTGCAGCCCACAAAATATATAGTAAAATGAAGGCTGTGAGTCTATATTGGTGATGTGAAGTATAGTACAATTGCTATCTGTAAGCCTAATTTATAAAATGTGGGCCTATCTGCACTATTTCTCTTTTCTCTGATAAAGCATACCACTTTAATGAAACAGAAACTTTTTGTATTAATTTGGAGTTCTTGTTTTCTGAAGCACTTTGCATGTGGTAATGAGAGAAAAAGGAATTGGAGACAAAAGAAGCTGAGGTTTGTCCCTGAGGTTTCAGCAGGTTGAGCCAGCTAAGCTGTCTTTGCCAAAGCTGTGTCAAGACATGCCTGACGGCCTGCACCATGTTGTTCTTGGCCTTTGGGAGTGTCACAGGAGGCAAAGTTCACTATTCGCAACAGGGCTGTGTCTCCTCTAACAGCCTCCAAAATTTTGTGCAGAGTCAGTGCGTGGAGATTTAGAGTAATTTTTTCTGTTATAGGGAAGTTTTGCTCAGAGAGGAACATTAACTTTTTTGTTAATGACATCACACAAAATCCTACGCTTCTGATTATGGTATTTTAGTATTTGTGAACTCAAATTAAATTAAGTGTCTTAACCACTGCACTTCATTTTTCTCTCCAAATGAAAGAGTAGGACATAATTATGACTATGTGAGTGTCTTGGATAAGTATTTCCATACTCTAAAACAGCTGGATTTAAATTCATCCCTCTCACCGAACTCCCTAGATAAACAACATTTGGCTTCCTAGCAACCTAGTTTGTCCTAGGTCATTCAGATGCATTATTACAAATCAGTTCTAAACCATTTTGGTCTGAAATTCTAAAAAGTCCTTGTGCAGCAGATGTACAATGTCCTTTGCTGTGAAACTCTTGCACTGGAGACTGCATTGCCTAGTGGGGCAGAGAGACAATGGAGACAGTCTGTTCTTGGTGGTGCACAGCGATAGGATGGATGATAGACACAGGTATTAGGAAAACACATCACAATGAATGTAGTCAGCCATGGGAACAGTTTACCCAGTTACCATCTTCACCCTTGCAGGTATTTAAAACTCAACTGGACAAGGTCCTGAGCAGTGTGCACTGGGCTGTCCCTCATTTGAGCAGAGGGTTGGACAAATGACCTCCAGAAGCCCCTTCATTATTCTACTGTTCCAGCTTCTGCAGCTGCTGATGCTGCTGAAGCACCTGTGTTTCAGCTATACAGATGAAGGATGCTAGAGGATGCCTACTGTACAGAGCAGGTCCCACACCCACATCAGTAAAGGCAATCTGGGAATCTGCAAGTAACTTCAGCAGAAGCAGGCCCTAGGCTTCAGTTCTATTTGCATTTATTCATCAGTGCAAGTTTAAAATTTCTGATGCTCATAAAGAAATGCTCGAAGTTGTTTCTTAACAGTTCTGCTTCATTTAAAGTATATGCAAGAGCAAAGTAATCCAAATGCAAGTGACTTGAAACTACTCTTTCTCCTTCCTCACAAAGAAATAGTTTCATCTCAAAACCTAATTTAATAGCTTTGTTTTTCCATCCTGAATTTGCATCCATCTCCATACTTCATTTTTCCATGATTTTTCGCTGACACTTCAAAGAAGGAAAATAAAGCAAGAAGTGTAAACCAGACTAAGTTTTTCTTCATTTCCAACTCTTCATTAAAAAAAAAAAAAAAACCTACTACAGAATTTTATACTTTCCATGGCTGCTACTATCCCATTGAGTTCTATACACAAAATGATCCTTTATAGTAGCTCCAAGGAACAGCCAAACACAGGTATCTGTGTACTTCTAAGTTTGTGTCTATTACATCTGATATTGCAATTTTTTGATTATTTGTTGCCATTGTTTTATACAGATATGCCTCAAACCTTAATTAAACCTAGAACGCACTTTTGCAAGCCACACAGATCTCAATTTTTATGTAACATCATTTGCATCTTTTCAAACGCCTTCACTTCACTAAGGTATACAAAAGAAGAGATGATAATTAGGGGTACTGGTAAAAAAAAGACCTGAATATCTCCCTACAAACATGCACAAGAAGCAGAAGAACAAAAACTGATGCATGACAGGCATGACAGAGGCATTTCCCAGGCATGGTGCCTGGTGATCAGAAACAGTACCAGTGTAGAAGGAGTAAGATACATCTACAAGTCAATGGGAGTATCACTACCGATTTTAGAAGGAGCAGAAAGTGGCACAGCTACACTGGTGGTATTGCACTCCATTGTAAGGAAAGGAGCATCTCTTTGATTGCAAATCACCATGTTTCAATCAATTTCCAAAGTAATGTGTATATAGTGGTGCCCAGTCTTCATACTCATCCCTCTCCAGGGCAGAATGCCATGCTAAAAAGCTTAAGAAAATCTGCTTTCTCCCTTTTTTTCAGACTAAAAGATAAGCACACTAAGTCTGTTATAGTTTATACAATCAGATCAGGCAGCATTTCCTGAGTGTATTTAAAAGTGTAATTTAAAGTTGGCTTTTGTTTCAGCCCAGTATTATTTTCTATGTAAAATTGTTAGTAAATAAGGTATTTCTCCATGTGTAATGTGTTGTTTACATCAGTCAATGACATTTTAAAGTGGCAGTTAATTTGTTTCTAGTTTGTTAAATCATTTTTGTTTTAAATTTTGCAGTTCAAAATTTCACATTATTTCCTTAAGAATGACACTTTAAGAATGTCTATGTAAATATTTTCTCATTACAGCTAAACATCATAATTTTGGAGAAATTATATGCAAACATCACAGATGTAGCTATGGGTACAGTTCTGACTAGGCAACTAAATATTGCTGCCAAGGACAAGGATGCAGCAGAAGCCAGATTAGATGGAGCTCTGCAACTCCAGGTGAACCAGTGTTCAGATACAGGTACAGCACATACAGAAGAACATCCAAGGTAGATGTGTCTAGCAGTCTGTGTATCAGTGTTGCCTGCACTCCAGTTTACCCAGATGAAAATTCTAAACCTGCTGAATCACACTGCTTCCAGTAGCTCACCCAGACTAGTTCTTCCACAGATATTTTGAATACTTCTGCACTGCACTGGACCCAGACTTACTGGTGTGTCTGCAGCCAGACCATATACTACTGGGATAGGAACTAGCACTATTCAGTTTTAAGGGTGAAGTATTATTGCTGCTTCTACTTACACAAACCTGTTTCTGCACTGGGTGGTGCTCAGGTAGAAAAGTGAAGCTGGGCCAAAATGTAGTGATTTCAAATACTATTTTAGTAACTACTGAATTTTTATTGGTGACAAATTTGAGATAAAAAGATTTTTTTCAAATAAGGAAGTAGAGCACTTACACAACTCACACAGCACAAGAAATATGTCTAAAACCCTTGATGCTGAGGTACATGATTTAACTGCAAGACTACTGCTCTTCTCACGTAGAAAATGTTAATAACTATCTTTCAAATACAGAATTACTGGAGAGACCAGGAGAAAGCCATCTCCAATCTGATCAGGACTAAATTTTCACTGATCTTACTTTCTCTTTTTCTAAGATGAGTGAGAAACTTCATACGCCCGTCTTCCAACCTTTGGGTCTCAGTATGCAGAGCTACATAAATCACCTTTAAACATTTTGAACACTGGAAACTCAAACTGCTAATAACTGCCTTAGGCAAGTACAATTTTCAGAATGTGGTGAATGTATTTACTCTATTGATTGTACTCTCCGAAGCAAAGTGCAGCGAGAGAGATAACCTGCAGAGACTAAAGTAACTATATCTACTTCCCATGGGTGAAACTGCCATCATCTTTTCTGTAGTGCTACTAACTGGCCTGATTACCCTCATAACTGAGCCAATTTTACACTGGAACAACTCCACCGTCTTCAGAGAAGGTTTTTTTCATTTAAGTTTAATCTTTGAAGGAGAGAGGATGATTTTCTTTTAATTCACAGAAAATCACAAGAAACTTAAAGTAGGTCAATCTGAGTCTCAAGCTATTTGATCTTGTCTCTTTTATAAGAAAAAAAAAATCTTTTAACACTGAAGATACAAAGTCAAGAGATTTACCTGTCATAATCATTTGCCTTACACAGGCTGAGAATATTTTTTGTGCCCTTTATTCTCGTGTTACTAATTTCCTCCAATTTCCCACTTTTTAACTCTACTTCAAGGGAAATAAAATTAACACTAAACAAAACATGTATTTTCCAGGTGTCAGCCATGTAGTACTTTTGAATGTTCAGCAGAAATTCTCTGTGTGTATAGCTGGTATTACAGAAGTTTATTAAGGAGTAAATGCAAAACAACTGGAAAGGATATTCAAAATATATTAAAACTAAACATGAGCTGTGGTACTGGGATATAGTCTGCATTAGATGCACTTATTAGACTTGCGGTGTTTCCTTTTTTGTTTCCAAAATGTTAACGTGATTTTGTAAGTGGAAAGAGTATGATTTTGAGCTTTGAAGACACAGAACTTGCTCCAAACCCCAAATTGTTACAAATAGAATAGAATAGAATAGAATAGAATAGAATAGAATAGAATAGAATAGAATAGAATAGAATAGAATAGAATAGAATAGTTCAGTTGGAAGGGGTGTTCAAAGACCATCTAGTCCAACTGCCTGAACTCTTCAGAGCTAACCAAAAGTTAAAAGATTGTCCATCCATCTCTTGAACACTGTCAGGCATGGGCTATCAACCACCTCACTAGGAAGCCTGTTCCAGTGTTTGACCACCCTCACAGTAAAGAATTTTTTTCCTAATGTCCAGTCCAAACCTCCTCGGCGGAGCTTTGTGCTGTTCCCTCGTGTCCTATCACCAGTTACCAGGAAGAAGAGACCGGAACCCCCATCTCCACTTCTCCCCTCAAGAAGTTTCAGAGAGCAATGAGGTCACCTCTCAGCCTCTTCTTCTCCAGACCAGACAACCCAAGTGTCCTCAGACTCTCCTCACAGGACGTGCCTTCCAGCCCCTTTACCAGCTTTATTGCCCTCCTCTGGATGCTTTCAAGGATCTTAACATCCTTTCTATATTGTGCAGCCCAGAACTGCGCACAATATTTGAGGTGAAGGTGCACCTTGAAATATAGCTGCTAAATATAGTTGGAGAATCGCATCTTTTGACTGGCTAGCTGCACTCTGTTTAATGCATCCCAAAATGCAGTTTGCCTTCTTGACTGCCAGTGCACATTGCTGACTCAAGATAGTTGGTATTGGATGAAACCCCTACAAAATTATTTCTAAATAGATACATTTCTACATTCAGTTACTTTTTCTTAAAAAGAAGAAGAAGAAGAAGAAGAAGAAGAAGAAGAAGAAGAAGAAGAAGAAGAAGAAGAAGAAGAAGAAGAAGAAGAAGAAGAAGAAGAAGAAGAAGAAGAAATCGAAGTGTGGATATCCTTTGGCCATCACTTGCTTTCCAAGTTATTTCCTAAGCAGAAACAGCAAAGCACACTCTCTGAGTGTGTGTCCCACAGCACCTCTCCCAGGGGCAGTAAATTCTGTTTCTCTTCCCTTCTCCAGCTCCCAGATTTGTCCTTCATCCTGCCTCTCCTCTTCAACCAAGCGTGAGCTACCATGCAGTTGGTTGATTCAATGCTATGGACAGACCGGTAAGTATTCACGGACTTCTTGGTTGGCTGATTCCTCTTTGATAAGCTTAGGACTATCATCCACCTACAGCATCAGCAGGAACACATAATGGATCTCTATGTAATTTGTGAGAGTTCTATACCTTTTAGTTTTTGTCTAATTTAACTAAACTGGCCAACACTAAAAATTTATTGGGGTGAACTGAAGGCCTGTAACATGACTCTATAAGACTCGTTTTATTAAAATGTCAGTCTAAAAGCATTAGCACTTTGTTATTACAAGTAATGCTGTTCTGTTACACTTTGAGTCATATTTGTATTGGGTAGTTTAAAGAATTACAAAATCACAGAAATCCTGAACAAGTATATCCTGTGAATTCCAATAAAAGATTGTTTATCCTCCTCTGGAAGTACTTTCATCTTCTGGTTCTGTGAAAACTTTGCATGATGTTCCGAAAAGCTTAATGCAATGCTCTGTGCACCTTTGACCTTAAAGTAAAGCAGAACAACGGAAATGTTATATTTGCACTATTATTTATCTGACCTGAAAATGTCTTGGGATTTATTGTAAATTTGGAGGCTGCAGAGCTCTGGAAGAAGCTTTTAGCAATTCAACAATTACTGTCTTTGGACATACCCTGTAAGGTAGAGATACACAATTTATGTTTATTCTTTTGCTCAGACTTGGAATCTTTCATGCTTACATTGGCAAACACAAAACCATTTATAAGTAGAGGACTTCTTTCCAAGAAATTAGCAAGGCTCACAGATGAAAGGACTAGGATTGAATGTAGGACCATTATTATTTAATTTCACAGTAAGTGATGCCTTCAGAAAAAATATATAAATATTATTGATCAGCACTAGAAAACAGAACAGTATAGATGAAGAAATTATAAACTTGGGGAGAAAGGTGTACTGAGTAAGAACAGCTACCATCATATAAAGTTGTATCTGCCTCATCCAGCAGCATGTCCAATGGCCAGCTGGCACATGTTTCTCATGGGAACTGTTTCCATCACTCTGATAATCAAACCGGTTCTATGACTGAGGCTACTTTTGTTAAAATTTTGGATCATAACTTAAGGAGATTAACCCATTTGAAAAAATACTGAAGTATTCCTGGCAGATTCTTTGCTATGCAGTTCTGATATTCATACTAAAGAGTTTAACTGTTCTGTAAAAGTTTTAAATGTTTCTTTTTAAATGTTTCTTTTATTGTAGCAGGAACTCTTATTTTAAGAAAAAAAAAAAGGGAAAAATCTTCAACTACCTTACAGTAGCTCAGTGGTAAAGATGCCAGAGGTGTGGGGGGGTGTAAGATTCAAGTTTTTGCATAACATAGTTTGGAGTTTCCCCAAATCTCACTGACAGAAAAAAAAATGAGTGGTCATGCACAGAACTGAATGATTCTGTTTGCAACTGTCTGTCTTCCTTCTGTTTCTCTTTCTACTTTTATATAGGTTATAAATGAAGATACAAACTTAATCCATAGAAGTACAAAACATCTTTTTGAAAATCAAAATGAAAAATAAAATAAAATAAAATAAAAAATCAGTCTCTCCTGCTCTTCTCCTGATGAGAAATTTCATCCTTCACTTAAAGATTGCTTCTTGTCAAACTTGGTATGTGCTTTTCCAGGAAAAGTTCAGTTTTGTTGAAGCAACATGTTCTGATGGAAATGCAAAAAATAAAAATAAAAATAAATTTAAAAAAGGCTTTCCACTGGAAAATTCCCCACAAGCTCTAGTTCCCTCCCTTGAGGTCACAACAACAGGGTGGAGGAGAGGGATGAGATGGTTTTTGTTTTTTTAAATTGTTGCTCTCACAACTCTTTTTCAGAATATATTAATTTCACCATAACTTCAAATAGGACATGCTGCTATTTTAGGAGCATTACCCTGAGCCCCTTCAACTGCTGCCCCAGAGGTATTTTGCCCATCTAGCAGCCAGTTAAAGCTGAATCTTCCACTTTTCCAGCATTAAAAAACCTGCTCTTGAAGCTGATGTGAGCAGCAGCAGCAGAAAATAATTGCCATTGCAAAACTTTCAAAGCACTCACAAAACTGAGATGTGCTGTGTGTTCTTCAGCGCCACCTCCTGCTACTCAATGCCATTATGACTGTGTACAGAACTGCACAAACTGTAGACTTTGTCTCTCTAAATTTGTGGCATAGTTATAAGAAACAGCTCTGCAAGATGCTTGTTTTAAATTTGTATTTTATCATTTTTCCCCATTCAAAAAAAAAAAAAAAGAATTACTGAGAAACTGACAGAGATATATCACCATCCAAGCTCAAGCAGAAAGACAAGAAATTCAGCATACAATCAGCAGCATTTTATCACTTTGCATAGCTGGGACATTTAAAATACTGCAAATATAGTACCCAATGATATATACAGGATATGTAATACAATGCTATGTAAAAGCTTATTTATGTGACAGTGGCCTTAACAATAAATAAAATGGACTTGACAAGGACAGACTTAATGATGTGGTTCTTTCATTTTAACTCCTATTCTGTCTCAGGACAGTGGGTAAGAACTCATCCATTCTTAAATGGGTTCTTCTAGTAATAAGAACTCCTATTAACCTCTTGTGAACCTTTTATAAACTGAGGAGTATTGAAAATGTTCTAAACCAGTAAATGGTGAAAATATGAAATAAATGTTGCAGAAACACAAATCTGCTGGGATTTATTCTTTGGAATCTTTCACCTTGTACAGATTTGAAGACAAGGACTTTCTTTCCCTTCATAATAGGTATAATTTGAGTGATTGATTGCATGGTTGAAAATTGAATTTAGTATTTTTGAAATATGGTTTGTTTAAGAACCCAATATATTTGAGCCTTCTTTTGTTTATGCCTCAGTAACTACTCCACTATCTTGCCTCCAAAGATGCAGCAATTTTTCCCTCTGCTTATTGTCAGTTTCTCTAGAAAACTATGTATCTTCTTTAATGATTTTCTTCTCAAGATCTCTTTCAAGTAATTTAAAACTCCTTCTCTTTCAAATAAATAAACCCATATGAAGAAATCCTATGAAAATTCTTATCACAAGGGATTGCAAGACTTATGTTCCTATCCAAATACAAATTCTTGTCACAGACACAGTACAGTCCATGATTCACAAATCCTGTGGGATTATTGCAAAGCATTAAAAACATATACACACAGGCATAATAATAAATCAGTAAAAACAGTGTGAGAGGAAACTACAGAGAACAGAGATCACTTTATACAAGGACAGGACTCCAAAGTTTATTGCTTCATCGAATGAAGCAGAATCCACAGAGAAATAAAGTGTTTTATTTCTTTAATTTGTTTTTACTCCCAGGAAGACATTTAATGAAAAATTAAACCCCAAAACAGTGGGGCAACCCTTGCACTATTGCTCTCAAACATAGCAGAGCTGAAGGGACAGTTTTTAAACTTATACATATTCCAGAGTTAAGATGCCACTTTGAGCAGGTGAGATAGAGGAGAAGATTCCTATAGAATCATAGAATGGTTTGGGTTGGAAGGGACCTTAAAGATCATCTAGTTCCAACCCCCCTGCCATAGACAGGGACACCTTCCACTAGACCACGTTGCTCAAAGCCCCATCCAATATCCCATGGGACTACCAATCCCTGAAGAGACCAAAGTCTGCTCTCCCAAAGTCCAGGGTAGCAAGCTTGCTGTGCCACCTCCTTGCTGTCCTTATGATCCTAAACCGCACCATTTTATGGTCACTGCAGCCAAGGCTGCCCTTGAGCTTCATATTCCCCACCAGCCCCTCCCTGTTGGTGAGAACAAGCTCCAGCACAGCACCTCTCCTCACTAGCTCCTCTATCACTTGGAGACGGAAGTTATCATCAATGAATTCCAGGAACATCCTGGATTGCCTATGCTGTGCTGTCCCTCCAAGAGATATGGGGGTGGCTTCCTCCCCTTTCGTCACCAGTAGTGTGGGGCATCTGAATTCATCATGACGATGACATCAAGTCACATTTACCTGTTTGTTCTAATGTGTAGACACGTGTAATCATCTTGTGCTCCATAGAAAACTGTCCTTTTACAATATCTCAATGTTTTCACCTTCAAAATTCAGTGGAGATTGCTCTCTTATGTTGGACTTTTTATTCTAAACATCCAAATAGCCTCTTGGCTCTTCCAGCCTCAGCAGTCTCATTTTCAATAGCTTATTTAATTGCTACTTCTAGCAACCCTTTTAATCATTCACGTCATGTTCAACCCATGCATGGAACATAACCTATTCTCTTCAGCTAAGTCTCTGTTAAAATGCCTTTTCAAGCGAGAACATGTCATTAAATTTTCCACATATGCACATATTTCTTGAATTTATGAAAATATCCTGCTTTCTTTGTGCCTTGTATCTTTTATATCATTAACTCATCTTAGTAGAGACCATATTTAATTTGTCTATTCAGATTTGTGGAGTGAATTTCTGAAGTTGAATAAGTATTTGTACTTCTCCTAATAGCATAACATCCTTTATATACAATGGATCTGAATAGATGAACTGAACTCTGTATTTTAGCACTGTGTGGATTTTGTGTATTTTTGAATTTCATATATATATTTGGCACACTGATGTTAGGAAGCATGGGTCTGTTAACAGACTTGGTAGCTTTTGAATAGCTGGTCAAGATAGAAAATAGGTGACATAACTATGCATGGGTATTATGGGCAATCTTTTTTAGTTCAAGTCACAGAAAACTGCATTTTGGAAGCAAAATAGGTAGCCATCTACCTATGCACCAGCCTGGTGCTGCCAGCTACCCTGCCTACATTAGGCTGTCCTGACTATTGCAGCTGAGGAAGTGGTAAGGTTGTATGTCACCTACTAAAAGGAGCGAGGGGAGATCATCTCCCAGGAATAATCTCAACCTTTCCTTCCTTCTGTTCACAATGCAAGAGCAGCAAACTCAACCAGTGTGCTCTCATCCCAGTTCTCAGCCTGCCACGACAACAGGGAGTAGATCCTCACGACAACAACATCCTTTTCTTTGAGGAAGCAATATTCAATTTTAACAACATTTCTGACAAACTTTGAGACAATTTTTTTCTAATGCTTGCCCCCCATTTATATCACATATATTTAGTAGATATGTCTGGTACCTGGAGTACATCAATTCATTAGCTTAATCTAGCATCCAAAACCAACAACTATTATAGGTGTTTTCGTGTCTACATTAATAGCCCATCTTTTCCCAAAGCTTAGTAGATGGGGTGAAAGGGAAGGAAAAAAATAAAATAATAAAAAAGGCCCACATACTTATTCTTTGAATTACTTTTACAGAGGTAAACAAAAAAAAACCTATCTAATACCAGCCACGGTCTTCCAATGTAAAGAAAGGAAAAGGTATATAAAGATGGTGCATAAACTCTAAATTATGCTAAAAGCAGGGCCTGGTGTTTCAGCGCGGAACACAAAAAGGCTGTGCATCTTCTGAGATGGGAAGCGAATATAGAAGGACACTTTCATTCGTGGATACTACTGCAATATCACCCCTACTGTGCTATGGCTTATTATAGAGCTGACATGCACCACTGAACAAAATTTGCTTATCTGTTACAGAAGGACTCGACATTTACATTCTTTTAGCTTTGCTACAAGGTCTTTAAGAGACCATGCCAAGTAATTTCATCTACAGGAACTCATCTGAATCGCCTGACTCAAAATTCAGTTGTCCTGATTCCTTCTATAATGTTGTGAAAAGAAAGGCACAAATGAGCCCAAACTCCTTTCAGGCCTATTTCTCCCCCTCAGGATAGTTCAGCTGAATCTCAGTCTCTGTACTCAGTTCCCCAGTGAGACAGCAGTAGTGCTTAAAGACATAGGAAAGAAATGAAAATAAACATGTTACAAGATGGGCAGGTACTCACATATTGTGATAATAGAGTCTCACAAATCCCGAAAAGAGACAAACACAGGGATAAAAATAAGGACAACATTATGGAAACTGTTGTAAAAACCTCTCCTTCACAATACATTTTGTTTATATGGAATACAAAGTTTTCCTTTCTCTTTCTTTAGCTTCATTACTAAAAATAATCCATATACTAATGGTCCTTTCTTTGTGAGGGACAATCTGTTAAAGGCATTGTGATTTTCTACTGAGAAAACTAGCATATAGCCAAATATGGAGTAGAGTGATTTGAAAGGAAAACATATACATACATATAGACTTCCCGTATGACCTGAGAACTCATTCTTAGAGTAACTCTTTCTTCATTTTCCATGCTATGACAGCAATATTATTATTCAAAACATATTTCTCATCATACACTGTCCACAGACCAACATTTGTAGTACACCAGAGGAGAAAAAAATTCCTATAAATTGCATAAAATTACATTAACATGGAGTCCTGAAGGATCATATCTCCTCTAAAAGAAAATTTAGCAGTCAAAAAAAAAAAAAAAAAAAAAAAGTGATTTGCATTCCTGAAACCTATATTTCAAATATACATATATCTCAAGGTAAAAACATCTCCCTGGGACACTTCTCTCATTGCATATTGCAAAACAATTTCCTTATTTGAAGATTTTTTTCTGACTACTAAATTAAGTTGGAGCAGATTTTGTTGGGTTCCAGAAGTAAAATAAACCATATCATGTCAGAGTTTTTAAACACAGCAGACCAGCAAGTGCTTATTGTCAAGGGAATCCTTTTCCAAACTTTTTCAAATCCATTGGATAGGTGTGTGATGAAGAGTAAATCAAGATAAAAAAGAGAGCAAATAAAATACACAGCAAGATTAAGAAACAATTAATAAAATGAAGAGTTGGCAAGAAAGTGACTGATGATTTCAAGCCTGCTATTTATCAAAGGCTAAAGCATAGTAGGTTGCTGAGGTTATTGTATTTTTCTAGCAGTGGCATCTGGCTCCTTGGCAGATTCCATAGGCAGAAAATACCTCAAAGTCATTTTTAGCTTTGCATTTTTTAGCCTTTGTTGTTAGGCTACTGAATCTGAAGGGATAGCATAAACTCTTCTGTATAGTTCTTCCTACAGGATGTTTATCTAGTATGGTTGTGCTACAGAGTAGTACAGCAAATTCAGCATATTCCTATCCCAAAAATAAGTTCTTAAAGAAATATCCATATTAAAATATTCATATATCCAGTATATTCTACATTTAATTTAGAAATAGCAAGATATAATTTTCAGTCTGTGTTAAAAGGAACTGTATAGAGATAGCAGTATCTTAACATCAGGCTGTTCCTTCTGTGCATCCAGGATCATAAGAAAGTATTTGTTACGGTTTTTATCTGTTTTGGTCCTTCAGAACCAATACAGCTGAGAAAAATATGAAAAAGATTTCACTTTTGTCCAGCTGACAGTGTTGTAATTATCTGACAATTTCGTCATCACTTGTGCCCAAGGACACCACTAAAGTAGTACTGAGAGAAGAGTTTGGTTATTCCTGAGAAATGTCAGAACAAATCAGTAACTTGACTACAGGCTACTCACATTTTCAGAACCACGTTGGGATGGGAGAGTGGTAGCTGAAAGTTTGACTAATGCTTAAGACGGATTTTGCTTAATTTCCAGAAAAGACTGTAATAAATGTCTACAAGCTGTAATAGAGAAGCAAGACCAGACAACACAAGAGCCCCCTTCTGGTACAATGCTGTCTGCTAGTAAAATGAAATAGATTAATACCTGAACTTTTTAAGTGCTATCTAGCAGGAGACTACAGCAGGAGACTCTGAATCTCTAGTGCTTTAGTTGCCAGTTTACTAGACCTGGTCCCCAGGCATTCAGGATTACATATGCAAAAGGTATTTATGTGTCTTACACTGTAATAGTCATTTAGTATTTATTGACTTTAAAGGGAATTAAGCAATTAAACCCCTTTGTAGTTATAGCACTTGGATCTTACCAAAGAGTATAGCCCTTCTTATTTACTGGTATGAAAAGGGAGCATGAAGTTACAAAATCCAGTCTTTTATCGGGGCTTTGGTATTACCTTCAAAACCACTCAATGCGTGTACTGGTATGTAGCAGGACTCTTCAACTCATGACTCACTAACTACAGAATCACAAGATTCTGTCAATAAGTTGAAAAAACTTATCTAGTGAACCACAGTTATCCCTTGCCTGTTCTAAACAAAAGTTCCCCTCCAAACGTTTATCTTAAGAGCCCTGTTTGTGATTTGCTTTGTACATCAGTGGTCCAAGAAGCTACACTGGCCATTAGCACTGCCCTCACTAGCAGAACATCCATTGAGGAGCCAAAAAAAGAATCACCCTCAGCTTGTATGGGCTGTTCTTTCTACAACAGATTTGACAGAGCACTGGAAAAGAGGTGATAAGAAGCTTAATGGAAAATAAGTTAGAATCATGATTTTAAGCAGGACACAGGGCTGGGGCACTGACTGAAAAAGTAAGAGAAGTCTAGTGGTCTCACAACAGGGCAATACCAGAACTCAGGGTTCTCTGGTGTTAGCATGGTAGGAATCAAGATAAAACACCTAAGGAAGAATATAATGTTTAGTGGTTGTGGAGGAGCTGAAGAGGGAGATCAGAAGATTTAAGAGACATTTTGCAGAATGGGAATGAGGAAGAAAGTAATTTGGAGTGATTACGCAAGTAAAAATAAATAACTATATGACTGATGGCAAGGTTTGTGGGTTTTCTGGGTTGCCGCTAGGCTAGGGAGAGAAAATGGGGGAAAGATTTGCTAAACTGCTGAAGGGATATGTTTCTAACAATATACATAGGCTGAGGATGCAAAAGACCATGGTAATGGGAGGTATGAGTAGATGTCATCCTCCATGCTCACACATATACACATGAAAGGAAGTAGAAGAATGGGGTTATCCAGCAGCCCACAGTACTTTGCTTCTAGCCCACATCCACCGGTCACATGTCATTAAAAATAAGGGATCTTCACTGAAGACCAAACAGCTGCAATTGAATAAATGGGAAAGTTGTAACTAAGAACAACTTTGCCAGTATTCCGTCTGAAGGAAAACTGACTACTGGTCTGCTGCTTTATAACTCTGAAGAAACTATAATTTTGAAAAGGCATATAAATCTTCTGCTTTCCCTGATAAAATTTACTGCACTTCATGAACTGCTTAATCACGAACTTACTAGTGTGTTTGATTAATGACTGGGGTGAGAAAAAAAGGTCATATTTTATCTGAGTAAGAAATGGCTGTTCGGTTGCATTGAGAGCCATAACTAAGCTAACTCCATCGCAGAAGGGAAATGGCTTCCTTCCAGCTTTTACTGCACTGATTGAGCTTTTAAATACTAAATAAATCTCTTTTTCTACATTGCTAAAACTTTCATTGTTCCAAGTAACAGCTTTAACATGAGATGATATCAAATACATTAGCAAAGTCGAATACAGGGGGGAAAAAAAAGAAAAAAAAAAAGCTATTTTAACCAATCCCTCTTTTAAACTCCTCCAGGATTTTTTTTCCCTCCTTAAATTGAAGTAGACTCCCAGAATTAGTAACCTTAAAAAAAAAATTATTGTATCTTTCCACCAAAGATATTATGTCAACCTTGGAATCTTTTTGTTTAGGTTTATCTCCAGCACACAGTACATTGGAGTCTAAGAACTTTCAAGTTTAACTTGTAACACTTAAGACTTGCAAAGACTTATGGACATATTGAACTTTAAACAGAGAAATAATTCCATCAAACTCATTTTTTTCTCCTCATAACTTCAGTGGAGGAATTTACCTTTTTAAAAGTTAACTATATGCACAAATATGTGCAAGCCCAGAATCAAAGAGCAGGATAGCTGATGGGAAGTAGAAGAATCACTGGGGTAACTGTCTCCCACAGCTGTCATATTTATATGAGAATCGCTCCAGAATTATGTGGGGACACAGGACCAATATCTCAAATGGGTGCAGTTCCAGAAGGTTAAGTTACCCTTCTCCTCAAATTATATGACAGCTGTGTAGAGGTAACCTTAAAAGTAAAGAAAGATTCTTTAGCGGAGAGGTTAGAGTACTGAGGTTAAACAGAATATCAACTAAAATGAGAAGAAAACAGTTAAGTTTAAAAACATTGCTGTGGTTAGCAAGGCTCCAGTGGATATTGTAGGATTTTCTTATCTACAGAATAAGAGTCTGAATTAATTATTTTTAATTCAGAGTGCATGTTTAAATTGATAACCTATCAATTTAAAATTTGCAGGTGGAGGAATGGCTTTTTGTTCACATTGCCTTGAAAATCAAGGTAAAAAGGGAGCATGAATTCTTCACAGTGTTACCTGAATCAAAGTAAACTGCTTCCTGTGGACATGGTAAGGCAGCCAAAATGATGAGGGATGACTTTTTTTTTTTTTTTTCCCCATGAAATGCTCTTCTCTTTAAGCTGATTTCATTGTTTAGTGGGAGTGACTCTTAACGGTAAAATACTAACCTCTACAGCTTCTCTTAGAGCCGATCGCGTTACCATAAGTACAACCAATGTTATATTTGCAAATGAAATGTCCAGGAGAAGCAAGAAGTAGAACCTGACTTGCTCACAGAGTCGTTCCTCTTCTCCCTTTTGCCACTGAATCAAAAATGTTACCAAATCAAACCCAGTAGTTATAACCTGACCCCTGTGAAGTCCAGGCCAAACAGGCCATCAATGCTACAGACTACATTTATCCAAAGTGTTTTTCTTTTGATTTTCACTCCTACAAGTGTCACGTATTTTATCCAGTAAGTTATACCTGAAATTACATAAGGTGTCCTGACTTTACAGTAGAATCTACCACCCTGCCCTTCTCTTCCCAAATGATTGGTGTGCAGGGCTAACACTTGCTCTTGCTCTCCCTCTGTCTTCTGCCTCAGTTAATGTTCAAACTATAATCTATACAGAAGATGCTGAGAATAGCTCTTATCATTTTTAAGAAAGGTCAATCTAGTACTGCAGAAGAGCAGGAACTTTGAATATGAATCCTCTCTTATCTGAGGTCAGAACTGAAGCCAGGACTTGTATTTGGGCTTAAGATACAACCCACTAGATAGCTGAATTAAAATATTCTTATCACTCTCTTTTAAAAGGAGATGAGAAATGAAAGCAGGAAGCAGTATAGCACTCTAAAGAAGTTAATCATGTTAAGTATTACTTTTCTGAACCAAGACACTTACACAAAAAGTGAATGTTTGCCTAACATCTGTTTTTTATAATGTACAAATCTCATCAGAGTGAACTGGGCTGTTAATTTGCTTTAGAAGTACCATTAGTAATGGATTAAAGAATTCCAGTCCTTTCCACCAAAGTTTTCCCCATCCAAAGGACCAATTTAGCATTCATCACAACTGCAAAAACACACACAAAAAAATGTTAATATCAAAACTGAATAGATTGGTCTAGATGCATGTATGGCAGTGAAAGCCTCCTCAGACAATAATTACAACTTTACCTTTAAGTATAGAAAAAATAGACAAAGGAAACCATAAAAGTTTGATGCACTGGTTGAAACTGGGGTCCCAGTTCAGTGCTTTATCAACTATACCAATTTACCTCCATATTTAAAGTTTTCTTCCTCTGCTAAACCACCGTTTCTACAGTGCTTGATTCTCAGCTTATTGCTATATTACTGACTAGATCGGATACCTTGTGTTGGTGGCACGCTTTAAATATTTATGTTAGCAAAAACATAAGGCTTAGCTTCACTGCAGTGGGAAGAGGATGCACTGAGTGTACGTAGAAAGTATGATGGGTTTAGAGGAATACATTACACACTTCTGAGAGCTTTCATTCTTTTGATAACACGGTGAATTTCAGCTTTCCAGAAGAGATGCAATTTATAACCTAATTCTTTATTTTCATTTCCCTCAGACAGAAGTGTGAATATTATACAAGTGTTAACGTTACTGGCATGAGACATCTGAAATGCATCACCATTTCTTCCTCTCCTTCCCCCACTGATAATTTGCTTACAAGAGAGTACAGGAAAGCAGTTGCCCCAGATGTTTATCCTCCATGCTTGTTGATGCTCTTCCCCACAGCTGCCTATCATGAACCTGAGGGTCCTTTATTACTCTAATTAAGCCATGTGTCTTTCCTCTTCAAGAACGTATGGTCAAGCTTTTATGACTAAAGTGACTGAAGAGGAAAGTAGTCCTAGGAGAAAAAGTAATGGGACCCCACCACTTAAGTTTTCACATTTGCTTCTGTTTCTTAAAGTTCTCAATTTTATTAAAAAGGGAAAATTCAAAAGCCAGCAAATACTGAACATAAAATTCCAACTCTTATCTTGATCACCTTCATATATTTTTTAAAGATTAAAGATTAAACAAGATAAAATATTTTCTTCTCTAAGTCTTTCTCTCACTTTACTTATAGGAGATTATAACTGAGGAATGTTGAGAGGAGATTGGTCACCAGACACCAAAAATGATATTATATATTGAAAACATTCTGAACAAGAGATAGTTATTTTGATATTTGTTTTTGAAAAAATAAAAAAAAATATTTTTTAGAGAGGTCTAATTTTCACTTCATATTAAATGGTGTTGAGTTCTAAAACAGAATAGGTCCAGACCTAAACAGTACCAAAACTTGAGATTCAGTCATGATTCAAGAATTTCTCACTTTTCATGTACATTGACTTTTTTTTCTGGTACACTCACACTTATGAGAATTAAACTTACCTGATCATTTCTTAGCTTTCTTAAAAGGAATGAAATTCCTTTCTACTACTATGCAAAGGTATATCATCCTTGTTCTCCATGGACTTTCCACACAAGGGAAACAATGATAAGCAGTTAAAAAAGTCAGTCATGATCATGTGGTTGTGGAATCACATTGACACAGTGGCTAGATAGTAACTCTTACATTCTAGCTGTGAGTATAAAGTTTGCATTGGTTGCAATGGGTAAAGCATTGGTTCTGAAGTGAATAGAGATTTTTTCAGTTGTCTTAAATGACTACAAATCAAGATTATTACGAGAACACTAATTCACCCCAAAAAAAAACCATAATTGCAATCCTATTAATGACCACAAAGAAGTTTATGAAAAAGATATTTAGACTTTTATTATTATTATTATAAATATTTTTAGAAGAACAAAGAGCAAGATGCATTCCAGGTTGCTGCCATTTTACAAGGTTAGAAAACAAAAAAGCAGAACCACATCTTTTCTAGGAGTCTTAGCACCTTATTGTGTTCTTCAGAAGCCTGCTATTTCAGTGTGTTTGCACAGAGCAGAGAAGATTTTACTGATCCTACTGACATTTGGGGGAAAACAATTTTACCAAAGTGATTTGCTTTCCAAACCCTAGATGTAAACAGCCTTCAGGCAGCAAAAACAACTTGTATAGTGGTTTTCAGTAAAAGTTTTTGAATTTGGTACACAAACAGCCCATGCAGTTCCATGCTGAAGTACAGGTTCCAGTCCAGGAATTCAGCCCTCTCAAAGGAAAAGGTTGTTTGCCCTAGTGCTTGAACTTCCTATTTTGAACAACTCCAGTGTCCCTAGAAGTGGCTTATACTTAGAGGACTTCCCCTGGGAAGTATCCAAACTAGAAGGCCACATAAAAGCAATTTCCCACCTAAAGGATGTGATAGAGAATTTATTCTGATCTATAGCAATCTATTCTTCTCTATGGAATGCATGACAAATGAGAAGAGAAAGGGGACTACGTAGTAGAAGATTACTGAATGACAATATGTGGGATGAGAGCACTGTTTTCTAGATTGTTTCCTTCTGATGCAAGAATGACCTCTGATACATTTCCAATCAGTACCGCTTACAAGCTAAGGTAGTGAGGAGACGCAAAACTGTCATAATGAGATTATGTGGTCTCCCAGTAGGGGCTGCTCATTCTTCCAATGAACTAGTCCATGCTTGAGACTGCTCCAGGTAGGTCTCATTACCACTTTTCTGAAGAGGTTGTTCCTTTTTTTCCCTTGGTCCAGGGGAACTTGTGGATATCCATAATCCAGTGAGGAAGAAAGATTTTTGAGACTACCATACTTGACAAAGCTTTCTCATGTGATGTGTCACATTTTAGGCAGCCACACGGTTACTAAAGAATGTCTGCCCAAAAGGACACATAGGAGGCATTGACAGCTAGGGGTGGTGCCTTTCTTAAACAAGGCAGGGTTGGAGGGAAGAAAGGCAGACAGGGAAAAAGAAAGCCAGACACGCTAAGGGAAGTTTGCTTTCTACTGGTAGACAAGAACCTTTTCTCACCTTTCATTATGCCAACATACCAATGGCTAAATTAAACCTAAGGAGGCTTACATTTTCCTTCTGTCTTATGGCCCATTCCTTTGATTCACATGTTACTTTCATCAAAAGAGGTCACTAGCAAGAGGTGCCATCACCTGTTTTAATTTTGGCAGGCTGACAGTCAATTTTGTTGCCTCCTCCAACCCACACATCATGCTATGGCATGATGAAAGTATCACACTCAGGATACTAGCCAGGATCTGGGGAAGGCTCTGGAGGATGAGTCTTTAGGATATGGCTCCTACCTTAACTGAGTAATTTTATGTAAAGGAATGTGAAAAGGAATAATATCAGCACCCTCTCTTTTCCAGCCTATTGCCACAGAAGTGTTCCCATCTGTTTTTTCTTGTAAGCTGATCAAATTCTGTTAATTAGATTTAACATATAAAACTGAGTTGGAAAGGAAAAAGTAGAATCTGCATTCCTTGAAGGCAAACACAATTGAGATTATTGTGAATTTCCAGATTCCTCCAGACCATAAGACCTATAACTGTCTCAAACTTAGGCTGCAGAGGCTGATTCTGATACTTTTGAGCCAGTACATTAAATGTAACATAACAAAAGCCTTATGAATCAGTGCAAAGATAGCTATATCCAAAAAAG
>VXAA01004391.1:89166-169892 GCA_013399115.1 Anseranas semipalmata | reverse complement strand
AAAAAAAAAAAAAATCTTTACCGCTATAATACATACATCTGGTCATAACTATGGTAATAGGTTTAAAGAGATGTATTTCCACTAAAAGCATAAATTCATTCTGTTTGTTAAAGCATATTTATTTAGTATTACCTGAAGGGATGACTTTTGTTTAAAAAACAAAAAAAACAAACAAACAAAAAAAAGAGTAGATATGAAAAATCTGATCTCCGGAACACTTCTTTTTATAAGAAAATATACATATATATATTAAAATGTCTTAATAAAGTCCTCAAAATTATGGAAGACATAAATTAGTGCAATGATTTTTGTTAATCCACAAAAATAGGGAAAATTGTCAAATCTTACACTGTACAGAGGAAAAATTATTATAAATGCTAGATTCAGTTCCTGACTACCATTACAGAGCTAAGAAAGATGTACTACTTTTAGCTGTCAAGATCCTTGAATCACAGAGAGACGCTGAAGACATATCTACGAAAAACATCTGCATGTTACGTTTTGCATCGAGGGAAGATCTGAATGGAAGTGAAACACAGGCTCTGATCTTTGTAACATGCTACACCTGATTTAATACAACAATAAAAATTTCAGATGATAGCTATTGATCTGTACATTCACACAAATGGAATAACTGAAACTGCCTGTTGAGGAATGCAGAGCAATCCTTGGAGTTCGCTCTATGCCCATTAAATACATTGGTACTTAAATCTGGGCTCACAGGACTCATGTATTTTGTAACAAGTATCTGGCCAAAAAAAAAAATAGAAAAAGAAAAGAAAAGGAAGTCACACTCTCTTTTGTATATTCTTATGATTTAAGAAGTTATAGCACTCTAAAACAGCTTCAAATGGGGTGGTGGAAAAGGTTCATGCCAGCTATTTTAGCAGTGATTACAATTCAAGTGCATATATTGCATTTAAATGACCTCAGCTTCTAAGACACATGCTAGGGTTCAAGGAGAATAACATCTTATACAAGTTTAAAATATAAAATCCAGTCTGTGAATGTCTCGTTCTAAATTTACTTTCTAATTAAAAAAAAAAAAAATCCCTGGAAGAATAATGTTACCAAAAGTTTGGAAAGCTTATGCATACACCAAATTTGTAAATGGGAGAGCAACATTTTGTTAAATGGAAAAAATGGGAAAGGGAAAAATGGGAAAGTGGCACATCATTAATATTAATGGATCATATAAAACACAATTCTTATAAACCAGGAGTTTAGCAGCTTCTGCATGTATCAGATGAGATTCCAGTACTATGTAACAGTAACATAGTACTGTAACAACTTATTTTTGATTCAATAAGACAAACTTCAGAAGTCAAGGTTGTTTTTACAAATAAAGATGTATTCACCGTAGAGATGTTGTGTATTGGATTAGATATTTAGATATCTAGATATTAGATACTAGATGTTCAGATTAGATATTAGGAAGAAATTCTTTACAGTGAGGATGGTGAGGCACTGGCACAGGCTGCCCAGAGAATCTGTGGATGCCCCATCCCTGGAAGTGCTCAAGGACAGACTGGATGGGGCTTTGAGCAACCTGGTCTGGTGGGAGGTGACCCTGCCCATGGCAGGGAGGCTGGAATTAGATGGGCTCTAAGGTCCTTTCCAGCCCAAACCATTCTATGATCCTATGATTAATAAATATACAATTTGCTCCACCTGTATCTAGAAAAAGCATGAGACAGGCTTGAAATCCCTATAACCTGTAGGGTTTACAGCATATAGTAAGCACTGGTCAAAGACAATGTAGCTAAGCTAACTGGACACGTGCTATTTGGTTTGCTGCTGCACTCTTAATCTTCTTACTTAACAGAACATCATGATAGTCAATTAACTGAATTGCTTTTAGCATGTTCAGGAGCTGATAAAAATAACTAAATAGCTACAGTACATGGAAGAGAAATGAAATAAAGGCATATTAAATTCATTTTACAATGGTCAGAAGGTGAACTTGTACCTCCACTGGTATCAAAATATTATGTTTGCTGTGGTCTGCTTATGGTTTACAAAACTGCATCACATGAAGGGGTTCCCAAGATTTATGTCATTAGTCACAGACTAAACCAATATAACATTCATTAACTGTGGATGTCAATAGTTATTAACAGGTTCCCAAAGGCACTTTCCTTTTAATGTCAGTTACATTCTTTTTGCCTGCCTTTTAACTATAAATTTAAACTAGCATAAACACTATATAAAAAAAAAAAAAAAGTTAAAACTTTTTTTTGCTTGGCATTTTTTAAAGAGGAATATGCATAATTTTACAGAAATTCTTAACAGATATATATTTTCCATTAATAAATTCTATGTTTTCATTGTATTATGTTTTATGTACCTTTGCCATTTTTAATAAGTGAGGAACAAAAATTACCTATTCTAAAAAAAAATTTAATACTGAAAAATTACATTTTTATAATGAGATAACAGCTGCTCTCAAAAAGGCTCAGTCTGCAAATACAGTTTTTATGTGGCAAGGGATTAAAATTTCCTGCATTAGCCAATTTAATCCACTAAAATTGCACATAGTAAAAGAAAAACTAACTTATTTTCTGGGATTTCTTCTGGCATTCTTCTGTTATGAGCAGATGCAAAAAGAGCATGGAGGCAGAGTTCCACATAAAAGAAGAAGAGATTTATTGACCTGCATAAATATGTGAAAATACTTTAGACAATTTATAATTTAGTCATGGCAAACACTAAGTATTAACATAGACCACAGCATTAGCAAGAATTGTATAGCCCTTAAAGTAAACCTGAACAAAAGGAGGTTCCAAGCTCTTGCTGCATCTAACAACTCTGGATTCACGCACGCAGTGGGGTTTCCCAGTTACAAGACTGACATCCAGCCAACTATTATAAGGTCTTCTTCATAAGTGTCAACGTAGGAACAAGGCTTGCAAATTAATTAATGAAAATTGGTGGTTCATTCTTGCAGCTACAACCATGGCAGAATAAGGATTAGAAACTGTTTTTGCCAGACAATTGAAACCCCAAGGAGGCTGCCTCTGACACATTTCCAATACTTCAATATAATTGCTAAATATGTAATTATAGAAATAACTCAAAGGAGTAGATTTTGACATTTCTTGATGCCTTGATGACTAGCATAAATCAATTTTAAGTTGTTAGGTCAAATTTGGAGCTCTAAGGGAAGGCACAGTCTTGTGATAAATAAAGTGGAATTAAGGACATGAGGGGAGCACTGAGTTGTAAAGATCCTTGTTAGTGGGCATTGAATCAACACGGTGTGTTGGGTTTACGTGGCAAGGGTTTGGTAGCAGGGGGGCTGCAGGGGTGCCCTCTGTGAGCAGAGCCCAGCAGCTGCCCCATGTCAGATCAGAGCCAGCTCCAGCCGGCTCCAAAAGGGACCCGCTGCTGGCCAGAGCCGAGCCAGGGAGCGACGCTGGTTGTGCCTCTGGGAAAGCAGAGTTAAGGAAGGGAACAAACTGCTGTGCCACAGCAGCTGGGAGAGAGGAGTGAGAAACAGCCCTGCAGGCACCCAGGGCAGTGCAGAAGGAGGGCAGGAGGGGCTCCAGGCGCCGCAGCACAAGTTCCCCTGCGGCCCGTGGGGAGGCCCATGGTGGAGCAGGCCGTCCCCCTGCAGCCCATGGTACCACACGGAGCAGATCTCCATGCTGCAGCCATGGAGGAGCCCCCATGGTGCAGGTGGATGTGGCCTGAAGGAGGCTGCGGCCCATGGGAGCCCCCGCAGGAGCAGGCCCCGGGCCGGAGCTGCAGCCCGTGGAGAGGAGCCCACGCAGGAGCAGGGGATCTGGCGGGAGCTGCTGCCCGTGGGGGAGCCATGTTGGAGCAGTTTGGTCCTGAGGGATGGGCCCCGTGGTACGGACCCATATGGGAGCAGTTCTGGAAGAGCTGCAGCCTGTGGGAAGCCCACGCAGGATCAGCTCGGGAAGGACGGCATCCCATGGGAGGGACCCCACGTGGAGCAGGGGCACAGAGTGACCATGAAGGAGCAGCGGAGACACAGCGTTAGGGTCTGACCGCAGCCCCCATTCCCTGTTCCCCTGCGCCGCTCAGGGGGAGGAGGTAGAAGAGGGTGGGTGGCGGAAGGTGTTTTTAGTTTACTTGTAGTTTCTCACTGTTCAAGTCTGCTAGAGATAGGCAATAAATTGTATTAATCTCCCTATGTTGAGTCTGTTTTGCCCATGATAATTGGTGAGTGATCTTATCTCATCCCTTATCTCATCCCTTGAACCCTTATCTCATCCCTTGAACCCTTTCCATCATATTTTCTCCCCTTTTTTCTTTCTTTCTTTTTTTTTTTTCTGGGGAGGGGGAGTGAGAGACCAGTTGTGGTGGAGTTCAGCTGCCCAGCAGGGTAAAACCACCACACATGGCAGTAAAGATACCTGAAATTGAGTTTTACTTATAAATTAAAACATGCTTGATCTTATAAAGACTTATATAGGATGATCCAAAGCCTATAGAATCTCATAATTATATCCTTGTTATAAACTCCAGAAAAAAAGTAATATTTTACTAATCTGTAGGACATTCACATAAAACTTAGTTTTGTTACAATTTTAGCTAGTACTCTTCATAAAGTAGTATCATTTGTAAATACATTGGAAGATGAAAGATGAAATTATTTCCAGTTTTTAAAATAAAAAACATGGAATAAAACCAGGCATAAACTTGCAAGAACAAATCCTGACAGAATAGCTTTTAGTGTCACTTGTTCAATCAATCAATCAATCAATCAACCAATCAATAAATAAATAAATAAATATTCAGGACTACAGAGAAATTAAACCTTTTGAGTGCTCATGTAATCTGCTGGGTAGATCATGCAGTGCCAGGATTATTGGTCAATCAACCTCTCTGTTTTCCTGGTTGAACTACAAGTATCTTTAGGACTTAAAATTTCAATTCTAAAGATAAACTTAACGCTTAGTATCCAATACTTATAAGATCAGACAATGATTTGTTTTAACCAGAAGGTGTTCACTCTCCTTTGAATTTGTGCATGAAAACTTGACTCTGTATATAATTTAACCATTGAGACTAGAATTAACTTAATCTATGATACAAAACAAAGGTACAAATGGTGAGAAAACCAACACTGGAACAGACTGTGCAGGGAATTTCTTTAAGGCATTAATCAGACCTAAACCTGATTAAGTGTCTAATTGGCTTGATTACTGATGGCAAGAAAACATGGGCTATATACCTATTCATGGTAAAAGGGTTATAGGCTTCACAACAGTTGAATGAGCAAGATGTTTAAAAGACTAAAAGCAGTGTTTTCTAGAGCAAAATTATCACCTGAGCAAGCAGACTGTGAAAATGACAGCGTTCCTCCACCACCTAAGCCATCTACAAACCAGGTATAGTCTGTTGTTTGTAGACTCAGTAATATAATCTTTTGTTTGGAAAGTATTTATGTAACTAAATGTCATAATAGATTACATTTTTAAACAAATTTACTGCAAAGTATATCAATCATTATTTAGCAAAATCAAATAAATGCCTCCCCTCTTTCCTCCCGCCTCCTCTTTATGAAGAAAGATTTCTTCCTTTTGCAAATTGCTTCCAAACAGAATTAACCTGAAATGGAACAAGCGTATGAGAGGTCTTGATCAACATTGCAAACAGGGAATTAGAAATATTGGGATGACTGCTTTTGTTGTGCCGATGTATTCCTCTTCATGCTGTTCCTTGCTGGCAGAAAATGACAATATATTCTTTCTGAATATTGGAATGGCATACAGGTATATATCACTCTGCTTCCCAATAACTGTTGGAAAGGCAAAGTAATTTAGTAGCTTTTCCAAAAATATTTTATTTGGCTTGTTTTTACTAACATAACTCTGATTTTAAAAATATAGTCAGTCATTTTAATCTACAGTTATTTGTTATTGTTGTTTTGTTTGCTTTGTACTTCTTTACTGTAAAAATTAACTCATTCTTTCCATATCAGTTAATGGAATATTTTTAAAAGAAGCAGAATAGATACTCTTCACTTGTTACTTTTGAATTTTTTTTATCTTTTCCCAATAACGTCAGAGAAAGTGTTTTGTATTGTTTTATTTTTTCCCCATCTTGACATAATCAAAACTTCACAAGGCAAAAAGGCAACATTTTAGAGTTTAACCAAATAATTAAGATTGTGAAACAATCTGAGCTATTAATCTGAATTCAGGCTTAACAAAACAATCGAAACTAAACCTTTATAAAATGAAATTTAACTAAGTGTCTTTTTAACATGTTCACAATAGTCTAGCATATACCAAGACTGACTTAAATTCTGGTAGTCTTGATTTATATGCATAAGAGTTCCATAAATTTCACGGTTTTAATTAAAACTGATAGAAACATAAACATTCATAAGATTGAATCATTTCTTAGAACTGGTATTTTTCTGAAGCTCGTATTTTTATACAGCCTCAGGAAGACATGTGATTTAATCCAGCCCAACTACAACTCAAATTTGGTTTCTGATGTTTACAAACATGCAAAAAAAAAAAAAAAAACCAACAACAAAACAACCGTTTGCAGAACAGATGACTCCATACTGCCATCCACTCAAAATAACAAAAATATGTGTGTTCAACAAACTCTTCACATACTGCAGATTTGCAGGCAACGATCTTCCAGATAGGATTAATCTATGTAGCAAGACTTGTTGTCTGAGTCATCAGTTGCACAGATATTCTGCAGCCCAGGTGCCTTGGACACCCAGTTTTCCAGTATTTTGTCAATTTTTAGAGGTGAACAAAGAGCCAGCTGGCCTCTTTTCAAATTTCTATCAACCAAAGTGAAGTCCATAATATGATGGAATAAAGTCTCTTGGAAGAGAACCCACAATTTATCACTGTGTTTTTCTGTTCTTCAGTTATAAAAGACCTTCTCAGCCATGAATTTAGAGCAGACCAGTTTTTAAAAGCTGTGTAAGGTATTAGCAGTTCACAGGAAACTAAAGCAAGTAGTCTTTTGAAAAGGAGCTGTGGAATCATACACTCTAGTCAGCCAAAATCCAATGAAGGATTTCAAACAAGCTTTAAAATATCACAGGGGAAAACCTGAAGTGTTGAAGTTCACCAGAATTAGCTGAATAATTCCTACTGTTTTATAATTTTAGAGACAAATTCCATTTTGCTGTATTTGTTTACAGTGGCCTAAGTACTTAGGAAAATAAGTGAAGCATTATTCCTTGTGGAGCAGAACAGCTTCACTTTCTGGTACCAGTAGCCTGAGTACTGCACATGGTGGAGGGACCAAAGCATCAGGGAAGTTGCTACAGAATTGTACTAAGTTAGGGAAACGTTTCCAATGGAAGATCGAATAGTACTAATACTTCTAAAGCATGTGACATCAAAATTTCCAAGAGCAGAACTGTCTGTGTCCTATTAGGTATCAGAAGATAATGAGTTATAGGGGAAATTCCAGAGGTAACAGTGAGGTAGCTATGAAGGTCCTAGAAACTGTAAATTCTCACTTATGAGGGAAACACAAAAAAGTTTTTGCAAACCTGCAGGCTATTCCAGCTTCTGCTTCCCTACTCTTCATCATAAAGGATTACTCGCAGAAAGCAGGTGCTTAAATAGCATTTGGGCCACAATGAGTATTGTTCATGCTTGTTTTAAAGTTCTGCGCATCCATTTTCTTGAGTCAATAAAACATTATCTTGAAAGAAGAAGAATCCTGAATCCAAACAGCTGAATTCCATGCAGCCTGATACCTCACTTGGCAAAGTGTTCTATGAAAAAAAATACATGTATTTAGATTTCCCTAGAGACATGGATTACTCATCTCACCAGAATGATGCCATACATCAATGCAATACCCAGATCATACCACCATTAACCTCCACTATTTATAAGATGTTGTTAAGATGGGGATAGATAAATGGGTCAAGAATTAAGACATTTTCTGCCTGTGAAAAAAGGCATTTAAAGAGAAAAGAAGAAATGTACACAACATCTGATAACTGTAGAGCATTATACTCATATAAATGTTCTTATGCGAGTAGAAGGAAGCCTGAAACAGAGAAAACAACCTTCAAAATAAAACACCATGCAAGTATCTATAGATTTAGAGATTTATTTATCTTTAGAGATTCAATGGGATTTTGATTTATATATATATATATTTATATTTAAGTATATTAAATTCAATAAAGTATATACATAGGTATTAGAATTACAGTGTCAGATTTTTCTGAATAAAAGCAGACAAAAAAAATATTTTCATAGAAAAAGCAAACCCCAAATTAATCTCAGCAACTAATAGAGAAGCTCGTTGAAGCAAGTGAAAAGAAAAAGTGCAGGAAGTCCTGAAATCTCCCAAAGTCAACAAATTTTCCGTTTGCTTATGGTATCCAGTATTTTTTTTTATTATTATTAATAAGCATGATAAACACCAGGTAAATTCATTCTGTCTGGGATAACAAATGTTCATGGGCTCGCTCGATTAACACCGTGCTGATATATAGTACTGTGAACACCTAAGAGTTCCCATGCACTTCTCACTCCTTCCTCCAAGGACCACTGTCAAAACCAAGGCAAACCAAGGTAGAGGTACATGAGGACTTGGTTCACAAATCTAAACCAGTAAGTGCAGGAGGCGGTTAACTTTTTGCAGTGAAAGTTTATACTGTCTCTGTATTTTGTAAAGATTGAAATCTGTCTCTGTGCTCAGGTAGCTCAAAACACTCCAAGTCTATTGGCCCTGCAGAAAGTTTAGGCAGAAGCATGACTAATGCAGGGATGCAGGCAGGCTTGCGAGTGGCAGCGCTGAACAAGCCAGCCTTGACAACATGAAACAGGCTCTGGGAATAGGCAGCAGCAGAACTCCAGACTACGTAATTCCGGTTGTGCAGCAGGTGTGAAGACACCACTTTCTGATTTCAGCATCCAAGTCCTTTTGTGAATCTAGCTGGAAATTTTGGTTCAAGAACACCCACAACACCCAGGAACACACTGTTGACACAGTAGGTGTCAACTTGATTAACCAAATTCCTAGGCAAATGCTGCAAACAAACTTCAACCCATCCTTATCATTCTCAACAATGAACATCTATAGTTTCTAATCCTATTTATTTTCTTAAGGGTGAAAACGCAAAAAAAGATGAGCCACAGAAAGCTGAGGCCAATAGGATGGCAGAACCATTACCAAAGGAACAAGGTCAGTAAGCCTTTCATGAGTGTTCAGAGATTATCTGGAAAAAATATGCACACACTATATATGGCTGTAAATCAAATTGTTCCTCTTACAAATGCTCTGTCAGATGCTGATCTTATTTTTTATTTCTGGGAGAAATTAAGAACTTTGAATTCCCATTGACCCCAAACCAATGATTTGCTACAGGAATACCAGCACTGTTACTGCTCAGGGCAGTAATGTGAGGTAATCATTTTCCTAAACAGCTGGCTGCTGAAAACAGCAGTAGCTGGCCATGGCTATTCTGTGCCTCTCTTTTTTTAGTAGATATGCCTATGCTTATACAAGAGCTCTGAAAAAAAAAAAAAAAAACACAGAATGACTGCTGCAGCAGCTACCAAAATAAAGGCTGAGGATGGGTGAAGCAACAACTATTTGTGGGCCGTGCCCCCTGCAGCATCAGTGCTGCAGCCCTCTCTTTTTCCACCATCCAGTGCCACAGAAAAACACAAAGTGCAGTTTTTCCATCACCTCACCCTTTTCCTTTGGGAGAACCATTCAGGTTCCTTTCACTGAAGCAGAAAAGCATAGGATAAGGAACCTTCCGCTTTCTGTAATAAAGAAAACTGAAGGAGAAAGGAGCACTGGAAAAAGACCACAAGGAAACTTGCATAATCCCTACTTGCATTTTGTATAATCGTAACTAGTATCACAATTCCTTTCCTCATATAATGAAACTTTAAACAAAGTACATTTAATGTAATTATTTTGTTATAAAATGGCTGTAGCACTAAATCAATGAAAAATAAAGTCTGACATGAAATAACTGTAACAGTAAGCCAACCATTGAAAAATCAAGTCAGAAGTTATGTGGTTTTTTAGCAACATTAAATCACAGATGCTAGACCTTGACAGAATGAAATATGGTTATAGAAAATTCTTCTGCTTCCATCCAAAATCTCATCTAATTTTACAAGATTAATGTAATTCATGAATCTATATTTCAAGGTAAAAACTACTATTTCTTTCTTTTCCTTCTAAAATGTAAAATAAGATAAGTGGTAGCATAGAAGCAACTACCATACCAATTTCTGAAGGACAGTATAATGGCACAGTTAGGCTCCATATTTGTTTGTTTGTTTTTATTTTAAAGTTTATAGTGAAGCCTTAAAGCCTCATTTTCAAATAGCCACAAAACAGCTTCTCCTTTTGCATGTGGGTATTAATGAGTTAGATAAACAGTAGCTGTTCAATCCAGAGAATTTACACAGGCACCAAACTGAATAAGGAAATCCAGTATCTCTGGGCAGAAAAGTGAGGCTGCTTTCAAGCAGTTTGTTCCAAGTTTTACATAAAGGCTCCTGCAATATTTTGTGAACTTTTTATCAGGCCTAAAATCACACGGACAGCTTCTGGAAGAAGAAAATAAAGAATATCTATGGGGAAACAAATGTGAAGAGACCAGACAAAACATTTTGCAGTGTAGGTACAAATTTGAAAAGAATTATTAAGAGTACAGACAGAGCTCAGCCAAAACTAGTTAAGGGAGACCAGTGAAGTGGAGAAATTAAAACTAGTTAGAGAAAAGCTTTTCCAAGCTCTCCAAGTAGTTTCTCTGGTATAACCAGAATAAAATAGACTAGTAAACCCTCTAATCATTGTCCCTTGTTGCAGCTCCACCATCCTGAAAAGTAAACCAATATCCTGAGCAGAGCTTATCTTCACCCCCTTCTTCTCACATGGCCAAAAGCAGCCATCACCTTCTCCCTTCCTCCTAGCACTTCACAAGGCAGCATGATGTTCCCAACACAGATGAGAACTCAGCAGGAGGTACAATTGGAGCCTGTTTGGTTAAAACTTGGCCACTTACATCACTCAGCAACACCTGGTACTTTTGGCTTCTTTGTTGGCTACTCATTGCCTCATCCCCACCTCCTCATTTGCCCTCTTTCTCACTAGCTGGCTTTGTGATAGATTCTCTCCATAATTAGCTCATTCTGCAATTAATTTTCTATGCTAAGTGGGTTTCTTCCATAGTGAGTTCATTTTTTAATTTATTCCCTGCATTTCTTTATGTACTGAACAAAGTATGATTCACCTAATTAGAGGTTCTCCATGATATTAAATCCAATTTCTGTAGTTTCTTTGCATACTTATCTTCCATAACTGACTGGCTATACAAATGCTTCCCTTGTTTTACACACTGTTGTTAAATAGCTCTGCTGATGGTTACACTGTTTAGAAAGTCATGTCCAGTCACCACCTGCTAGCTGGTGTCTGCTTTATCACTCTGTAACAGAATTTCTTTCATCTTCCTAACAACTCCTTCCAGTGTGATTCTTCCCAGTGCATCCTTTTTCTTTCCCTTTCTATAAGCACTTCTTAGCACCACACATAAGTACTGCTTTTCTGAAGTCTGTCCTCCTTTCATTCCTTCTCACTTTTCCCTCACTAGAAACTGATTTACAACAGGATATATACAATATCCTGTTTTTCAGTCTTCCTACTTCTACTGAAAAAATAAGCGTCTCAAAGATTTTGTCCAGATTCACAGACATATTCATGGAGCTTTCACTAAAGCCCATATTGACAGATCTTTGTTCTTGGTAGGACCGGAGTGAGAAAGCTAGTCTAAAACTATCCTGCATGTTTCTATATATGCTATAGTTGCACATCTGGATCATAAAGTAGACAGAGCCTCCCATCTGGGAGACTACCATGTTAATTTTCAGTGATTTTTACTTGTTTCGTAGCCTAGATGCTTTGCAAGTATATATAAAAGATTATATATCAACCCCCAAATGAAATGCAAATGCCATGCTATATGTGTACATGAGAATTTGGTGCTTTTGACAGACTCAGAAAATCTATATCCCAAGTGAGAAGCCCAGGTAGAGGCAAAAAAAAAAGAAGAATTAATCAGCACCATTGAATGCCTAGCACCTCC
Source organism: Anseranas semipalmata (assembly GCA_013399115.1). NCBI lineage: Eukaryota > Metazoa > Chordata > Aves > Anseriformes > Anseranatidae > Anseranas > Anseranas semipalmata. The sequence goes on along the minus strand of VXAA01004391.1, from coordinate 157,810 downwards.
AAGACAGGACTACTCTAAAAGAACTTCAGTCCACTTCAGACTCTCTCCCAGCAAGTACACTTACATGTTAGATACTCAAGGAACATTAACTTTTCCACTGAAAGTTTAGCTAAATACATAAAAACAGCAGAAGCTGCTGATAGCTGCCACCTTTTGTATATTAACCTAGCTGTTGTGGAGAGTCCTTCAAGGAGTCTCAAAGGAATTCAAATCCATATTTGTCATGTTCCAGTGCCCTAACTAATCTGGACTAGAGAGATGGGGGAGGAAATTCTGTAACCTTCCTAATTGCTGGGCCACTGTGCAGAAAAGAATGCAAAACCTGTGAAGACTGAGAAGAAAGTTTACAAGATGGAGCCTGGATCTAATCTATGAGTTAATTGAAACACTAACCTTGTAGGAAGGAAGGACTTTGATTTCACCATGTATTGATATTAAAATGATGTTTAATCTTAAAAAAAAAAAAGGGGGGGGGGGATCATTCCCACAACAGGAATTTGTCCCTATCCAAAATAAACAAGGCTCAGAACCAAGATTTCTTCTTACTAGATGAAAGCTTTGGTCACCAGCTGCTATGTAAAAGATGGTCGCTCTCTCCTTTTGTACATAGGAAAAGCAGATATATTTATTGAGGGAACCAAAATCCTACCACTATGAAACTCCAGCTAATTTCTGTTAATTAGGCACCAATTAACTCTGCGTGGACTACAGCTAAGTGAGTTGTAAGCCTCTGAGAAAGCAGCCTTGAATTAATGGCAGCTAAAACCTGCCTCTGGCCTGTTATGAGTCTGACTCTTAAGCTGTTTTACAAAATCTGTCCCCTAGACTCTCAAAATCCAGGGTATTTCAAAAAAACACAAATCAACTGGAGCATTTTGATATAATGTGCTGCAGCTCAATGAACCAAACCTGCCAATGCAGAGACTTTTAAACAATAATCTTATTCCTTATCTTCTGATCCTTTATACTCTTCACTGGCACTCAGTCAACAGGCAGCTATTATTCCAATAAAATATATTTTTTCAAGATTACCAAGAACTTGAAAATGTTTAATCAGCTTGCTTCCACTCCTGCTGATGTGAAGCCTTTTAATTCCTTTCAGATCACCATTTTTCATGTGAGTGACAGGGATAAATGCTAGGAAAACAAACCCATCTTCTTCAAACTATCTTTTTTTTTTTTTTCTCAACATGGAAATAAGCTTTTATAATATTTTTGTTAGCCGCTGAAGATGAGGGTTGAGTTAAGAATTTATATGGACCTTCTTATTGATTATTTTGCTTCAACCCCACTGATTTCTGAACAGTTCTCCCTTGCACAGAGCATTTGTTCAAAAAGCTTTACTTGGAAAGTCACATTTTGTAATGTCAGAGCTCAGTTTTATCTCCTTCTTCCATAGGTTTCCTTTGTGATTAATTTTCTAGGCATTCTCATGACTCTATAGCCACATCTTTCAAGTATTTATGGACATAGCTCCAGAACACCTCTGGGAGGCAAGGACAATTGGACAAATGACTAACTATGACAGAAGTAACCCAGGAAGTTTGTAGACCAGTTCTCTCAACTCCCACTTCGCTTCAAATACAAAGTCATTCTTTACTCCTGCTATTTAAGAGAACCTGCTCTCTAGGTGATAACATTTAAGAGCCTTTTTAAGACTTTTAACCATAATAATAGTTTTCAAAAAGAGGAAAGGACAAAAAAGCACTGATTTTAAGTGCTCAAAGTTATGTTTCTAAGGGATTTATGTCACTGAGATTGCAAAAAAGCAGATTACTCAACCATTAGCCACTCTGTCTCATATTAGTAGGTTTTACCCATGTATTTACACAGTTTCCCATTTCAAACAATGCTGTCTAACCTCAGGTATTTCCATGTACCATTAAAATTGCCAGTATTGTTGTTTGTCTATTAAATAAAATAGTATTGCCAAATGAGCACAGATACTAAACCACATAAGGTTTTCAGGTGGACCTTAAATCTACATATTCAACAGAATAAAGATAAAGGATTTTGAGGACTTTTTACTGAAGGAATACAAAAGGACAATGTTAAATGTTCTTTAAAGAACATTTAAAAAAAGATTGTCAACATTAATCTTGGTAATAAACATCTGAACTGCATGTTAAGGTTTACAACTGTATTACATATACAGCATGTCAATTAACTACAACTGTGAGTTAATATAGTATATTTTAAAATACCCACAGTTTTGTAAAAATCTAAGAAGTTAGTGGTAGAAGAACGTATGGAACAATATATTAATATAAAATTCACACTGTACTAAGGTGTAGTGATGAAAATACTGCTTACACTATAGAAAAATATACATGCAACTCAATGGTTTTTAAATGATCCTGTAAGACAACATATTGTGGATTCAAAGAGAAGTGAGATTATCTGAGACCACGATCAAGTTGTGCTAAAATGTGCTTTTGTACATACAAGCAAAAGGAGAAGCCCGGGGAACTCTTTTTACATATGGACCATGTTCTACCTTCACATATGCCCAAACATTTCAGAAAGTGAGGAGAAGGCTAGGTAAGATACTTCTCAGGCTTACTAGTACAAGGCAATGGAGCTAGCTGGAAATTCTGGGGAAGACTTCCCTTCCTGAAGTGTGGCAAAGCAAGAGTACTTTTTTGTTCTATTCACACAAATACATTTAACTGCTAATATCTAGCTGCTGACATGTATTCATATCTTTACCTCTAAAAACTAATATTTTATTGGATATTTGCTTCTCTTCTTTTTTTTTTTTTTTTTCAATAAAGAGAATACATTTGTGATGCTAAAGGCCGGTTCTTTTGGCTATGGAACATGTATCTGGACGTAACTGATCCAAGAAATACGGCCTTTAAAGTCAGCCTAGTGACTGAGAGATAAATGCTTTATTACTTTCTGGAGGGAGGTCCCTTCTGATTGGCAGGCTGCTCCAGAGCTGTACCTCCTGATGATGAATAACCAGCAAGGCTGGTGGTCTCCACAGCACATAGAGCTTTCTTTCCTGTTATTCAGCCTCCTGCCGCTGTTCGCATGGATATAGCAGCGCTCAGGTAGGAGAAAAGAGCCTGCTTGCTCAGGCAGTCTGTTCCCTGGCTCTGAACAGCAGGATGACAGGTCAGCTCCTCTGTTCCCACACTGGTCTTTAGAGGGAATAAGGGGAAGGAGCTGTTCTAGCCAGTGTGGAGAAGTTATAATTGCCTTTTGCAGGTCTAGAGCTTTTGAAGAACAGCAAGGACAGGATTGGAAGTAGAATAAATGATGGATTAGTGTGGTGTGGTTGACTCTGCACTTCTGTTTGCTAAGCACTTACTGTGTTAGGAAATAACATTATATGCCCTACTGGTGGAAGGATCATGATAATCTTCAGGGCCGCAAGCTAACATTTATCACAGTGGATCCATGGGGTTTTAGAGTCCTTTGCTGGCCTTGCCTATTGTCTGAAGAGAAGTCTACAACACTTCCTTGGGGCTGGTCCCATGACAGAGATTTTTGGATCCACAAATACTTATGTATGCTCAGGACTGAACACTTTAAAAAGAATCAAAATTATGGTGAGAGTGATGACTCTGCAGTGCTGTGCCCTAGCATTGGCAAATCTGCCTATACCAATACCTTCCTCTGTGGAAAAAGGTCCTTAGGACTAATGTCTACAGGTTAGGGACAGTTTGTATGTACAATGCTAGATTTTAGAAACATGATAGTTTCTAAAACTTGTTTCTAAAACATGAGCAGGTTTAAACTAAAAACAACTTTGCCAGCTCTTACAATGTTATGCTTAGCCTCAAAATACTCTGCTTTTCATGAAATTTTACCTTCTGGTTTCATGTGATTATTACAGAGAACTGTAAGTTTTATTAAAGAAAAACCCAAACTTCAGACCTTTGGAGTTGCAGAGAAAAAAAAAAAATCTAAATTATCAATCATAAAGGCTTAAAACCCTTACTTTTTTTTTTTTTAAGTGCAAATTATCTAAAATGTATTGGGTTTAAACTCTCATGATTTTTTTCTCTACTGCAAAAATGGGAAATATTCTGCTACAGGCTGTTCTTCAAGTATATGTGTATCTGAAAGCAGAAAATCAAATGAATTTGGAAAGACTGTCAAGGCACTTTATCCAAAACAGTGAAGTGAAAACTGAAGATAAAAACTGCTTTATGGAAACATGAACAAAGGAGCTGAGCAGCATCAAAATAAGTTGGGTATAATCCTCCAACATGCGTGGATTTGTGGCTACTTTAACCTAGGGGACAAGAATAAACAATGAAAGTGTAATAATATGAGCCTTTGACTGGGAGCATCTTCAACCTGACTAAGATAAGACTTAGGTAAAAGACTGATATCCCACTAATATCCCTTTTTTTATGACTATTTTGCTTGGCCTAATTCTCTCTTGGAAGAACAAAGATCTGTGGAAAACTGAAAGACTACAAGAGGGAAACAAACTGGTCTTATAATCTGCCTCTTGTTCCTTGCTCCTTGCCATCCCAGGCAGATCACTAATACGATGAGGTTTCAGTGGGCCTCTCACTTTAACCAGCTACCATTCTGAGGGATTCCTTTGAATAATGTTTTGCCCCAAAAGTTATACTTCCACAACTGGAGCTTTTCCATTTCATCTTAAAACAGAACCAGCAACACATATCCCAACTCAGTTCTAAATTATATTTTGGGCAGGCCAAACGATCTAGAATATTCTGACACCAGTGTACTGCATTCCTCAACTCCCACCACTAAAACAGTGGCAGCTTTAGCTCCCTATATTCCACTATAACAGGAATGGAAAACATTTAGAAAAATTCAAATCCCTTGTTTTCCCAAGTAAGCCTGGATCCATCTGCTTTGAAAATTGCTTTAGATGTTTTCACCTTGGCATAATTCTGCCTTCTTTTGCTCTCTCATGATTTCTTTACCATGACCAAATTAATGTAAAGCCAGTAGAAGCTTTCTTGGCTGTCCTATAAGCCTTGCCATCTACCTGATAGATCGTTATTTATTCTAGAAATCAACTCTTGCATTCTAAGCGTTCCCTAAAATGACTACCACATTGTTCCTTAAAGGTTTTCCTTTGGAGCTGGTCTCAGAAGTCAAGGAGTATGAGTTAGATTCCCTAAGCAGTGAAGAGTGACTAGGGCTTTTTAAACATGACTACACAGACAACAGTCCCAGTTTTGCACAGAAAGAAGCAACAAAAACTTTACATGCCAGGCCCTGATATCCTAATCCTAATGCAAATAAGCCCTGTGCTGGTACTGGAGATTTATGAACTCTAAAAACTTGTGGAAATTTGGAATATTCATGGATTACAATGTTTTCCATCAGTCTGAGTCCAGTCAGCATGTAATGGTCTGTGTGGGCCAAGACCTCAGACTGAATACCCCCAGAGTATCTAGCTGGCTGAGAAGCCATTACCCTTCTGCACTGGGATGCTTATATGCAAGCACCATATTTTTTGTGACTCTGTGGTCTTCCCTTCCAGCACACATGTTGTCATTCCAGAGAGGGATTGTCTTGTCCTGGAGCCTGTTACTCTATGTAGTGTGTCTACACTGGTATTTTATTTCAGATGAAGAATGCCCTTCTGACATGAATCTCTTGATTGTCCCCCACTATGCTTTAGTTTTTCACTAATAAAAAATTCTAGGAGTGCATGGTTTCCTTTAGAATAAAAATAAACAAGAAGCACTTCACGAGTATACCTATTTTACTCAAGCTGCTGATAGTCACTCAGTTCAGAGGATCACAATGGACCCAGTTTGTCACACAGCTACTTCAAACAGGTATATTGTGGATGCCAGGCCTTCACCACCCTTTCACTGTACTGTTTGCTCCTATCAGGTTGCATTTCCTGCTAGTATAGATGTAGCTAGGGGCAATTGCTATAATAAAGAAAATTCCCAAAGTGAAATAATTACAGAAATGTTGAGATTAGTCATCCTATTACTCTTGAGCTCATAGCTTTTTTTTTTGCAGGGAGAGTCAGGGCAGAGAGAACTACAATCCATGTATTCAGAAGGCAGCAGAAACAGCAGAAAGTGCTGAAATTATTGGCCTTTGCATCTCCTTTTCCACATCATGTTATGTTACATACCACATAACCACAAGAGGATTGTGTGCCAAGGAAAGCGTAGAGTCAGTAGTATCATTGGTAGAGATCCTCTGGGGTAAGGGTTCGATAGTATTTTAATAGGTTAAGGAGAGTTTAACAGAATCGTTTCTGAATCAGTAGCTAGATCCACAAATTAGTCAGTTATAAATACATCACAAATGCGTTCATTTTCTGTAACTGCAGCTCCTCCTAGATTTTCTTACAGAGGATGTCTATGAAATTCCTAGGAGAAATAAATTTTATTTCACTGTGAAAATATATTCCCTGTGTTAGAAGCTTGAACACATTTTAAAATCCCTCAAAAAAAAAAAAACAAAAACAAAAAAAAAAACTTTTTGACTGTAACTCAAAGAGAAGTATTTTGAACCCTGTAATCAAATGGTAAAAAATCCTTTCATCCCTTCTTGAACCTTTCCGGTGACAGAAACAGCAGCAATCCTCTGCTGACCTCACCTCCTTGTATGTGGGCTATTCTGTACCTTGAAAATCCCTGGGTGGACCCTTTGGGCAAGACAAAATATTCCCCAGCATTATATTTCCAATAGACTTTTCCTCAAGGTAGTACTGTGATACTAACTGCTGCAGAAAGGAAATAATAATCTGCATTTCCATTAGGTGGGCAAGATACCATTATCAATTTAAGTCATAAAACCAATTGAATGTCAGAGTTTTAAATGGAATTTCTCACAAAAATCTTCCCAGCTTACAGCTGATAAGTAAGACAAATCCTGCAGGCTGTCTCTTCATACTTCATAGTGCTACATTTCTCCCAAGGACTATTTGAAAATTAACCCCTAAACTTGCTAAACCAAAACAACCAGCACATTGGGGAATGCGGATTTCTTCGCCTTCTCTTCAGTTCCTTGTCTGACTCTGGCTTGAGTATTTCTGGCATTTTCTTACTCCACACTAGGTCTTGTCTTTGATCCTGTTTAAGATGCAAATTCCTGTAAGAGCAGCAAGGCTCCCACAGAGTATTCTCACTTCTTAACCTAAATACTAAGAAAAAAAATTCTCTCCCGAAATGCCCCACTGGTCTGTAATCAGTTATTCATCTGGTAAAACCTGAAACTCAGTTCAAGAAGCATCATGTCCACTCCCAAGAGATGTCTGGAAGAAAAAAATTATCCCAAACCTGAATATATGGTGGTATGGGGGTAGCTTGGCTTATCAGGTCCTGTAAACAGACTGACCCATTGTCCTTCAATGAGTTTTGTTTCAACGCTATTTCAAGCAATCCCCTTCCAGCTGGGCAGCTTAACAGTTTACTGCTGTGACTGCTTGTACCCCTTTGAAATGAAAAACTCCCTAAATATGGAGATTAACTAACAGAAAACTAATCTTACACTATCTATCCAAAATACTCAAGGTTTTACTTTCTTTGAGCTGTCTTGAATTTAAAATCGCTATACACAACAGGCTCCTGATTTATTTATTATGATGTTTTGCTGCCAAGCTTTTTCCTTTATAATCATATTACTTAAAGTATTTATGAAGGTTGGGTTTGTTCCTCCTTTATGCAAAGTGGCAGAGTGATGACAGCTTTCAAATTATTTTTCAGCATGAAAATTTAAAATAAAGAAATAGGACTAATTGGAAGAATTAATCACATAAGGCCACTTAAATTGCAAGAGAATATACCATTTGCATAGAGGAAAGTGAAACACACTTCTTGCTAAACTCCTTTAAAGTTACTTGTAACAAAAATGAAGTAGACTAGCCAAAGTTCTACATACTCACATCCTTAAAGATATATTTCAATCATAATTTACTCAGCAACAAACAGGACTGCAAACAGGACTGTCATGGCAGCTGAAACAACAAGAGATATAAAGCAATTCAAACACTGGAGTATAAATAATGTCATCAGCATTTGCTATGCATAAGCAAATAAGCTACTATCCTGTATTTCATGAGGTATTTCTGGACAGATCTGTCCTCTACTTATTTTTTAAATATATACACACTATAATTCTATCATACTGCACAAGTTCTTGTTGCTTATAAATATAGAAAGCTCCTCATTGACTATTGTTGAGCTGCTTACAAATACATCAAGATTAAAAACCACAATAAGTTTCACATTGTAAAAGATATACTCATCATAAACATGTTCTGTGCAGCTGGCACTGAAATAGATTTATGCAGGAATTATTCAAAGGTCAGGTCCCAGAAGCAGTATCATGTCCATTGAAGAAATAATGGCAGCCACGTTGTGATTCCTCCAAAAGTGCTATCATAATTCTTTAAAAATTGGTATTCAGAAATTAAAACCTCTTTCCAAATGCAGAGGGAGTTCCAGCAAAAGCACCTGGGCCATCACAAACTGAGAAATCAGCTGAACCAGCTAAGGCAACTCAACAGGAACAGCATCAGCTCAATGATGGGAAAGAAGATGCTAAGTGAGTAAATTCAATTTTAAAATGTGAATTTTTTTCCTGACATCCTGATTTTACATTTCTGTGTGCAATATTTCAGTTCTTTAAAAGTGTCTCCACTACTGTAAAGACCTGAAGAACGTTATTTCCATTCTAAGGCAACCATATATATGTGGTATTCATTTCGTATGTGCTAATGATAGTTTGTTCTGTACCTCATCCTAAATTGCAGGAATGAGGAAAAGGATTTGCTCAACTATCCATATAAACTAATTCTAACTATGTTGATGCTCAGTTTTTATTACTCTACTTTAGCAAAGGAGTAAGTCCCAGGATGCTGCCCTGAATAGCTGGAATGTTTATCACATCATCCTGACTTAAAAGGTTTTTACCCCGCACATATTTTTGTTGAGTTATACCATTAAATCGGCATTAGTCTATGCAAACAGAACTGTCTCTTCTGAGAAGAGGCAAACAAATGAAACAATAATGGTCCTTCAGGGGAAAAGTCCTTCAGGGGAAAATCTAGGCTCATTCAACCTTTGGAAAAAGCTTAGGTGACTGTTTCCAAAAATAGAAATGAATATGAAATCCAGGAAACCATAATCTTGGAATAATCTATGGTCATTACAGTACCAGACTCATAGAACAGCTCAGGTTGGAAGGCTGCCTCAGAAGGAACCTAGACCAAACTCCTGCTAAGAGCAGGATGAATTTAGAGGTTAGTCCCAGCTCCCAAGTTAGATAAAGTTGCTCAGAGCCTTGTCCACTCTAGCTTCGAATCTCCTGGGATGCAAATTTCCTCTGGGTAGTCTGGTCTACCTCATTATGACCATCCTCATTATGAATATATATATTTCTATATATATGTATATAATTATATTATAACCTTATAAATAATTAACGTTTCCCTTACTCTAACCTGTTCTGTTGCTTCTTGCCCTTTTGCTGTACACCTCCAAGAACAGTCTGGATCCATGTTCTCTACAACCACCTACTGGGTAGTGGAACACTGTAGTTACCTCCGTCTTCTCCACTTTTTTCATCTCTAGTCTGAACAAACCCAGCTTTCTCAGTGTCTCCTCATACATCCTGTGCTCTAGTCCCCAGTCATCTTAATAACCTTCAGCTAGTATTGTAGCATGTTGTCAGTGTCTTTCTTTTATGAGGGAGACTACAGCTGAACATAGATGCAATCTCACAAACATTACGCAAAAACAAATAACCACATCCCCTCAATCAGTTGGATACGCTTTTTCTAAAGTGTTGCATGTAGTTAGTCTTAATTGCTGCAAGAACATACTGTGGATTCATATTGAATTTAGTCTACCGGGACATCCAGACCCTTTATACAAAGCTGTTTTCCAGTCAGTCAGCCCCAAGCCTTTACTCTTGCATGGGGTTATTCCATTCCAGGTGTAGGAATTGGCATTTGACTTTGCTCAGCTCCATAAAGTTCTTGCCAGCTTGTCCCCCTAGCCTGTTGAGATCCCTTTGAAAGGAAAATTACAGATACACTCTGTTCGGAACCAGGTAGAAACTTCTCCTGCTTGCTTTTGCCTTCTATTAGTTTGATTATCCTGACGACAGAAAACAAAAGTCTATTCCTGACATGTAGTTATTTAATTTATAGAGAAGATTAGCTATTTCCTTCCTTCACCAAGACAGACTTTGTAGTACAGTGACAAGCAATAATCAAGCAAAAGACTAATGCATATGCCTCTATAAAATAATGAATGCAATGAAAATAACTGTGACTAGAATGACTGGAAATTTATAAATAACCTGGTAATTTAAATGTGAATCAGTAGGTCAGCAATGAAAACCAAGGTAAAGCTATCTCCTTTTTTGTCATTGTAGGATATGTTATTATATGATTGCAGTTCCGCTAGTAAATTCTGTAAGCATGGTTAACACAATTCCAATATGCTTATGAAACAAAGGGTATGTTGCTTGTTAGTAGAAGACAAAATCTGTCTGTTAAAAGGAAATTTAAAATGTTTATATTAAACATTCTTTTCTCAGAGCTGTTCTGACTCACTGTCTTGCATGCATCCAGTTAGATATATCTAGTCAGTCTAATTAGAGCAACAGCCTCTAAAAAGACGATAAATCCTTGGTAAGTTCCACTGTCAAAACAGTTACCCACTAAATTCTGGAGAAGGGCTTGGAAGGCATGGTGCTGGTGTCATCACATTTGTATGAAACTAAACTAAACATATCTATTATAAAGCTTTCAGAACTGGAGGGAGAATCATTTTAAAATGGGGCATTTGCTAGAATTTAATTCATTGCCCCTGAAGATTCATGGGAGTCTATTCAGACAACATTCTTGATCAAGGTCACTACTACTTTATTGTGTCTACGCATTCAAATTTACTCTCTAAAAAACCTTTAAGGAAATCAATTGCCTTTGTAACATAAGAAAAGCTAGATAAATGTATATGCATATGCAGAATTTGAGTCAAATGGATACATGTAGTCTATAAAAATAGCAAATGAAACATGCTCAAATCAATCTGTAGCCCTCAGGCCAACTAGAAAAATACAAAATACTGCCTGAAAAAAGTCAGTTGTCAATTATCTTTGTTCAATGCTAATTTCTGCGTATTCCCATACCTGGGAATTGTTTGGGAAAGTGTTAGTTTGACTAGTCAAAACTATACCAAGGACTGTTCTTATGACTCAGTGGGATAGTCAACTGAGACTCCCAATGTCAAGGAGTTTTCCCTGTTGTTTGGTCTACTGCTATGGATAGAGCCGTAATTTAGCTGGTTGAATGAAATCAAGGTAGGTGAAATGGATGTTAGGATTTTCTTAACTCTTATGGGAATTTTGTATTTTGTCCAGCTGTATTCAGGGAGAAACAAGGGCAAGCTGCTCCCTCAGGGAAGGGGAGCTGGGGGCCAAGGGTGACCCCAGTGCAAGCAGTGCCCTTACTGAGATGCAGTCCCAATGGGGCCTGAACACAGCAGGCGAGCACGATCCTGGTAGCAGTGTCCATCAAGAAGGCAAAGTGGTGAACCAGGTTCAGAGGCCATCAGGCAGTCCAGTCAGGAGTAAAAAAGACAGGGCCAGAGTCAGGACTGGAGACACAGCTCCAAACGTGGCTCCAAATTCTACCCAGGAGATGAGATCAGAGACAGGACAGGAGTTAGACATACCTATGGCATAGCTCAGGCATGGACACCCTAGATCCATGGCAGAGTGTTTGCATGGAAGTCCCAGTGGAGGTTGCCCAGGGCCATTAAGGCCTGTAGGTCCTGATACTATGGTATTGCCTTAGGTAGATTATTTTCCCATATTAATCATCCTCAAAGTTTAATAAAAGATCACTTGATCTGCACAGTAAGAAATCATCAGTATGCACTTTGGAACGGTGCCCATAGATTTTGAATAAGATGTATAATAAAGTAAGGTTTGTGGATATATGTCTGTTCACAATCCAGAGCACCTCAGCTTTCATGGAAATGATGTTAATATAAAAGGTTTCACCTTATCCTCATTTACTGCAACTTTTATTTTTTTTTTAATGTATCTGTGCAGGCTTAGATATATAAATTAAGGAAGAGGAAAGGCAGTTGTCATGTTTGAAACAGCCCACTTGCCATTTAGGCCAGGCCTGTGTCTCTCCATACAGAATTTCAGGGGGAGGTAATGAACTTCCACATAAGGACTTCAAATTTTAAAATCTTAGGCTCAGGTAATATTGCTATATGAACATTTATACTAGTGTAATTAACTTTTCTGAAATCAGAAGGACTACTTATATGTATGACAGTTTGCAGGATTGTGCACCTGATGTGTCCTCCTTCCAGTTCATCTGCATTAGAGTAGCTTTTTACTCGTGGTGCAACACAGCCTGTGTTATCTATTAATAGGGAAATATTTTTTTGAACCTCCTCTGAAAGAACAAAACAGCTATTTCTCTTGGTAAGTGAATGATTGCTTTGACAAAGGCTGCATTTATTACTGAAAACTCCCACAAGAAAAAAATTTGGCTTTCTCTTTCTACACTTACTCATTTTTCAAATGTAAAAGTACACTGCAATGGACATTAATAAGCAGTAGACAGGCAGAGCTGTGGTTTCCCTACAGCCATCTGAACATTACATCTGAAAGAGGAGATACACATGAACGGCTAATGTGCCAAGGCACTGAATTGCAGCAGTGACTGAAACTTTTAATGTCTGTTTCATAATGGCTTAGATAGGATTCCACACAAGTCTGTCTTCTCTGCCAATGTATTGTTTCTCCCCTCCATCTTTAATGATAACATAACAGAACAACAGGCTATTTCCATGAATAGCTATTTGCTGAGCAATAATAATCTCTGGGAGGAAGGGCTAAGAGTACGCTGTCTCTTCACAGCAAGAAATGAGGGAGCAGAACAACACTCAGAACCTAATTTGCACTCTAATGGAAGACGGTGGCATCTTATTAACAAGGAACTAGCATAAAACATCATCACAGACTTCATAATATATCAAGATTGCTTTCTTTCAGGGAGGGTTCATAAAAACATATGCATATACACAATTATACAATTTTTTGAAATGCAGTGCAAGTATTTCAGGTGAGATAGTACATAGCACTTAAGCAAATGTCGCACATCCTCGGGGAGCAGCAAGGACCTCAGGAACAGGGAGCTGGCAGAAGGGTCTCTGGGCTGAGGTGTCAGCCCTGGCTGAGGTCTCCTGCAGTGCTTCTTCCCACTGTCACTGAAGGCAGGGACAGCGCTCGATAGCATTGCTTTGGACCTGGCCCTGTGTCAGCAGCCATACCTCCCAGAGAGGGTAATTTGCTTACTCATACAATCATTTCTCATTTTTGTATTTTTTATTTAAAGATGCATTTTTTCCTAACCTGAAAGAGGACTTTGTTCCTTTAATAGGCAATTTAGAAAACTCACCATCACTGTGGATGCACCCGATAAGCAGCTTCTGCCAGTCTGAGGTCATGCTGATGACTAAAAGATGATACAGCCCTTTCCCTGGTCACGTCTTCCCACCCTCTGTTCTGCACTTGTGCAACCAGGTAGTTGTTGGATCAGCTTAGATCCAGCTGGAAACTAATCACTTGTCATATGGTCTCCTACCAACATGAGGACATCACAGAAACACACTGGAAGGACAGCAGGAAGCTGCCAAAGTCAGCAGGATCGGACAAGTGTTTCATGAGACTGAGACCCTGAAAACAATAGGCTCTGATAAATAGAACAGACTAGACAATCTGATGGTTTCTTTTGGTCTTAAACTGTAAGAAAACTTTTCAAATATGTTGAAAGTAGCATTGGCGAAGTTATTGCTCTGCAGTGAGATACCCCCAGAAACATATCTCATCAATCACAAAGCTGAAGGAATGTGTTAGGTACCAGTAGAAAAACTTTACTGGCTTTGGCTCAAGTTAAAACACTTACAGTTCACTCAAAAAAACCCTACGATCTCCAGACCACCTTGTTCTGCAAAGCAGAGGGATATAGTCATTTGTACACAAGAGGAAACGCCATAATGTACTTTGTGAAGGTACTGTTTGGAACCCAAAATCTAACAAAAATTTTTGAAAAGACATGATTAAGATCACAAAGGTGACATAGGAGAGATTAATGTGAGACATTAGGATGACCCTACATTGAAGGGTGGCAGCCAACACAGAGCTTGTGGCATGTGATCGTGGAAGAGAACTGTATAAAGGGTTTTGGCCTGTAAGAGTAGAGGGAAGACAGATGCCTAAGGAAGAAGTAACCATGGATGCCTAGCATCAGGGGATGAGACAAAGAAGTTGCAGCAGCCCAGAAAAGGTAGAATCACAGAATCACAGAATTGTTCAGGTTGGAAGAGACCTCCAAGATCACCTAGTCCAACCTCTGACCTAACTCTAACAAGGCCCACACTAAACCATATCTCTAAGCTCAACATCTAAACGTTTTTTAAAGACCTCCAGGGATGGTGACTCAACCACTTCCCTGGGCAGCCCATTCCAATGCCTAACTACCCTTTCGGTAAAGAATGATGGAAGGAATGGTACACAAAGCATCAGAGAGCATAGATCAGAGAAAATGGAGGAATATAAAGACCTTCTATGACCTACTTACTCTTCTGTGTCTTTTAAAAGCCTATAAGCCTGGCTAAAGTTGTAAGAGAGTTTCATCTTCCCAGATTACCCAGGTGATTACATTGTACTATTTATACTGAGACAGTACGCTGTAACACCAGTCAAGGATCATGAGCCCTGCCCTGCAAAATGCTGTGTAAAATGACAGTCGATATTTGAAGGCCACATATCCAAGAGTACACGAACAAAAAAAATACAGTGGGTAACCAAGACTTCGGATGCTTTTATAGTTCACCTCAACATCTTACATATTCTAGGTAATGTTCAGAGAGGAACAAAAATTTATATCTGATACATCACCTTCAGAATCTAGGTCCTATTCACAAAGCATATTCAAATAAAATGAATTAAATAAATTTTAATAAAATATAATAATTAAACAAAATATGTTTAACATTCCCACACAGTACACATACTCTTCTGATTCTGCTTTTGCAAATTCAGAAACATAGCTTTCAACATTTTCCAAAAAAAGAGAGCTCCTGTTTTGCAAACTGTCATATGAGGGTAGGTGGTTCAGGAAGACTGAACAGCATTCGTATTTTGCTTTTTCATAGCCACATCCCATTACCTAGTAGGTTATAGCATCCTTTCTAAAGCTGATAAAGGAGATTTTTTTTCCCTCTCTAATTTGGCTAATAGCAAAAAAAAAAAAAAAAGATAACAAAATAAACAGAGATTAAGAGGCAATTTGCTATGTGGTGCATAGCCAGGTTAATAAAGAGAACTCCTGCTGCTAGCCTGTTCTTAGTGAGTAATGTACTTCATTTAGCTCAATTACTTCAACCAAGAAAATTACTGTGCTTATTAGTGCTTGCCATCCACTAGTTGCTACACATCAATTCACCAAGCAGATGTATCCTAGAGAAATGATGTCCTATCACAAGAACGAAATCGCAGCACCTTGGTGAAACAGACCCAGTATCAACCCTCTGCAGAGTCTCCAGAAATCATTGTTTACTGTAGGAATAACAAGAACCCAAAAAGATGACATGCATGGAACTAACTTCTAATTGACTTAAAAGAAACTAAAACAAGGTCAATGCTGAGCACTTCTGAAAAATCCCTGTTTTTAAATCTCAGTTTAATCCCAGTTTACAGTTACAAACAGATTTTCTAGAGACATACCATTCTCTAGTTGTTTTCAGCTAATCACTGCAGTACTTAAAATTGTAAACAGATGGAACAGATCCAGTACATTTTGTAAAATCAAAATACTTCTCTTAGAACTTATATTCCTTCCGCTTAGGTCTGTCAGAGCTCGTCACTTTTAGTGCCTGGATTTGAATTTCTGCAATGGCTAAATAGAGAACCTGCAAATTAAATAGAAAGGTGATGGTGTGCTGCCTGTATCAAAATGGATTAAACTTGTTGTAATCATAGCTGAGATGTATTTTCCTACAGCCTTTCAATTCTGTTCTGCAGGGTGCAGTTGCCCATGCTATTTAATGCCACTTACTCTGCAGGACAGTCAAGTAGGTAGCCTGAAGTTGAAAAGGTAATGAATTTAGAATTTTTTTCCTTGAAGACTGAATGAAGTGTGTAAAAGGACTGGAATGTCTACACAGACTGAAATGCTATTTTTTTTTTCTTTCCTTGCATTATTTTATATTATGTATTCATAATATTCATATATGTCTACTTCTGAGTGCATAAATGGCAGAACTTCTTTGTTTAGAATATGTAGGAGAACAAAGGCATGGTTTGTCAATTTGCCAGTGATTTACTTCCTTAATTTAAAACATTTTGTGTAAATCCTCTGTTGACCTAACATTTTTCAAAGTAAGAAGATACCTTTTTTTGTGAAGGAAGAAATTATAATATATTTAAAATGTTATTTCTGCTATTATCTGTTTGGATAATTGGGGGCGGGAGGGGCAATGAGCATTGCAAGGGGTACACTAGTATGTGCAATATAATTGCACCAAAAGATGAAAACATCCCATGTTGTGCAGCACAAGAGAAGAACAGAGGAAACAGAGACACCAGGATCAGGTGAGAAGTCTAAGGGGTCTGGCAGTCCAGCCTTATTTTGTGCCCTGGATGAATGATCCTCAGGAGATGTGTGATGATCTGTTGTCTGCAGGGAACCTGCTTACTTGGAAAAGAATGTGGCAGGAACCTGCAGAAAAGGAAAGGATGGTCTTAGACAGAGGTAGTTGAAAGTCATCTCAGAGGAATGGGTTCTGTCTCTCATGAAATTTTTTTCTGATACTGCGAACATGGCATGAGTTTCTGCATGGGTGGCTGTATCGCAGTTTACCACCATTCAAGGTAGAATTGCAACAAAGTTGGTTGCACCAAGCTGAATTTATATAATGAGCATGGGCAAAAATTGTATGTGGCATGAAGTTCACTATATTGTGAAAATCTGCCAGAGTTCCCAACAATGGATAATTCCCCTGCAATTATCCAATTAACTGCCAGAGTTCCCAACATACTATAGCTTCCATGCAAGCTGGATCTATGCCACCATTTCTTTGTCTTTTATTTTTACCTTTGCTAGTTAAATTAAAGCTTGCTGAAGTATATTTTGGCTAAAAGATTCTTATTCAGGTACTCATACCTCTCTGTGCATTGAATAATCACCTCCTCCAGTGAGTATGATAAATAGTATTTGTAGTCTCTGTAAAAGAAGCTTCTGGGGCCAGCAATATGTAAACTCTGTAAAATTGACACTTGGAGCAATGAATTAGGCTAGGTAAAGAGACCTAGAAAATTAACAAATATTCTTTTTCACACTACAATTAATGCCCTTTTTTCCAAATCTTTTTCCCTTGCAAGTAATAATAATAATAATAATAATAATAATAATTAGAAATAATAACAGAAATAGAAAATAGCAATGTTCAAACAGACAAATAAAATAAAAAAGAAGGAACTACACTTCTTATCCGATATTCACAGTGGTTAGGACAAATTGTACTGAAAGAGATCTATGTTGAGAAAAAATCTTACAATGAGGCTCGTGAAGCACTGGAATAAATTCTTTAGGAAGATTATGGAACAGCCAACACTATACATATTTTTAAAAAAGGTTAGACAAGAATGTGTAAGGAATGTCGCAGGTGTACTTCATCCTTTTTTGAGTTGAAGGAGCTAGGATTATAGGATGTATAGGATCTCAGAGTTCTCTCTGGTCCTACATTTGTGTGATTTTTTTAGCATTTCAATGAATTCAGATGAGAAATCAAAGCATGAACTGAAAATTAAGTTTTTCATTTGGCACATTTTCTTGCAACTTTTTAACAAATTCACTATATAAAATGTTATAGTGTTTTTATTTTAGCTTTTTATTCCTTAGTTATTATTAAAAATTGAAGAACAGAAAGTTTGAAGAAGGATTTGTGCTGTGCTCATGAACTCTCTACAGCACTTTTGTGTATATACTAAAAAATCTCTAAAAATTCCTGGTAAGAGGCAAATGCCCCAGACAGAGATTTAATCACTTACAAATAAGAAAGCCCCAGTGGCACAACAGCCTCATTTATTCCCATATGGTTCTTTCTTAGAATGTTATACTTTTGTTCTAGAGTGATTAGTGTCAGAAATGATGCTGCCTTTATTTTTTACATCATGGCAAATATCCAGTGCAATTAAACAACTTTATATCACAAGTGACATTAAAGAAAGGTGATTTTTAAAAGTTAATTGGTACTTTCAACTTTCATCCTACTTTCTTTTGCATAGATCATACTGCAAAATTGCTAATTAAAATAAAATCTTATTCACATTTTAATCCGGTACCTCAGTCAGAGTTCCATGTGTTCAGCATTGAGACAGACTTCTCCTTAGGGAGTACTGTAAAGAAGATTAGAGGATTCACAGCCTGTTGTGATTGAATAACTAAGAGGATTGTCAAAGAAGCTGCTGTGACAAACCTTTGAACTAAACAGGAGGAATCTCATGCAGCCCAGATGATTAGATTTCAGTCTGCACTGCATCAGAAGTTTGTTCTGAGTCGAACGCCAGTGGATAACTCAGAAATATGTGGCTTCCTTGAACACTGTTGCTTCTATATCCATTTTTCTATAAGAATAAAACATGAGATATGCAAAATGAATTATCTCTATATTTTATTTCAAAAACACTTGCTTAGGGCCAAAACAAGTATAATTTCTGTACAAATACATTAATCATACGGAGCTAAGGGAAAGACGTCAATTCCAATGGATAGTTTTATTTACGTGGTGTCCACATGAAACTTATTGATGCTTATAACCTATTCTTGCATTTATATGTAATCAAAACTATTAACACAAAAATTATATCACTTCTTTAAATTAATCAAATATATAAGAAAATAGATAGTAGGAGAAAAGTAACATCAGTTTGAATTCAAATTGTGTTGTGAAGCATAATACTAACCTAAAATAGAATGAAAATAAAAAATGTATTTTATCCTTTCTTAGTGCAAAAAAAAGTTAATATATTGCCAGTATTTCAAAATATGCAGCAAACAGGGAAAGACATAACCTCTTGGATCACTAAAGTTGGTTGTCCCTCAGATACTTTCCCTCTAAAAAAAAAAAAAGAGAGATGATGGTCCACAGGAAGATACAGGTTTCAAGACTGCTAAAGGAAACTAAAATTGAATTGATAACTTTTTGAAATTCCATGGGATCTAAAGTGTCAACAGTTTGTTTCAAGACTGTAATATACTATATGTGTGCTAGAAATTCACTTTGCATTGTTAGCATTTAAGCTGTTCAGATTTTTGATAGTAACTGACCCAGTGGCACCTATGCAATTTAAGTCACTCATTCACTTTCCCCATCTTTATAAATTTCAAATTTGCTGAAGAAGATTTCCTGTAGAGCTGCATCCATTCTCTTACATTTTCAGGAATCATTGCCTAAAACTTTCTGTGATCTTAGCTAATACAGTCTTGAAGCATGTCACATTTGTTTCAGCTGCTACTCAGTCATTGAATCACAGAATCATAGAATCATTTAGGTTGGAAAAAACCCTTAAGATCATCAAGTCAAACCATCTATCTAACACTGCAAGTACACCACTATACCATATCCCTAGGTGCCACGTCCACATGTCTCTTAAATACCTCCAGGGATGGCAACTCTACCACTTCCCTGGGCAGCCTGTTCCAATGCTTATCCACTCTTTCCATGAAGAAACTCTTCCCGATATCCAATCTAAACCTCCCCTGGTGCAATTTGTGGCCTTTTCCTCGCATCCTAGAATATTAGAAGGCTGTCTAGATTAGAAGGCTGTCGCAGTCTTTAAAGGCTTGGAAACTTTTGTACTAATTCATAGTGTTTCTCTCCATACTTATTCTTCTCACAATACTGTTCTTCAACTCAAATACCTCTGTTCCCTGCCTGGTTCCCCCAAAATTCGAATTTATAGACAATGATCCTATTGCCTCTCAATTTGTTTTGTTGTCCTTTTATAAAATAGGTTCTCAGTAGCCTTGATCATTCTCCGAGACTTTATAGTTTCCTATGTGAATTCACCTTTTGAGTATGGATGGTCAGAATAACTCTCACCATTTGTTTATACATCAGTATTAATGCTTCCTTCACAGGCAATATGTTAGGTGCATTCTAGGGCTACACTTCCAGCAGTTTTTGATAGCCAACTTACAGTACGGCTCGTAGCCACCCTGCTGTTGACTGAAACACTTGGGTATTTCTCCTTTTGCCATCTGCAATTGATGATCCCAACATTTACAAAATGAATTCTTACAATTTGTTCTTAAGTGAATGTCTTCATTAAGTAGCATTAGATTTGCTTTCATTTCTATTACTCAGTTACTCTATTACTATCTGCCCTATATAGAAATCAGTCCTACTTTGTAATCTTCCCAGTTCCATGCACTATCAATCCTCACTAGCACACTATTACATTTTGCACCGAAGAAGTTATTAAAGAAAATATTAAAGGTCACCCCTAAATCTCCATAGAATTCCTGTGCCAGTAAAGGAGAAAGATAGGTTCTTCTCACAAGCAATTGAGAGTAGAAACCTACCTTAGTTATTCCAAACCTCTCCTCAGAGAAGCCTTTTACTGACTATAAAGAAAGCCAAACCAGAATAGCTAAAGTTACCTTTTCTGAATACCTTTGTTCGTGGACCAAGCAGATGACCAACACAATTTTTCTCGTACAGAAAACCATGGGGTTTCCTAATCATCTAGGTGTGTGATCTTAGCTTGGGCAGTGGGAACAGATACAGGGTTCTGGTCCCTGTAACTCTACCCACATTGGAATTGTCAGGGCATATTGAGGATGTGTCTTTGAATCAATACTTTTCATGATGCCTGGAAGTACATTTTTCTATCACACTGAAATCTTTCTCAGCTATAACATCATGTTTTGTGGACATTTGTACAGCTATGCATTGTCATATCCTTCTGAAAATTGGTCATTTGGATTAGAGGTTCTACATAATTTATTCAAGACAACAAATTATTTATTCAAGACACAGGTTTTAGTTATGTCGATGCTCAGTAAAAGCATTAAAAGCTCTATTGCAAGATCAAGAATTCTATTCCCAGGTAGACAGGAGAAATTTTCTTAAGTGATGCAAAAAGAAGGGTTATAACTGAATTCAGCAAAAAGCAGTATGGATTTTTTTCAGGCAGCAGCATGCATTTATGAAGTACATCTTCTTGGGAGTGACCTGGTAGATAAAAGAGGAAGTTGAACTCATGGCCAAAAAGCAGGAAAGAATTAAACTCTAGATTGCAAATTAGAAAAGGTTAAACTTGCTTTATTCTGAAATCACCCATAACATTTCTTGATTCCTGTTTTGTTTGAACTGTTAACACAGAAAGCTTCAAAGCCACAGTACTTAAGAGATGTTACATCCATTAGCACACTCAGTGCTGGATTTCCATAGCCTGTTCTTTCAAGGCCTTTTTCTTCTGCTGTGTTATAGGTGTCTAAATCTTTTCTCTTGGCCTGGGGAGAATTAAGATAAGTTAAAACCTACAAGTTAAAATGTTAAAAAAATGACATTACTATTATAATTTTATTGTTACATATATTGTCATTGCTAAACAAAATATGTTTGAAGTAATAACAAAACTACATGCCTAGTACATGAGTTGTGGTCCTGACTTTTTCATTTCCTGGGCCATGTGAAGTTACTACTTCTGCAGGGTATAAATATTTACATGCTGTAAAGGACTATATGGTGTTGTAAGTATGGGCCTAGGACTACTGTAACATATTGCATAAAGGTCAGAGATAAATTTACTTAAAGAATAATACATCAGCTTAGAGACAAATCCTTGTACTTAGCACAGCTCAGCACAGCAAACTGAAGAAGTACCTTTCTGCCCAGCTAAGCAGTGTGCCAGTAAGGGAGGAGATTTACCTCTGAATGTGCAGATCTGCCCCTGCATGCTGCAAACTATTCAGCTCTGTGACAGAGGCAGGCAAACCAGGAAATGGTCAATACCCACCAGTATGATCACTCTGTGAGAACTTTCATACACAGAATAAAGCCAGAAAGAGCACAGTGGGAAATCAGTACAGTCTACATTGATTCTCACCTCATCTCTGGTGGCCAGGCCCAAAAAGTTGTGGTGAATGGAGTTAAATCCAGTTGGAGGACGGTCACTAGTGGTGTTCCCCAAGGCTCAGTATTAGGGCCAGTTCTCTTCAATATCTTCATCAATGATCTGGATGATGGGATCGAGTGCATCCTCAGTAAGTTTGCAGACGACACCAAGTTGAGTGCATGTNGACCTGATTGCTCTCTACAGGTACCTTAAAGGAGGCTGTAGCGAGGTGGGGATTGGTCTTTTCTCCCAAGCACCAGGTGATAGGATAAGAGGAAATGGGCTTAAGTTATGCCAGGGGAGATTTAGGTTAGATTTTGGGAAAAATTTCTTCACTGAAAGGGTTGTTAAGCATTGGAACAGGCTGCCCAGGGAAGTGGTTGAGTCACCATCCCTGGAGGTCTTCAAAAATGTGTGGATGTAGAACATAGTGATGTGGTTTAATGGTGGACTTGGTAGTGTTAGGTTATAGGTTGGACTGGATGATCTTTGAGGTCTTTTCCAACCTAAGTGATTCTATGATTCTATGATAATTACATGTTCAAATGAGGCATTATCTCCTTAACAGAGCATGGTAAAAACATAAGTCAAACTAGTCCTTCTCACAGGCACAAAATCCAAAAGTCTGAGGAGCAGTGAACCAGAACCAGAAAACACTATAATGTAGTCTCATTAAATGTGGTCTCTTCAAAGCAGAGAATTACTTTAGCAGGGTCTCATACCCAGAAAATGTGTTCCTGCTGGCTGTTCACACATGTTCTGCTGGCAGCTATGTGCTTATGTATAAGAATTTATAAAACATCTATTAATAGAGTTATTAAAAGGTTTACACATGAAAGAGCACACACATAGTGAAAGAAACATCTCCAAACAAAAAGAAAGGAGAGGAAGAGGAAGCCACCTCAAATCTGCTGGAGAAATGATCTCAGGCCAGGTAGGTGGTGCTGAGCCAGGCCCTAATTTCCACCCAGAGTACAGCATGCAGTGAAAGGCAGCTGCATAGCACTGGTGTCACATATTCATGGCAAAGCACCACCTAATGTGAGAGATGGAGTGAAGTTTGAAAGGGCTTCACTAGCCAAGGCAATTTAAAGTACATCTCCACATGAAGTACATGTACAAAACACATCTTCAAGCTAGCAGTGTTCAACATGCAGCCTCTACCATTTGTATTAACCACAGAAAATTTAAGCATCTTTTTACTAGAAATTAACAGAGGAGGAGATCATGCAAACCAAAAAAGAAGTGGGGAAAGAAAAATCAATTTCTTATCAACTGTGGGGCAAATAACGTTAAACAGATTCACATAGCTTCTATTCAGAACCAAATAACAACATGATCCTCTGGGCTACACTGCAGTGATAAATCACCAACTTCATGATAGAGAAGAATCATAGAATCATAGAATCATAGAATATCCTGAGTTGGAAGGGACCCACAAGGATCATCGAGTCCAACTCCTAGGTCCCTAAAGGGCAACCCAAAATCAGACCATGTGTCTGAGAGTGTTGTCCAAATGCTTCTTGAACTCTGTCAGGCTCGGTGTTGTGACCACTTCCATGGGGAGCCTATTCCAGTGCCTGACCACCCTCTCGGTGAAGAACCTTTTCCTGATATCTAGCCTAAAGACTTCATCTTGTTTTGGAGAGGCTGTGAAATAACAAGAAATCCCACAAATCTTTGGCTTATCCCTTGAAAGCAGATAGCAGGGGCCTCTGTCATGACACTTCTGATGAGTGTATTTTTTTATAAAATAGCTAATGCCCTGAGCAAATACAGCAACAGAAAAGAGTGAGAATTATTTTAAATTCTTTGCATAGAAACTGAAAAACTCATTGTGACATGTTAGCTCAAAATAAGAAAGGATTTCATTACAGTGCAGATGGCCAGAGCAAAGGGAATATGTGACGCAAAATAAACTGTGATAAGATTACAAAGGATATCAGAACAGTTTGATTAATCTCCTGTCTGGGGAGTTTTAAGAAATAGAAACTACAGAAGACTTAAATTAAAGGAATGATAAGCACATACTTCAGACTTTTTCTGCTTTTAATGACTTATCTCTATTTTATCCAACGGTTTTATTGCTGAAGCATTTTCACATCCTTAAATTGTACTTCCTTGGGCAACGTGATATGTGTTGTGTCTCCAGTGTGATTCTCAAAAAGCTCTTACACTCTCCTTTTTTAGTTACAGCTCCTTCTGTTAGAAACATAAAAGTCAGTTTAAGTCTTGAGGAGACATGGTGTTTATTCAAAGATCACTTTGCAGTATCTTTTACTTCTTCCCTACCCAAGATGCTGTCACACCACTTTCCCTCTACTTGCCTTTGAGAAGGTCTTCTCCAGAAATGGGAAATTTCAGGCTTGCTTCACTCTTGGGCTGCTGCTTCTCTTGCTGTAACATCCCTGTCCCCATGGTATTTGGTACCGAGCTGAAAAAATGTTAAGAAAGGACAATACTCTGCTGTTCTCCCTGTATTGGGCATAGCTTGCAGGGTTTTGTTGCAGGGGTAACAGCTGTGGCAGTGTGGGAGTAGGCCACCAGCTGCCCTGCACCAATAACAGCTGGCTTTGACACCAGTGTGGGACACCAGCTGAAAAGTGTTCAGTCTAGGATACAGAACAAAATCCATATCCTAGTCTCCACATAGAGGAAGTCCAAATGCATGGCCCAACTGCCAACTGGTTAGCACTCCAAAATGTCCCCAGATTGTGTGGTCACACACTAACAAGTAATTGAGGATGAAATTTCACGTAAGAATAAGCCCAAAGGAGATGATCAAGAAACACTCTCAGCTAGATTTTCTAATTGACTGAGCAGTATGCATAGATCCTATTAAAAGCATTAGTCTCAGTGCAGAATACGAGAGTGCAGGTATTTGAAAATCAAAGGTCTTTAAGTCTGAAGAAATGCTTAATGCTGGAACATCAGCTCAGTGTTATTCTGAGCCTGAGTAAACACAGAGTGAGGAACCTGTTAGTGGTGACGTGAGAAACTTTAGCAAGAACACCTTTGTTTTGTTCCCACTTGCTAAAAAAATATGTACTTTTTTTCTATCTATCTACTATTAGCTAAAACCCATAAAAAAGCCGAGATGACATCAATTTTCCAAAGATTACGAAGCATGAAGTAAGCATAGTCTCTCCGCCTGCACCACCGTATGAGTCTTTAACTCAGTTATGTCCTGTCATCATCTGGATATTACCACATAATAATGACCACTTTACTTCACAGATGGGAAGAACATGCTTTGTATCTTAGTGAATACATGGGATAAGCTCTATGCCTTAGTTAGCCAAAGAACTTGGTGAAAAACAATGGTGGGAAGTCATTCATGTAGTAGCCTATATAGCGCATAGGGTACCCCAACCTCCTCTGCTTGAAATATCATGTTGCATGCAGCCAGCAATATCAATTGACATAAGCAGGAAGCAACAGCAGTTAACTTATGTATCCACTTACAGTGAATTAAATGATACAAATAAACACTGTGGCCAATAAATATGCGGAGTTTTAATGTTTGACTTCTGCTCATATTGTAGAATTAGCACTATTTCTTCCACAGCTTTCCACCACATTGAGCTTTTCTCCTTTTTTTAATTAGCACACAGCAGACAACACCTCGAGGATTCCAAACAAATGAGTATGCTGATGCCCAGCTTCAAGAAATTGTCAGAAAAATGCGGGAAAGGGCCACAGTCTATAAGGAAAAGCTGAAAGACCCTGTGCTGTCCTCCCCTGAAGGCAGTCCTACATCTTGTAAGTGACTCTAGAATATAATAGCTGTGCATCTGTTGAGTTTAAAGATGAAAATTCTTTTGTGGGAACAGAAAACGCTGCAATAAAATTTGTAAGTATAGCGTACCACTTTATATGTTTACCCATTGAAATGGATAAGTTTGTGCCCACTGGAGTCAAGTCATCGATAAAAGTTTACAGTAAGACAGGTCCTTAGGTACAAGCTCCCTTTGAAATCTCTTACTGAAAAATTTGTGGGGAAAATCTTGGGCAATGTCTAGAATCATCTCTGTCAAGCGGTTTTATATATTTTAAAATAGATCCCAGATATCTTTATTCATTGGGATGAATCTGAAACATATGGGGAAACATATCTATCTTACAAATAGATATAGGTCAATCTGACATTAGATCTGTTGTGTAAAAGTAAATAAAATTTTAGCCATGGCAGCAATCTTCCAGACACACTGAGGACTCTAGGTACATGTTTCAAATAGAGCAAACTCATCTGAAATTCATTAAATATTGACTTTTGATAAAATATGAAACATCAAACAAATACAATGTTCTTCCTCTTTATAGGAAAGTTTTACTTAATTTCTTTTTCACGAGGAATTGAGTGTGGTGATTTGATATTCTGCCACTTAGAGAAGCTGTTTATTGCTTACCCTGTTTTTGATAAGACAGAAAAAATAGTGCCTGATATATTATCAACTGTACCAGCTAATAAAGAAATGCCATTTTTTTAAATTATTTCTTTGCTCATTTACCTCTCTTGTCCTCTTTGTAGAACTTACAATCATTTATTTCTCAAATCACTATAGATCCATTTCATCAATTTGCTGCTAAGACTGTGTATCCTATTCAGAGGTAAAGCCACCAGAATTAATGGGACAAATGTGTGGACAAAATTATCCAGCATACAGATGGAAGAACAGGGCTCAACGAAGTGCCAGGAGGCTTTGTAAGCCTATAAATGTACAAAGCCATAGGCTTCCCATTAGTTTCACCTGCTGCATCTTGCATATAAGATCTCAGATGAGGGGAGAGATCAGCCCATGGCACAGACATCTTTTCTTATCTCCATCCTAACTGAACGCATTATTTGCAACAATCATGTAAAGAGAAATGCCCAGGTGAATTAATGAGTGCTGAATTATGAATTACCTTTCTTCTTATTAGTGTTAATGGCATTGGTTGTGGGCACTGTCCAAGGAAATGCAGTAACATACATATTGCACTCTTTAAAATGAAGTGCCCTGTTAGTGATAGCAGGCGTGCATGATTTTATCTGTGTTTATTTTATTCTCCACTCTGTTTTCTAATGCATTCAGTATTGTAATGAATTGTAACTTTAGTCACTGCCAAGTGTTTTTAGAAGAGTTTTTAACATGATGAAGCTCTTGTGTATGTTAAAACAGGGTGTAGTAATTAAGTGAATGTTAAAATGTCACCTTTTGTGACATTCTGTGTCACTAGCACCATCAAAGAAGAAGCTTCCACCCCCACCAAAAGATGAAAAAAAGGAAGAAAAGAAAGAGGAAGCAGAAGCAAAGCCAGAGGAGGATCACTACTGTGATATGCTGTGCTGTAAATTCAGAAAACCTCCAGTGAAAAAATACATGACGTATCTACAGCTCCCAGACAGCATAGACTCATACACAGGTAAATTAAATGCTATGCAATTGAATGGGGTAAAGGCATGCTGAAGTGACTCAGTATTATATAGTACCTGCAAGCCACAGCGAGATCCACGTTCCAGTTTACAGTTCAGAGGGATGCATAGATCCTGCCCTCGAGAACTTTCATTCCAAACAGTGAAAAGCTATGAAAACTAACAACAGTAGTAAAGATATGACAGAGTGATTTCTTCAGTGCCACAAAGTTGGTATATAAAACAACCACAATTAAACTCAGTGACTCTTGATCTAGAATTTCTCCCATTCATTAGGGCTAAATAATTATTCTGTCAGTTATAGCATGCACCAACAAAACATTTTGAACTTTTTCAGATACATTAAATTCTATATGCTCTCATAAAGTCTTCTTTTTTCCCTTTTGCATATTCTTTGTGTGATTCCTATTTTCAACATGTGTCACTTCATCAGCCTGTGTTACTGAAAAAGGGAGAATGATACTTTGCTCTGGGCAGAAAGGTTCCCAGATGCTGCATGAGAATAAATATGTCTAAAAGAATGAGAAAAGATTCTAATTTCATGCCTGTAAATTCAATGTTTTGTCTTTCAGATCGCCGTTATGTAGCATGGCTCATGCTTGTGACAGTCGCCTATAACTGGAATTGCTGGTTTATCCCCCTTCGCTTCGTGTTTCCATATCAAACCTCAAGTAATACAATATATTGGCTTGCCATAGACATCATCTGTGATATCTGCTACCTGTGTGACCTGCTGGTTTTCCAGCCCCGAGTGCAATTTTTAAAAGGTGGAGATATAATAGTAAGTACTGGAAGTGGGATTTCCACAGGTAGTGGGTATCTGTTGAAGTACATTATAGAAATTGCTTATCATCTGATACATTTTTTCCTACTATGTCAATTCTACTCAACATTTTAGTTACTAAAGTATACCTATATTCTTCTTCACTGACCTTCTATTATCCTGTTTTGGAAGAAGGAAACATATCTATTGCCTACATTCTGGACAAGTGTTTGAATTCTACGTACAAAAGTCCTTAAAAAAGAAAAGCAGATTAGAAAATAACAGATGCAAACAGTCAGAACAGGTACAAAACTCTTTCTTACCAGGAGTAAATTGGTGCAGCTTCAGTGGAATCACTGATTATATATTATAGTGAGGTTTAGGTTAGATATTAGGAAAAACGTTTTCACTGAAGGGGTTGTGAGGCATTGGAACAGGCTGCCCAGGGAATTGGTTGAGTCACCATCCCTGGAGGTATTCAGAAGATGTGTAGATGTAGAGCTTAGTGATATGGTTTAATGGAGGGCTTGCTAGTGTTAGGTTATAGGTTGGACTGGATGATCTTGGAGGTCTTTTCCAACCTAAATGGTTCTGTGATTATATGACTAGGTACTCATACGTGTATGTATGTATTTGTATGTTTGTGTGAAACTTTCAGTTCTCCATTCACATTGTGCCGGAATCACATCTGAAGACAGTGCCTATCCTGCTAGGGAGGGACAGGATATAAAGGCTTTGTTACAGACTGTGAGATTATAATTTTTTGCCAAAATAGGAACAATCCCTTGTAATTTCAGGATATTTTAAAAATCATTTATTTGAGATTTTTTTGTGTTATATATATATATATGTATAGTATATATATATACAATTTTGCTTTTTACTACTGTTTTATATTATCTTTGTACAGAATAATACAAAATAAAACTATAAGCAGGTGTCTGAAAAAGGGTGAAGACTTACCCTTAAGATATCAAAAGGGTATTTAGAACATTAACTTTTCTTTAAAATCTTCCCTACTTGTGATTCTTCAACTTCTTATAGAAGAAAACCTAATGTGCAAAAAAATAAGTTTAGATAACTTCAGTGTGGCACTATTGTGCCTAACAGACAGAAAATGCAAAATTATATATCCTCAAATGTAATTTGGAACTAGCTTTAGTTCAGTGCTTTTA
Organism: Anseranas semipalmata; assembly: GCA_013399115.1. Classification (NCBI taxonomy): domain Eukaryota; kingdom Metazoa; phylum Chordata; class Aves; order Anseriformes; family Anseranatidae; genus Anseranas; species Anseranas semipalmata. The sequence goes on along the minus strand of VXAA01004391.1, from coordinate 128,325 downwards.
TGTAGAATTTTACACATTGTGCATTCAATATATTACTAATACCTGTACAGAGGAATCCCAGATAGAACTATGCAAACATAGTTTGGATAGATATTAAATGCAGTGCAGTGTAATGTATTTTTCCATGCCCAGCCACTCAGTAACTGGTAATCTTGCTGAAATCCTAGAAAACTCAAGTTTTATGAACAAGGCTAAAATTTTAATGTAGGAAGCTTACCTTTTATTTCCCTTGAAACTGTTTGTACAATTCAAAGATTTTAGTGGGTGAAGAAATCATCTACTGCCTGATCTTCTGCATTTAATTTAATGCTTAAAATGATAATAGTGAAAAGTCCTTAAGATTTTAAGGCTATTTTTAAAGTGTCCCTGGTATAAATTCAGTAAGTATAATAATAGATACATTTCTTTAGATACTTGTGATTACCCTTTCTTATTAAGCTATTAGCATCAGTTCCTATGGAGAGCAATTTAAAAATAAATAGCTAATCATTACTAATGAATGCAACGTTGATTATTACAATGCTAATAATGCTAGCATGTTAATGCCAGCTTTCAGTGAGCTAGTTTTGCACAGCACCATCAGAAACATTCTCTTGGAACAACTGAAGTCAAAAGGATCCTTTGGCCCTGAAATTGAAGGTTGTTGGATCAAGCAGCAGCTGGTACAGCGACCTTGAGAGGGAAGGTTTGTGTCAGAAAGTAGCATACTTCCTTAGACCAACAGTCAGACTTGGATAAAAAATAAATAAACCCAAACCTGATTTTTTCAAACAGGTCTAATAAAATCTGGTCTCAGGTAAATTGGTCTGATAGAAACACTAATTCCTCCTACAGACATTTCTCCATTCATAAATCAGACCACTGTTAATATAAACGTTATTATCCTTATTATCAGAAGAGTATTATTACCGTAAAGTAGCAGAGCTCATTCTTGACATACTGTTCTTGACTATGCCTTTTTTTCTTTTAATCATCACTGTAGTCAGACAAAGTGGAAATGAAGAAATTCTACCACAGTTCTATGAAGTTTCGGGTAAGTAGATCCTGCATTACTGATGTCATACTGTAGCTTCTGGTTGTAGGATTCCATGGGATCTTTTCATTCACTGAAAATCACTGCTGATTTTTAAAAAGTCAGCAGAAAGTGTTGAGTTGATGGCATGTCAGTTCTCACCATCTGAAGCTGGTGTTGCTTCACCATCCTCATAAACAGTGTTTAATTGTAAAACAATAATTATAAAATGCAATTCTAAATAAGAATTCTAAATAATAATTGAACAAAATAGAATTAATAAAATTCTGATTTTGGATGAATTTGTGCAAGGTCATCCCCATACACACTGAAAGACAATAACATAGTCTGCCAGGAATTCATTAAACAAAATTAAAAGTTTTTATATGATAACTCTATTCAGCGAACTCTATGAAGTACCTTGTGGGAGTGAATAGGTCATTGCTCACACAAGCAAATAAAAAATTCAAGCTAAGTTTTTTGATGCTCATAGCACTTTCTAAAATCAAGCATGCATTTGATTTAGAAAAATTGTTCTTTTTTTTTTTTTTCCTAAATATTGGTTTTGCCAGCAGTGGGAAGGCAGTCTGTTGAATTCCTGATGCACATGCAGTTCTGTGACACTGAACCTGTGTCTCTGAAAACACATTTTTTACCCCTTCTTCTGTATATATTTTTGCACCTGCATTGTTTTGAAGCCAGAATTTGTCTCAGTGATTGCAGTATTACTATCTATATGCCTGAAGGTAAGCTATCCAGAAGTGCTTTCAAGATATAAAGCCCAAATAAACACTTTACAGTCAAATGAGCAGAAGAGAGTCAAACTTAGCTCAAGAGAATGAAGTGGATATGTGCAGTTTTATTTTAGGTTCACTCTTGCAGTATGTTTAGTGCTCTTGATTTCTACAGAAACTAATGGAAGCTGAGTGTTCTCACTACATGCGAGATATAGATATAATCTGGGAATTTGTCATATGATTAAGTACCAATTAAAAGGTACTGGTATTAAAGCACTTCTGACTAAATTTTGCCTCCTCTTAGACATGTGTCTGAGAGAGGAAAAGAGGCCACAGAAAGCTGTCCTCAATCAAGTTTTTGGCTTGGTTTCCTTTCACAGAGTTCCAGTATTAACTGCATCTTCCTTGCATGGAATAAAAGAGCAGTGTTGCTGCCAACATGAGTTGCATCTCTCAGGGCAAAGGCATTTCTGATTACAGTGAGATGAAGCCTACAGTTCCACGTCCCTCTTTTATTCCCAAATGATATCAGCAACAGAGAAAGGCATCTAAAGATACAAATCTTTAAAAAGGCAAAGCCAAGTTTCCCACAGCTTTCCTTATTTGCACAGCATTCTTGGGAAGAATAAAGTAGGCAGATAAGAGTAATCATACAACTGGACTGCAGGGAGATGATGAAAATGTTAGTGATATGGGAATGAGAAGCATCCAAATATAACAAAAAACAGTATATATAAAAATTAAAAAAAAAAAAATCCTGTGATCCTATGATGAATCTTTTATATGCAACACATGGATTTTGCTGCTTGCAAACAAGGAGTCTAATTCACTGTGATCTCCCAGATTGCTTTAGGCAGCCTGGCCTTAAAAGCTGTGGAAGTGACTATGAACTGCTCTTTGCACCTTCACTTACCAACCACATGCCTACCATTTCAGTCTTGTCAGAACTGTAATTGAAATAACAGAATGTATTAATAGTCAAATATCTGAGATACTCTTAATAATCCCCATGAAAGAGATGAAAATCTCAGACACAACAGACTTAAAAGTAGGGCAAAGCAAAGCTGTTGGTGTTTTCAAAGAGGTAATCTTGCGTTCCAGTACTTTGGAAGTTACGGGCATAGCACGCTGACTGTTCAAATTTTATACTCAAACATGGTTCAATCTAAGTGGGTTTTTGACAGCAAGTAAACGCATTATGATTATTTTGAAGTTAAAATTGACCTCTCTGCTCTTCAACAGCTCGATGTGATATCAGTATTGCCATTTGAGGTTTTATACTTCTTCTTTGGATTTAACCCAGCATTTAGAGTAAATAGGATGCTAAAGGTAAGATCTGTGTTAGTGATAGATGGCTAACCACACATAAATGCTTCTAAAACCCAGTGAAAATATGTTTATAATATTTAGGAATGTGGATCTTAGAAACTGGAAAATGTCTTCAGGAATCTTCTGAGTCTAAGCTACATCAGTAAATAAACAACAAAAAATATAAGATATATTATACCATTTTCCATTATTCTCTTATTTTTCTTGTGACTTGTTATTTCCTGCTCAAAAGCTGTTTTGTGGGTAAGAAAGGTTTGTTTCCATTATTTAAATTAGATTAATCTTAAATTATCTGTTTAGTTTCAAAGATCAAAAATATTAATTTAAGATCTCTAATTAATGCCAATGTATTTTCCCCTTCTGTTGGTGATGTCAGGTGCTTAAAAGCAAGGGTGGAAATTTTAAGGACAACATAAACTATACACAGCATATTTAACAAGCATAAAGACACTTTTGTTATTGAGTCCAAAGACATGGAGTATGCAATGGAGGGTCTGAGACGGAGTTAGACAACGGCCCTCTCCCTTTATTTCACGATACCTAATAGGCCTAAATAAGTTCCCCACACACGAGCACAATCTCTCCCTAAACCCTCTGTGCTCTGGTAGGCTCCATGCAGTTACTTTGCCCAGTTTAATGGCTAAATGCTACCTCAGAGTCATATTCTTTTTCTCTCTCTTCTTTTCTAAAACTGCCTCTGCATGAATCACTGTCAAAATACTGTGTCTGCACATCCAAAGCAATTATTGATAGTCATGTGTAACAAGGTGAATGTCTGTTTTACTTACAAACCATTTATGAAACTACACTTGATACATGGAGCAATATGTTGACAAAGAATTGGCTTTCATTCAAAGTTGGAGGCAGGGACAAGAGCTCTGATAATAAAATGAAGGTGCTCTTTCTTCACTTCAGTTTTCAACAAAACTTCATACTTCCATAAATCAGAACCAAAATAGTATGAAAGAATGAAAAGTTAAACAGTACCTTGTATTAGTCAAACAGATGTGTACAGAAGAACAACAACAAAAATGTACGTGGGAATAGTTAGGGCTACCACTAAAGGTAAACTAGAAATTATTAACAGGAGGAATTCAATACAGCACCAATTGTTACTATGTAATGTTATCTTATATATGGTTGTTGATACATATGAGAACTTACTGGATGGTTACTGGAATTTCAGGAAAAGAAAAGAAGTATTTTTATACCTGTAATGCTTCTGATAAAGCTGCCTAAGCAATTATATCCATTTGAGGAAGTAAAAGTCATTCATCAACAGCAGTCTGACCTAAACAGCAAGGTTATCTCTATAATCAGATTAATGGACACTCAACACCTAAAACAATGTTTTACTGAATTTTCATCTTTGCTTTGCAGTTCACCTTTTGGCTAAATGTTTAAAGAAAGTCAGACTGCTGAAAAATCCATTATTTTCAAAATGTGTATGTGAACTAATGTCAGTACTACTAGAAAAAGACGTGTGGTGAAGGATAATGATTGGATTACTTTCATTTGTTTTCCATTCAGCATAACACATTCTTTGAGTTTAATGATCGCTTGGAAGCTATCCTGGACAAAGCATACATCTACAGGTATGTGCTTATTAAATCCTTGTAGCATGAAAAGTTTGCAACAGAATGCCTTTCATTCGATTTCATAGATTGTCAGTGAAGCACTGGATGGTACATTTTTGTTGGTACAGTATGGTACATTTTTAACTGTTCAATTAAAGATCTTTTTTAGTATCTATTTGTCTTTACTGTAATCATTAAAATAATAAATGTAAAGCTTCATTCATCTATGAAGTCCTGTTCAGTTCAGCTGGCCTGCTTGAGTGTAAAGGCTACTTTCAGGCAAGATGTTCACCACACTGAGGTTTCTGTCAAAATTTAACTGATCAGAACAATCAGAAAGAAGTTTCTTTAGTGAAGAAACTAAGCTAAAGAACAGCTTCTTTAGGTTGCAGTGCCAAATCCTCAGTAGCTGTTTATTTGTACTTTATAAAAGTTATGAGCTTGAGCCTATGTCAACATTTTTCTTCAGATATGCTCTCACCATGAACCTGGCATATACAGAAACTTGATCCTCCACTACATTGACTAAACTTGGAATAAGAATCAATTCAGTACAGCTCTCAGTGATTATAATTGTTGTCTGCTGCACTATGTTCTCACCTTTCTATTCACCAGAAGAATTTTGGTTCCAACTCAGGCAGCCCATGGGCGCGGGTATAGCAAGTTTCATAGGTCCCTCAGCAGTCAGTGCTGCTGCTAGGAACCTATTAACCCATCTACTCTGTCACCATTACTGTCATTTACTGACAGTGTCATCAGCCTTAGTTTATCCTATGCAATTCTTACACCAACAGCTTTCTTTCCCTGTCCCAGTCCTGGGGCATGTCTTGTTCCTGTGTGCTGTGGCAGCATAAGTATCATCTTATTAAAATAAGATTACCAATTTATTTTATTTCAGAGATTATTACACTTAAATGGTAGACTTGGTATTCATACATTGCAAATGAGATATTTTATGTGATTTAGAAATTCAAAAAGGAGGTTGAAACATCGTGTTTCATATTTTCAGATACCTATGAAACAAAAAAACCTTAGAAGTCTGAAAATTCTACTAAAGTATTTATGAGATGCTGACCTTCTCAAAGCTTATTCGTATGTTGCCCTCTCCTTTCACTTATTGAGCAGTTTTCTTTCTTTTTTTTTTTATGCTTTTTTTACTCTTGCTGGTACAAAAGCAAGCTTCTCTGAATTTCCACAATGTGAAGAAATTGCTTTTCAGTTTCTGAATCACTGGCTCCCTATCTTCTCCAATTTCTAATCTCATTAAAAAGAATGAATATCCATCTTTGCCTTGCTTATACTTTTTAATTTCTTCTTAATTACTCTTTATTATTTCAATTTTTTAAATCTTACTTAGCAACACTATCAGGGATTAGATAACTTTGTGACATAGGTGCTAAAGTGTAATAAATTTTATTGCAGTATTACAAACAGGGCAATGGATCCAGAAAAGGTGACTTGTACATGCCAGAAATAAAAGCTAAATCTTTAAGCATAGTCCAGTAACTGACTGCCCACTTAAGTCCATGTGAGTAGTTATTTCTCTTTTGTTGCTTAACCTTGTAGTTCTTAAGTCACTGACAAACAGCCTATTTTTTGAAAGCAAACATGAAGCCATTTGAACTCCTGTTTGATGTTCCTAAGGGAATTTGAGTTCAGCCACAAGACTCAGAAGCCATGAAAGTGATTCTTGGATTAAATGTTCTCTGGTTTAGTGTGACAGTAGACATAAGCCCACACAGGCACACTCACAACATATGGAGCTTCTCCCTTATAGAGGGGCAATAGGAGAACAAAGCATGTGCATTCATCTGCTTAGAATCGTCCACTTACCTTGGACATGGATTTTGAATCCATGAATCATTTAGGCTGATTTAATACTATGAAAACTAGCTTGTGACTTTTGTGGTCAATAAAAATCATTGCTTCCTCATACTCTTTAGAGGCCAGGAACCTGAAACTAGTGAAATAATACACTCTTCATAACTAAAATGCAATTATGATGATCAGTGGGTTCATTGAAGACATTCAGAAGAACCACAGTAGAGCAAGTGGACTTCAATATTGCTCAGCATATATATGGTTAACATTATTTGTGCTTTATTATCTATCAGTACACTGCTAAATTGTAGGAAAAAAATGCTTTCGTACTGTGCTACCAGAATATTATATTTTGTACTTGAAAAAACACCTATGAAATATGGCATGCCATGCCCTGATACAATGCTTTAAAACCTACTTCAGAAATACACCTGTTCTTAGTTTGAGAATCCAGTTGATTGTGTAATGTCAGACTACTACACAACAAGTGTACAGACCTGGATGGATTCTCTTCTCAAACTCACCAGTTTGAGTCTGTAGGAATAGAGCTAGCAAAAGTTACTACACCTTATCTACCCATTAAGGTAGATTCAGCATGTGCCTGGAGAAATACAACGTATATTGTAGCAAGTGCTTCCAGAACCGTTACTCAAGCCTCAGGAGTTCACTGCATGGATTCAAACAAGTGCACAAGACCCAGCATGGTCAATATTGCAACATTACTAGCTCACATCAGCTATTGGCTGTTCTCAACAGCTTGCAGACCTAAGCAGAGATGTCCTGGAAGTACACCAACATTTCAACAGAGAAGTGACATTCAGTTGCCAGCATCCTAAGGAGTGCACATAGGTGGTCTGCTCAGTGGCATGGATTTGCAAAGGAGGGTGTGCAACGGCACCTGAAGAACAAGCAAAGGAGAGCATAATACAGAAGCAACCACAGAAACATTATCTCCCATTAACTTAATTTATAGACCTAAGTTAATTAGACCTTATTAAATTTGCATATAACCACCCTCTCAGTTAGTATGCAGTGCAGACTGCATTGCATTCTGGCCGTAGCTGACATAATCATTATGGACCAGCTTCCCTATGTTTAGGCAAGTCCTGTACTTTTCCTGCTTATTTATCACTTGGAGACATGAATGTTTGAATGGAGAGCTAAATCCAGGAGATCTTCCTTTTGATCCCCATGCACCGAACAAAGGATATACAATGAGATCATTATTGTATTAAACAGAAAGCTGCCCAGTTCTTAAGTAGTTCATCAATGGTGTTCTTTGAAGAACTGGCCATAAGCATAAGAACTGGGATTAGGAATGATATAACTCCTGCTGTAGCCACTAAATGACACTATTTAGCAGATCTACTGTAAGCTTCCTAGCAAACCTCTTGCAAAGCATTTCATTTCTGACCTCAGACATTTTTTGCCGTTGGTTCACTGGTTTAGAGCCTATCTTGAACAGAGTTTGGCACACACATAAATTTGTACCCTCTAGCCTCATTAATGTAGCTTCACATTTCTGTAAATATTCATAGCCAGTTAAAGAAGTGGATTATGAAGTTCTCAGGAAACCATAATTTAAAAATGATCCTCTGTCAAATACTCTAGGAAAGATATTTATTTGACCTTGGACAAACATCAGAGACAGGTCTTTTTGGCCAGCTGTTTTTTTTACAGAGTCAGTACAGGTGGGGAGCTACTTAGTGGATGCTTAGTATATACATTATTGACACAAAAAGCAAAGGGTGCCTTATTAGAAGAAGGGAAAACTATACATTTTTTTACAGGAATTCAGTCATCTGCAATTTGGAATCTGTTGGCTTTTATAGGGTCATTCGAACAACTGGATATTTGCTGTTTATCTTGCACATTAATGCATGCTTGTATTACTGGGCTTCAGACTATGAAGGACTTGGCAGCACTAGATGGGTGTACGATGGCCAAGGAAACATGTAAGTCCTTTTCTCTTGCAAGAGGTTTTTGTTGATTTGGATCCTTCCTGCATCCCTTTCCCATGACTTTGCTTGCAGGGTGTGCTCTTCCTTTACAAGTGCTTGGATAGCTAACTGTTAGCACCATGACTGCTGATTAGCAGCTTTCATTACTAACACATATTTGGAGGGCAGGTGCGGTGAATAATTGGTTTACTACTTTCAGCTTTTATAGGTTTATGAGTCAGTACTAAGCACAAACTTAATTAAACATTTAAAAAGTAACAAGGATCATAAATTAAACTTACTGATTGCCTATGCACGTGGGAGCTGTTAGAAGGATGACAGAACAATACCTCAAAGGAATCAGAGACACAGGTCTTTTTCTGCCACACAGCACTCTGTCATTAAAATGCAACTTTTTATTCCCATTTAGCACCATTGTGATTGGTCTGAAAAAAATTCTGCTGGCTTTCTCTGATCTTTGGAAAAGGACATGGTTAACCATGTGCCAAGGAGTGTCCCCAGGGGGAAGGAGTGTATATTGGCACACTTTTCACAAACTCCTTGTGACAGAAAAAGGCTAGGTGCCAAGTAAGGGACATTAAGATCATAGAGAGGAAGCAAGAGAAAATAAGCAAAGTCATATATTCTGGGTGTACTTATATAAAAACATGCCTAGTAGATTCAGATGTATGAAAGAATTTACACTTCTTTCAAAGACCATATAATAGTTAAAGCCACAGAAGCTCAATTTATTTGTTTATTAATTACATTCTTTGCAAAACTACATACAATATACTACTGCTGACATAAAACACCCTTTAAACAACTCTTCACACTTCTCTGTTAATAGTTTGGAGACATGCTCTTCTTGCTTGTAACTCTGTCAGACTTCAGAAGTTTGATGTGAAGTCACTGTTTTGAAGGGTAAGAAAATAGCCTTTAGAGTAAAACACACTGTGTAAAGTAGCATTGATTTTTAATAACTAGAGTTCTCTCTCAAAATAAATAAATAAATAACATGACATGGTTGAAGTTTTCACACACCACTAAAATACACAGCTTGAGAACTGTAACCAGACACATGCGAGCAGCCTCATGGAGCTCAGTGGGACCACTTATATAAGTAAACTTATACACAGGTATTCATTCACAGGATCAAGTATTCTAGAAATCTGACAAGAAAAATCCATAATGAATTTCCTTTATAGCTATTTCAGTTAATGTAATTCTTGGGAATGCTTGTCTCATAATTAAAAGATAAGATAAATAAGACTAAGCAACCTGAAGTCTCTGAGAGTAGAGAGCTTAGTCTTCAAGTTTTTAATGTTTCTTCAGAACAACCTAAAAAACAGACGAAAAAGTCTCGCTGTTTTCCATGGACAAAAATATTTTAGTTTTCATTCATGCAAAAAATTGGTAGGAATTATTTACTAGCTTGACCACAGACAATGCAGTTGTGTCCAGAGGCAATGGTCATTTTTTTAATATTTTGTGTTACCTTTTCTGCGAGGAGATAAAATCATTTTTTAAATGATGTCACACTGAAACACATGGGATTTAGGGCAGAATTTATTATTAACAATACTAACAAACTGATCATTTAAGTCATTAAAGAAGAAGTTGAAATAAAACATATACAAATTTATTCACGTATGCTTCATTAATCTACCTCATCCTGACATTAGTTGGTGAATGAATGCAATTATTCTTTTGCCTCTACCTAACTCATACTGTATTATAAGATCCCAGGTACATGGAAACCTAAGCAGTATCCCAAGTTGAGCTGCATGTCATAAAGTATAGCCTGGTATCCTGCTAACAGTAAATGCCTTCTGTGCAGGATAGTCATCATCTCAAAGAACTCAAGACATATTATCTGATTGTCGAATATTTGGGGATTTTTGACAGAGGCATAATATGAAAATTAGTTATTATTGGAGATACATTGTGAAATTAAACATCTGAAAACGTACTTCAAGGCGTATTCTTTTCTTTGGAAAGCAGGAACCAAGAACAATTTGGGAAAAATACATCAGAAAAAGTGACCAGAACTGCAGTATATATTATGGTACAGCAATGCAGACATAATTTCCTTTCACACAGCAGTCAGAGTAGTCAATATTTGAAGCAAAATATGTCATTGTTCTCATGTAGAATAGGAACGCATTCAGAAAGAAGATAAAACAAGCATGGCTTATTAGCTAATTAAAAAAAGTCAGTCAGTATTTTGACAAAGAAAACGAAACTGTAGTGGTCTCAGACTACACTGACTCAAAACAAATGAACTGGCACTGATTGAGTGGCATGAAGGTTTTATGTAGAATCCCTGCTGCATCCATAAAATGTTGCTAGTGATGGCCAAACCCAACTCTTAAAAATATCAACACTTCTAGGATCACATTTTTTTCTTTTCTGGGCTAAAAAGAGGAATACACAGACAACAGTTTCCCTCATCAGTTTGATTATATGTATGTTCCTGAGCAGGAATACAAACTGGTGAAGTCAAATTTATAACTAACAGCTGTAGCACAGCGCTCAAACCACAAGTAAAATTATCAAAGCAGCTCTTGCAAATTTCTGCAAGCTGTGTTCTTTTCCAGCTTGTGTCCGGACTCTGAAGTGTTAGTGTCAGTGCCAGTCCAAAAAATCTGAGGTCCTTTGCATGGCAGCCTTCAATCAAAACCTTCAACCTGAGGTACAAAGGGCAGTCAGCTTTACCCACCCTGCAACACACCCAAATTAGCCACACAAGATGTTCCCAGCATTAAAACTGCACTTGATGAACTTCCTGTAATTATGCAGATAGACCTCAGTCCCTCCTAATGTAGGAGGATAGCGTCACAGATGCAACACCATAGTGCAGAGCTTATGTGACCAGAGCAGCAGGATATTGAAAAGGTCTCTTAATTATAGCTAAGTGAACAATTTGAACCATATGTGTTTATTTTCAGTCTAGTTTAACTATGTAAGTAAGAGATTGGTTTAATTCCTTGGGAAAATGGACAAATCCTAGAAAGTGATTCAAAGCAGGAATATAATGTCATTGTTCTGAATTGTCCCCTGGAAGTATCTGTCTCTCTTGCCACTGCCTACAACGGAAACTAAACCTAGGGAGCTGAAATTCTCATGCAACCACCCAGTTCAACATTAAAGGTAGGCACAAATCATTCCACTTAGATCATGGTACATCTCGCTGTTTGCAAGTCGTCTACAAGTAGGCTGCAAAATTCTCCAGCATATTTATTAATCAAAATATCCATTTGCATCCTAATGAAGTTTCTCTATAGCTTGCTGCCTTCCTGCTCTGGGCACAGACTTAGTGGATATCTGGAAATCCCAGAAAATGGTCACTGTATGTGTCTAAAACAATTCAACATCTTTGGTTTGCAGTGCCCAATATGCAATAAGAATGGCATAACTTAAAAGATGTTGCATACACGCATATCAGCTATATGCTGTACTTCCAAATAGGTCTCGTGTCACGCCAACAGAGCTTGCTATAGAGGCAATTTTGTGCCTCCAGACAAACTGTGAATACACAGCTGTGGTAGTTTCACCCTGATGGGCAGCTAAACTCCACCACACTGCTCTCGCACTCCTCCTCCTCAAAGGAAGAGGGTGATAAAATAACATGAAAAAGTGCTCAAGGGTTGAGATAAAGACAGGGAGATCACTCACCAGTTAACATCACAGGCAAAACTGAGTCAATGTAGGGAGATTAAATGTTATTTATTACCTATTGCTAACAGACTAGAGCAGAGAGGACTAAAAACCAAAACACCTTCCCCCATTCATCCTCTTCTACCTCCTCCCCCTGAGCGCCGCAGGGGAACGGGGAATGGGGGCTGCGGTCAGTCCCTAACGCTGCGTCTCTGCCCCTGCTCCACGTGGGGTCCCTCCCATGGGATGCCATCCTTCCCAAACNGGGGCCTGCTCCTGCGGGGGCTCCCATGGGCCGCAGCCTCCTTCAGGCCACAGCCACCTGCTCCATGGGGGCTCCTCCATGGCTGCAGCGTGGAGATCTGCTCCGTGTGGTGCCCATGGGCTGCAGGGGGACGGCCTGCTCCACCATGGGCCTCCCCACGGGCCGCAGGGGAACTTCTGCTGCAGTGCCTGGAGCCCCTCCTGCCCTCCTTCTGCACTGACCTGGGTGCCTGCAGGGCTGTTTCTCACTCCTCTCTCCCAGCTGCTGTGGCACAGCAGTTTTTTCCCTTCCTTAACTCTGCTCTCCCAGAGGCACAACCAGCGTCGCTCCCTGGCTCGGCTCTGGCCAGCGGTGGGTCCCTTTTGGAGCCGGCTGGAGCTGGCTCTGATCTGACATGGGGCAGCTGCTGGGCTCTGCTCACAGAGGCCACCCCTGCAGTCCCCCTGCTACCAAAACCTTGCTAGGTAAACACAACAGCCCAACCCATACATATGTCAGACCTAATGCTTTCAGACTTTCTACTTGTAGCCATATTTTTTATATAAACCATTGTTTGTTTATATAAACCTTACTGTCTGAGCACCTCACGCCACAGTCATTTGGTGAGTAAGTCACTCAAGAAAGGAAGGTACCAGGAAGGACATCATTAGAATTCCAGTTTTTGAAAGCCTCTTCTTTATTCCACTTCAAACCTGTCCTGGTTGTAATCAGAGATTACAAATGTGACAGCCCTAAAATAAAGCATCACTGGGCTGTGTGAATACCACCTTCAAATCTGACAGCCATGTGCACAAAGATTTGATTTAACTGTATTAACCAAAACCATGTAAGAACTTTAGCATATTGTGAAATGGACTTTTATGAAAAAAATATTTTTATTGGCATAATGTTATAAGGTATCTTATATGTGGTGTTTCTGAATGTTTTCATACGTAGGACTTATTTTAGGGAAAAAATCTAGTAGTTTGATTGCCTGAAGGATAAACTTATTGTCTGTGCTGCACAGAGTGAAAATCTCTTTCTTGTCTCATGTTGTTTGCTCCCACAGTAATTTTATAGCAGGCTAGTAAGACGTATGGTAAGCAATGACATTTTCCAGACGCTCTAGCTAGGAAGCAGAGCTGCTAATGCCATTGAAACTGTAGTCTGTTTTTTTTTCTGGCTTTCCATAAACAAAATTTACAATCTCATTTCTTAGGAAAAACATTCCTGTATATTTCAACTGTGTAACTTTTATGTCAGATTAAAACAAAAACAATAAAATAAGTAAATGGAGAAAATGTAAAACCTGTGACTAAGAGATAGTGAATATCATTTGACTTTACCATTAGAAAATTTCCTCTGAAGTAAAATTACAGAAGAATATACTGTATTAATTACATCCTCAGAAAGGGGTGGGCAGTTCTGCAAAAAAAACACCTCAGAATCTGGATAGAGAATGCTGCAAAGAAGCATGTTTAGGACCCCTGAAGTCCTTTGAGGAAGTGCTTTCATGCCTTGTAGACATGCCCAAAATTGAGATTATATCATGGACTATCATGGTGGACTTAACAAGCTTGGCAACCAAGGCCATTGGGAGTGAGGGAGTTTGTTAATTAGTTTCAATTCCTACAGTAATTAGCACAGAAGTAATGCTAATTTCTTTACATTTTCATATTCATGAATTCTACATGTTTCAAGCACTACAGCATTCTCAGTTATAACAAACAAATATGATATTCATATGACAAATCCCCTCAGGCAAGCTAGAGACATCACTTTACGTTTAAATCTGCAATTCTTCCAACAGGGATCTAAGGCTTGTTCTTTATGCTACAGAACTTTGAGTGAAAGCTGCCACTTATGCATACTTTGCTGGAAGCGTGAATAGGTGATGATTTTTCTGAACCCGAGTGAAAATATTGTACTGGTGTAATCCAACTGTTCATTTTGCATCCCTAACAAGGAAAAATGATATGATGACACATATGCAATGAATTTTTTACTTAAGGACTCTGAATGAAAACTGCCAGTTCTGGCAGTTAATATCTAAAACTAGAAAACTCTGGTAAAAGTGATCATTGTTACTGCATTTCATTAATATGAAACCAAAAAAAATGTGACTTTGCAGTGAAAACCAAAAATCAATTGCTTAGTAAATCCTGACATTTTAGGTGAAAGATTTGAAAGCACTTTCAAGTGATTTAAAATCACAGAATCACAGAATCACACAGAATCACAGAATCATTTAGGTTGGTAAAGACCTCAAAGATCATCCAGTCCAACCTATAACCTAACACTACCAAGTCCTCCACTAAACCATGTCACTAAGTTCTACATCTACATGTTTTATGAAGACCTCCGTCATTCCTCACTGGAACTGGTTGTTCTTGTGAGTTCATTTTCTTATATTTGCACAAAACTGACCCTCCAATGTAACATGAACCATTTATTAATAGGAGTGGAGTTCATATCTTAATAAGAAAGGATTTGAAGTGGGGGCCACCAAGTTAAAATGTACTCCTGATGTTTGCAAGCAGATCAGGTTGGTCTCAAATTCAGTGCAGGCATGAGAAAATGCATGCTAGACTGTCTATTTCAAAACAAACATCTCCAGAAGTATTTCTTCTGGTTTTGTTATTGTTGTTTTTGTTGCCTTTGTTATTATTATTATTATTATTTCAAACTCAATAAAATTCAACAAATAGAATGAATCTTCCTTGTTTAAGAAGCTGTGGTCATTGACGAAATGATAGGAAATGTCACTGTACAATTAAGGAAAACACACTTCTAATTATTAGAGGAGCTGAAATCTGATTGTATAGAGACTTAGAAAGTCAAATTCTAATGATTAGGGGACCTTTAAACATATTCCTAAACCAATTATTTGTTAGCTCAGAAAAGAAGGAAACAATAGCACATTCACAGCAATGATTAGAACTAATTAATTGCAGCTGCACATTGTGGGGTATGCTGTATTACTAATGGTGCCATGTTTTAGATTGAAATTTTAAAAAGAATATTAGAGATGCCAAGGCACTTTATATATATAACTATAGATTTAGTATGGCTATCCTCACAAAATCAAAAAAAAAAAAAAAAAATTCTGTACAGGTCCTTTGTCGTTTTTATAAACTTGTGTCATCAACTAATGGATATACACCGATTGAATGGAACAGACTCTGTCATGCACAGTGCTGAAACAGAACAAAAAGTCTTTGGCCAAAGAGCTCACGCTTCAGTATGGGAAGTGAGAGACAGCAAATGGATACAGGGATAATATAAGCCATATGTGGAAGTACAGTCTTAGTGACTGATCACTGCTATATTTGCCCTCCAGACTAGGAGAGTTCTGAGAAAAACTTGAAGGGTGTTCCAAAGGCAGCCATTGATGGACAGCTCTTCCCAGGCATGAGGGAAAGTAGCAAAGGCAAGAAAGTGTTTGTTAAGGTGATAAAAATGGCAGTGGAGGACTAGGAGAAATGTTTGACATAATACTGGAGGTAGAGCCAATGAAAAGTGCCCAGCAGCAAAATGGAGGAAGATCACCATGATTAAAGGGATAGGAAAAGTAATGGTCAGCACTGCATTTGTCATGGGCAGCATAAAGCTTCTCACTGCCATCAAGTGAAACCATGGAAGAGACTTTCAAGATGTGTGTGCATCTAGTATGCTACAGATAATCTCTGGGAAGTCTCTACACCATGGCTTCTTCACTTCTAATGGCTTCTTCCATTCTAATGCAGTAATGCCCACCCTGGCAATTTCAGTTACAGAAGTCTTCTGCACTGCTGCATTGAGTTACTGGAGAATGCTAAACTACTGCTGCATTTTCCATATATTCTTTTTTTGCTGTCAGTGAGAATATTCAGCACAATGCGATTTACATAACTGTACCATTTGTAAAATCATAACTGTTTATAAAAAATGTTGAAGGCTTTTGGACTGAAAGGCATTGCTGAAAGGCCCAACCCAGACATGTATATGCCTTCAATCACATAAGTACCTTCAGTCAATAACAAAAATTCTGTCTGTATCCACAGGTACCTGAGGTGTTACTACTGGGCAGTTCGTACTTTAATCACCATTGGTGGCCTTCCAGAACCACAAACCCTGTTTGAGATAGTTTTTCAACTGCTGAATTTTTTCTTGGGTGTCTTTGTCTTCTCCAGCTTAATTGGCCAGGTACATCAAGAAATCAATAACTAGATATGTTCAAAGTACTGTAATGTAGTGATAATATATTCAATTTTGTACTGTTTAGTTTCAGGAAAAAGTTTAGCTTCAGTATGGATGTCCCTCTTTTTCACTGTCATCCATACTTATTCTTCTGACCACTGCATGTATTTAATCAGTTCCCAGTGTTGTAACCCTTTTGCACACAAGCTGATTTAAAGCCAAGCCTCTGCATGACATAGATGATTCTTAGAACTATGTACAATTCCTTTTTTCTTCCTCACAGCCAAGGAGACAGTTCCTTAACATTCACACTGTACTGTTAAATCTGATATGAAAGTTATAACTGTAGGTATAGTTATATTAATAAGTACAAATTATCAAATAAATCATACTTGATACTACTGACAATGGAATGCTGTTAATGGAAATCTCAAGATTTCTGTCAAACTAGAACTGTGCTCTCTTCCATAAGTTACAAAATATTAAACTTGAAAATTGACTGTTTTCTATTTCTCTTGGTTTTCATTTGGCCAGAAGAAAAAAAAAGCTTATAGCAGAGCAAATCAGTTATACTTCCAAATGAATATAACCCAGCATAACTATTTCCAGCTTGTAACTATTAAACTTGTGCTTTAGATCCACAGGTTTTAAAATACCTTGCCTACAGAAAAACAAATGGCATGGCTCCTATGTCAGACAGTCTTATACTGGATTCCTGTAGAAATGATTCCAGACTTTTTGATTTGTATATGTCTGTTATTGGGAGAATTAATATGAAAAGATAAAGATGAAAACTGGTGAAATTTTTTGCTGAGTACAGAATTTGAAAAAAGTTCAGCCAAAGTTAAAAAAAAAATGCCTCTAAATTGCCTCTTGCAATTTAGAAGTGTAAGATACCCAATTATCATGGAACACTCTTGCCTATAAAATTTAAAATTCATCCACAAATCAGTATTATCAAAAATAAAACCAAAAATTACCAAAAATTAGTTCATAGAAAATATTTCTTCTGGAAAATTATTAAATTCAAGTATATTGTGTTAAACTTCAGAGTTTACAAATTTATAAATCTATGTTTTCCTAATTTGATGTAACAGGCTTTGAAAGCACTCTTGCCCAAATAGATTTGACAGATTAACTTTTTTGCAACCACTGTGGTCAATTGCAGAATCCATACTTATTAATACACAAACAGCTTCATTACAGTTTGTTATAATCCTGTTTACAAAAATATTTTAAATTTACTGAGATTTAGCACACTTGCCTAAAAATTGTTATTCCTACTGCAATCAATTGTATTTCTGTAATAAGAAGCAGAATTTACCCCAGTAGCATACTAATCCTTGGCCAATGCAATATGAAGCTGTTCTACTAAAAACAAATTACATTTGTGTTGGAATATTAAATGATATTTCTGCACTAAAATCTTCAAAGTCAACTTTCATCCTAAAGTGGATTTTTAGGACTGATCTAGCTTCACTTAACAATTTAAACAGCGGATGGATCTTAGCTCTATTGGTGCCAACTGATGTCATTACAGAAATTTAGCCCAGTTTGCTTCATCTCTGACTTGCATGGCACAACAAATGCAGAGTAGCTTCATTATAGATGTTTAAGGAAGCGTTATCTGTATTTTTCATCCAAGTCCAGAAATAAAACACAGAAGAATAAGCTGAAAAACACAAATGATTCCTTTAAAAACAAAACATACAGGCTGTTTCTAATACAGTTAGGTTATACCTTTAATGTTTCTGAAAAAGCAGATGAAGCAACTATTCAAAACATGGAGCTGAATGTATAATTAATCAGCAATTTCATATACAAGTGTTTTATTCTTTTTTTTTGTGTGTCATTGACAAGTACTCAAATCAAGAATATTTTTGCTGAAATGTGTAGTAACATCAACTGATGTTTGCAGATGAGAGATGTAATTGGAGCAGCTACAGCAGGACAGAACTACTACCGTTCCTGTATGGACAATACTGTCTCCTATATGAACACTTATTCAATTCCAAAAGTGGTTCAAAATCGTGTTCGAACCTGGTATGAATACACATGGGACTCTCAGGGAATGCTGGGTAAGGCTTTCCAATTCCAGTTACACAGTAGCTCCAAAAGAGTGTTCTGTACAGATAGAGCTATAAAGTGAAATGCACATTTCTTCTTTTCTGAATTTCAGGGTGAGAGGAAGGTATTCAGTTTCCTTTAGAAAAGCAAAAAAACTCCAAAGCAATATGACGCTTACTACTTCACAAGTTGTATTAATTTATGTAAAGTTCTGGTTATATCTTTAAACAAGATATATAACTTAAAAGACAATGTCGTCTGGTAGACGCATGTTAGCATCTTCCTCATTTGAACGTATAAATGCTAGAATTACTCCACTAAGTTATTTTTCTATGCAATGCTCATTTTTATGGAGATTCTTTCATTCTTCCTTTATATTCTCCAACTAACATGGCTTGCTTTTTTTTTTTTTTTTCTTTTTCTTTTACAGATGAATCAGAATTACTGGAGCAGATGCCAACCAAAATGCAATTAGCCATTGCAATTGATGTGAACTTTGCCATTGTCAATAAAGTTGACTTATTCAAAGCAAGTACTTTTACAGGAGAATGCAGCAGTGTGGTATTTGTGAGACAGAAACCTTGTTTTGTGCATCTTGCCACACTTAAGAACACGTTTGTTAATATTCAAGGCAAAATAAGTCTAAGAAATATCTAAGTCAATGGAGACAAGTCAAGACAAAGTGCCTGCTTTTTTTGTGTGTTAAATCAGAGATAAAAAAAAGAGCAAACGAGATTAAGAAACAGTCCTGTTATATTGACATATTAAAGCTGATGTTATGGTCAGACTGTAAGTGATTTCAGAGTATAACTAATCTCAAGAGCTAAACATAGAAGAATATAAATTTTAGTACAATTCACTTTGCTGTCTAGTGCCTAGCACTGCCTGAGAGATCACTGGTATGATTTGTTCTGGGAACAGAACTTTGAGGTAGTGAATGGTATTTCTTAGTAACTTTTTGTTCAAAGGAGCTTTCTCATTGTTATCATGATAGGTTTCCAGAGAGATTATTTAAATGTGGTACTTAAGATTGGATTTTTGACACCACAAACGAGGAGACATTGCATCTTTAGAAGTAGTCTTGAAACACATTAAGCTTAACCATTTTTTAGGACAGTTGCAAGAAATCAAGAAATCACATGATATTTCTCTTTAAACATTACATGGTTGCACTGTTTCTGAAACATTTGCTGAAGACATGGAATCAGATTCATAACAGCATTTGACATGACCTGCTTTTTTTTTCCCTTTATCAATATAAAAAAAAAATCACCTAAAAGATCTATAAAGCACAGAATATAGCACTGAACTTCCACATCAATCAAACTCAGATGTACACAAGCTTACTTCATAAAAGAATGAAATGTTCAGCCCAAAGATAATATTATAAGTACCCGAAATGACAATTTTTCCAGTATTTTCTCTCCTTTAAAAGCTGTCCCTTACCGTGTTTTCCTTTTGCATTCCAGTTCTGAACCCCTGGATCACTCATGTATTACCTTGCTGCCCAGTGTAAGCACTAATAATCATTTGTGTTCCTGAATCAATACAGAACAATTCTACTTATTTTAACAGGGGTGTGATACTCAGATGATATATGACATGCTGCTAAGGTTGAAATCCATTGTGTATTTACCTGGTGACTTTGTCTGCAAAAAGGTAAGTATTTCTGTCTCTTTCAAACAATAAATATGATATATATTTTAGAAAAAGAGTTCAGATATAGGTCAAAAGTATTCTTTAAATAAAATTAATCCTGGGTGAATTAGATAGCATAGAAATAATTAAGGTATTCTGTGTAATAATAACAAATTTGCTCTCAAGTTTCAACCTAGAACAACACAATATGGATTTTATTACTTATATTATCAAACAAAATTACAATGGTATGGGAAAGTACTTAATGTAAATATGGCTTATCTAGGGACATATCATGACATTTGAATATTTAAAATGGAGCAAGCTCAATTTTTTATACATATATACATACAAACCTAGCCTGCAGATCTCAATCCATAATGCTCTGCATGTGCTTCATTTGTGTATTCAGAAACTCTGAAGTGGAATTACCCAAGAATGTAATTACCCGTACTGCTCCTTACAGCAGGATCTGATCTTGCTTTGCCTTCACTCAGAGCTTTCAGCCATCTCCAGACTGCAAGCTGAACGCTGTCACACTGTCCCTTAGCCATGAAGTCTGTCTTCTTTTTGCATTTTAGCTCAAACATAGCCTTAGAGTAGCACAGGTAGATAGCTCATCTTCTGACCAAGTGAGTCCAAGTCTGTTTTCAAAGGCTTGTAACCATACTCATAGGCACTGCTGGATGTAATTAAAGCACGGGGGTGAAGTAGCAGTACTGTTACTGTTCTGTCAAGTGTCACTTCACACCACAGCCAGACATGACCATCAGAACTCCTTAACTTGTCTTTAGCAGTTCTGGTCCAGTTCTGGTCACAAAGGCCCTGCTCCTTCAAGGAGCTGAGGAAGGTGGAAGGTGCGAATGGTGTCCCTGCCCGTGGCAGGGGGGTTGGAACTAGGTGATCTTTTATGGTGCCTTCCAACCCAAACCATTCTATGATTCTATGATTCTATGATATGTACCTCTTTCTGAATGCTTAGTCAGTTCCACTGATTCCACAATGTGGGAAGTTAAACATTTGTGAATATGCTGAAGGATCAGGTGTGTGCCTTCAAAGACCAGTCCCAGAATTACTGTTTGCTAGGAAGGGTGGAAGAGTAATTTGCTTTTACAATGCACAGCATAAGAGGATCTTAGATTGTGGCTGGGACTCTACCACAACAGATGTAATAAATGACAGTAACAGGTTCAAGGTCTTGATCTGCAGTCAGATGCAAACAATTCTCAACAAGGATGGTTGACAAAAAAATAGAAGTAATATTTTATTCCAGCCTGATTCACAGCTAAAAGGCCACTCACTTATATAGATCTATGATGTGGCCAACAACCATGGTAATCCTACTAACACTGTAACTTGTAAGGAACAAAACCTGGTTGGAACTTGAGAGCTGGGAGTACCTCCTACCTGGGGGCGCGTTGGCCGCATGCAGGTTTGGAGAAACAGATTAAGGGAGAGGGAGTACAAACCCTACATTTTCAGTCCTGGCTTTGTTGCTGCTGCATTTTTACTTTTAAAATGAAATGACTGTTTTTCTTCAGTTAGTCCAGCAGCACAAGAGGAAAACTATTTATTCGCCCGTCATCAAGATGTTGTGAGGACTGTTATGATTGTGTTTGTTAAGTCCCTTCTGTTACTCCAATTTGCCTGCTTTTTATTGTATATACTGATGTCATGCCTTTTAATCCCAGCAGATCTTGTGGAGGATAATAAATAAACTAATAATCTCTTAAACCATCCCGTGATTACATAAAAGTAGACAAAGTTTTGAATGACTGTTTATTCTTATTTTCCTTGTAAATTAGTTAAGTGAAGATTAGAAGTAATAGAGTGAAAACTGAAACTTTTTAAACCATGAAGCGCAGGCTTTTTTGCACTTTTGTTCTTAAATATTCTGCTGAATTACTTTAGTTTCCACCTGAATAGCTGATGGAAATGACTGATACAGTCCTGATTATTATCTAGTCTTCATTTTTCAAGCTGGCCTGGATAGTCTTAATTCTACTCAAATATTGCGTCACATTACAATTTGATCTGCCAAAGTCAGTCCTTGAACTGTGCTCAGTGCTAGAAAAAGTGGCACAAAAATTTATTTCTCCATAATAATGGAAAACTGTGTATAAGAACAGAGAAAGATATTTAAAGGGAAGTTTGTCAGATTATTCTACTTAAAAAAAATGGGATCGTTATGTGTTTCTATGCCCAGGGAGAGATTGGCAGAGAGATGTACATCATCAAACAAGGTGAAGTTCAAGTCCTTGGAGGCCCTGATGGTACAAAAGTCCTGGTTACCCTAAGAGCAGGAGCTGTATTTGGGGAGATCAGGTAGGTCAATCACTATTTTCAACACTTTCTTTAGAACTGGTCAAATAATCAATGGTTGTTTAACTTCTCTCTGGTAAGCATGAGAGATAGCAGGGAGAGGATAGAAAGTTGCGTAAGATCAGCTAAGAGGACACTGAGCTGGGAGATACACGTAAGTGAAGGAAAGTCTAAGTGAAAAATCAGAGACTAATCCGGCAAGATCTGAGGCTTCTAAACAACAAATAATGTATAATCAGTGTTTTGGGAAATGTACACAGGGATATATAAATGGATTTTTTCTTCAGCATTTAAAAGATTTAACACATCTTCCTGTTCCAAGGTCTGCAATAGGGCAGGACCAAATGTATTTTATTGTCTGTATAGTGTGACTAGGTGTCCTTAAACAGGAGATAGTAAAAATGATAATTAATTTCCAACAAAGGAGATAAAAAAATCTAAAATAGCAAACCAGACTGGTTCATTTAGGAGCTGAAGTAGGGATTAAGTTGCTGAAAATCAGCATCCACATCTGAAAATGTATTTGTTTAAGAGCATACAAAAGAGAAGAAGGCTGACAGATCAGGTTTTTGGTCTAAGTTTCTCTGGAAGAGAAAATTTTTCTCAGATGTCTACAAATGTTTTTTATATTTTCCACATAGCTGCTATGCAAAATCCATTAACTCTTATGTGCCTTGTTCACCAATTAGCCAACCAAGTGCCAGATTTTAGGCATTGCATCCCCTGCTGAGGTTGGCCTGAAGAAAAGTAATAAAATACATGTGCTGCTGCATGTGATAAACTGGATTCTTGATTTCTTCCAGCTGCCCTCCTGTTATTGTTAATCCTCTTGCTGGTAGCTTTAATCTGTCTTTTGAAAAGTGGTAATCAGCTCTGCTAGGTTTACATTTATCTTCTACTGGGTCTCCTTTTGTGGTAATGGAAACATTCCCATTTATTCAGTGATGGGTGTACAGAACTGGCTGAGACCTGCACGTGGAAAACATCCGATATATCCCATAGATACAGACCTTTCTCATTGAGTGGGAAAGTGAGATAATATCAGCTCTGTGCAAGAAGGTTATTTTAAAGGTATTTCTCTGTGTGGCAATACAATACCAGAGCAAAGCCTCAAAACAAAATGGTGTGTTGTGCATCGCGGAAAGGCTGAGAATGCACTGGTTTTCAGGCAGGGCCAGATACTGAAAAGATAAAAGAAAAAAGCTGCAGCAGCCCAGATATGTAACACTCACGTAGTTGTCAATTATTTATTAGTTTTGCATTTGGAGCAAGGACATTTTTCTTTAAACTGAGAAATGTTAGTGATTGGTTTGAAAACAAGGAAAGGATTTGCAATGTTTTGATCTAATAAAAGTGAGCGCTTGTTTCCATATGAGAACCACACAGACGCCTTTAAAGATTCATTTCGCGATATGTTTTACTTTTCACATAATTGCCAGCAAAACCCTCAGCAACGCTCTAACCCTACACTTCTGGTCTTGTTTTATTCATCATTGACCTACCGTGTTGGTAGAGACAGCATACCGGTACAGACACAGGTACTTTGCATATAAATGACAGGCAGTGGGTAAACTTGAAGAGAAAATGCATAGCAACTGGCAGACGTCTCCAAAATTGAAAAGCGAAGACATGAAGCGCTAAGTGTATCACCAGAGATTTATCCTTTTCCTTGTGGCGATGTGTTAGAAAATAATGAGATTATATAGCACCCCTCTATATAAGTTCTGTCAAGGTCTTCTGAGTACTGTATAGCAGAAGAAAATGAAAAAAAGTCTTTAACGGATGAAATATTGCTTCATTTAGCACAAACAAGTTTTCCCCTCAGCATTCATAGTGTGGTTAGCACCTGGTATCGGACTGTCATGATTGCCTTCTGATTTTTGGATCAAGATTTGTTTAGAGAATTATGTCAGCTTCATTCTGAGTGGTTTAACTGTATGATTTATAATCTCACTGTTCAAAACGCATGTATGTCATGCTCATAAAGCCTCCATGGGCAAAGGAGTTGAAGGAAACAAAGAACATTCATTCATTTCAAAAAATTTTCCTGAATTATACTAGAAGGCCAATGCAAGACTAATGTTCAAGCCAGTCCTTTGCCAATTTCATCCTCAAAAATTATTACAGAAACAGATTAAGTAATAGGAGCTGTCTTCCAATTAACATCTTACCCTCATTACTACTTTCCTGTATAGATAATATCAGCTCAGGGAAGCAAAATAATCTCACGAACAGAGGCAAACAGATTGCTGCCTTAATGAGAGCCTGTCTGCACAGACAATTGAGAAAGAGAGAAATTCAAGAGAGGGAAACTATAGCACAACACTTCATTAGCCCAGAGAAGTTTACACTTTAAGCCAGATGTCCTCATTCATTCATTTATTGTTATTTCACTAGAACAATTTCCCATCAGAAAATGGTAATTCTGGAAAAATTAAAGCATTTTTGACAGGAAGAGCTCTAAATGTTTGGTCTCACCTTTAGCCTTTCAATGATTTTTTTAACTTTAACTTTTATTTAAAAAGACAAAACTAAAGAGAATATTTAGCCCTGTGAAAGATCAAGTTTTCTGCTTTGGCCCAGCAGCAGCAGCTGCTGCTTTTCAATGAGCTCTGCCATTTGGTGTTTGACATTCTGCTTAGAAGCCAGGTCCAGACCCTTTCCTGACTTACCAGTTCTTTCCATATGCATGTATATGCCAGGCTGAGGAGCCATCACCCTGCAATGGTGATAATGCACACCATTCCCTGGATCAATTTGCTAATTTCAGTGAATGGCAGCTTCCTACTGAGATCAGCTATAAAAAAGGAATAGATAAGCTGAGTCATCACTTTGACAACTTCATAACTCTAAATTAAATCTGCTATCATAAGATTTCAGAAGTTATCATCTCATACAAGTATAAAACCATTTCAGACTAACTCTGGTAAAAACTGTAAAGTAAAAATGCATTTTTCTTAATTAATATAGATATTATAGCATCAAGAACCATTGTAAGGCAAATGCCAGTTATTTTGAAAGATTTAGTCTATCACATGACTCTTAGCACACTAGCCAAAAAAGGTTCAATCACGAAGTCCATAATGCTGCCTTTAGTCAAAGATGATTCTGTTTGAGCAAGGACTGCCTCCCTTGTAAAATTCACCTCACATCATCACCGTAATGAAAAAAACGATCTCTTTAGTCCTAGTCTGCCTCGATAAAATGAGGTTGTTGTTATGAAAGCCTGAAAATGATTGTTCAATGACTTGCTGAGATGCATTTCATCAGAACTCAAAAGTTGTTTGCAATTTTCTTCAGCTGCTTTTCTTATTGTGCAAATATTTTTTTTCCTATCTGAGAAATTGTACAGAATTGTTTAAAAAAAACAACAATATACTGCATTTTCAGCTTGACTTCATATATTGATTGTTATCTTGGATTGCAGAAAAACACTCTGTGCATGTGTGTGTGAAAAAATAGCCTTGTACACAAAGCTGCAGAGGTCTTGTGATCCTTTATATATCAAACATATTTGTATGACCTAGTATTTATAAATGTTATATACATATCCTTAATACTAAAAAACAGTATTAATATGTCCCAATTAATATGAAGGATAAGGTATTAGTTCAACCTTGATAGGGTCCAGGTTATCCTTTATTAATAACCTTTACATTTAGATATTATTAGATATTCTTTATAAATAGTAACTCACTGGGAAACATTTAAGGGACAAATTTCTAGGGTGGATCTCCTCTAATAGTGATAAAGCAATTTTACTAGTGAGAGCAAAACACAGCTTCTCTTGCTTATCACCACAGCTGAAAAATGAATTCTTTTAATTTTGTTTGCTTAATGCAAGACGGACAATGTAATTTTAATGTGGATATCCCTCCTATGTCCAGCCCCTGCTTGCTAAGCTGGTCTAACACCTTACTTTCAAAACAAAATAGCCTTCTTTTTCAGGCAGACACATTTGTAACTGTCAGCTTGAAAGACCTTCCTAATCCATATCATTCAACTTGCCATGATCCAAATGTGAGATGTGAGATGTGAGAAAACCATAAACCAGAGGCCCACAGAAGTTATTCACTCAGGAAAATTATAATTCTTGGAGTCACTTGTTCATTGTAGATAATGCTTTCAATAATAATGGATTTGTGCTGCGCTCCTTATGATGTTAAATCATTTTCAACACTAAAAATGAGGAAATGCCAAGTTCACACAAGGACTAAAACAAATTCAGTCCTGGCAGTGGTGTCTCTTGGGTGTCTACCCAGCAAGACTTTTCACAGTCCTTAGGACCAGCACACTCCTGACCAGTAGTGGCAATTTGCCTTCTTGAAGCAACTGCAATCCCAACTGCAAAGGCACTTTACAGAACGTAAGACAGAACAGTTGGGTACATAAGTGAGCTTTGAAATTACTTTAGTGGAGAACTACCAGCAAAGAGATTCCTCACTAGGGCAAGTAATGAAGTAACTGACAACATTTATTTTCATTGCAGCCTATTAGCTGCAGGCGGAGGAAATCGAAGAACTGCCAATGTGGTGGCTCACGGTTTTGCCAACCTTTTCATTCTAGACAAGAAAACACTCAACGAAATCTTGGTACACTATCCTGACTCAGAAAAACTTCTGATGAAGAAAGCAAAGTAGGTCCTAATAAAGTTTTTAAATTGCATTGTTTAGCTGCAGAATGGACAGTTGTGGCTTCTAGGCATATTTGCATTCATTTTTTGGAAGAATAACAAATGCAAACACATTTGCATTTAGAGGTCAGGTTTGTCTGGTGGTACCTAGTGGAAGCTGGGGTCTTGGCAGATATTCCAAGAGTTGTGGGAACATGGTAAACAGAATGAAGTCCTGAATACAGTTGCATTCTCTGTTGTATTTAAGGTAACAAAATAGGAGATACAGATGCACATCAGGACTCCTTACATAGCCAAGACAGACAGAAATTGCAAGACAGATGTCAGTTAAGCAGTAGGTTTTCAAAGGTACAACTGAACACCTGCAATTAATTCTTTAGAGATACGCTTCAATGCACCCACAGACTTGTATGCCTTTCCAAAATCTCAAGGAGCAGTCAGAAATGGATTTAAAGTAAGGCCTGACAAGATGAAAGATAAGCACACAGATTTGAACAGTGTGCATTTTGTGCAAAGGGATTCTGAAACAGGATTTCAGAAACTGCTTCTCATCTTGCTTTGGCTGTAGCTTGCTATGATCACAGTTTATCCTGGCTTTGACAGGGCATAACATTGTCCTATTTTGTCACAAGATTATGAAAGGGAGTACCTTGCTACCTTGTAAAAGGTTGAAGTGCATGAAACAGTTTGTCTTTACTAGTATACTTGAGCACTCTTACTGTTCTCAGCTGTTGCCTTACATTGGTGTCAAAGGCTGGAAGAATGTTCCCAGACTTCAAATTCCACCAGAGAAGACTAGCATAGGAATGACATTCTGTTCACGGAATTGCTAGCAGATGATTGCATTCAGCACATTTCAACCGCTCTGGTTATCAAATGACAGTATCTTGAGAATCATTACATTCCTGAGGAATACGTGACCTAGACACAGAATGGGCTGCTTGCTACCTGAAAAGCGTGTCTAATGTGTAGGAAATTTCCCAGAACAGTCTGTGGGCTCTTGTCCATGGCATTCCCAGCTCATAGTATGAGATAGAACAGGAATAAAAGGAAACCTGAATCTATGAGAGTATAAAAAGCCTACTAGCCAAAAATTTTGAGAGTTTAAATTCTATCTGAAGTCAAGCAGGACTCAGTCTGTGACAGTAATGAATGTGGAGAAAAGCAAGAGTCTCTCAACAGCTCTGTTGTCCAGATTTACTGAAGACCAGTAGCATATAGACTTGGCTTCCAGACTCAGTGATGGACCCCTGAATAGACTGATGTGATGCCCCTGGCACCAAACAAGGCAGATGCACAGATCTTTCCCATCTGTTAATTGTTTTCACATCTGGGGTTTTCAGAGAGGCCAGTTTTTAAAACCAGCACCAGCAGGTAGAAAGGCAGAACAAATCCACTGAGTGATGGTCCCCAGCAATCATCCTTCTGACAGTGGTCCTTCTAAACAGTGGTACAATCATCATTACTTGTTATTTCTGCTTCTCCGTCCTACGCTACTTCTCCTGCTTTCTTGCCCACCCTAATCATATCCTGCCAAACCATTACATTCTGCTTTATCCAGACAGCCTTTCTCAACTGCAGGAGTTTAATAATTACCCATCCTTCACATCTACACTCCCACGTGGGCCCAAGGCCCTCTCTAGATATTAACCTTACCTAAGGTTATGTAATCTAAGCAATTTTAAAACACATGTGATTTAAAAAATATGCAGTATGTGCCCTGTGCTGGAAGCCATGTATTCTGCTCACCTGTCTGGGCATTCACTAATTCTTCCAAAACTCCCATGCTCTGTGTATGGTCAGCCATGTCTCCAGAAAAACTAGGCACCGACAGAAGATTTGTGTGCTATTTTGATAGAGATTTGCAGTTATATTCAGATTTGGAATCAAGATATCAGTTGCTCTCCCCTGGAAGGTTTATATTAGAAATCTTCCATGTGGAATTGCTCTGGCCATCCCACAACTTTAAAGGGCTCCTTGAAATAAACTGCCAGGTATAACTCAAAGGTGTTATTCAAGCAATAAGTTTGTGCTGCTGTCACCTTCCTGATATTCTCTGTATGATCTTTATAGAATAAATCCATTCAAGCTGCTAAACTGTACTTTTTAAATTCATGTCAATAAAATTAAAAAAAAAAAAAGAGTAAAATCTTCACCTCTGAAATTCCTAAAATTTCAAAGTACAATATGCTGGAGAAAGTTACAGTATTATGGGATTTACTGTACTTCAGACAGCAAGCATAGTCCTTGTTCACAAAAAGCCTTAGGTCAGGGCTTTTGCAAGGATAGAAAAGTTACCTTGAAAAGTGTACAATAACCAATCAGAAACTGAAAGCATGGGAAACCTCTGCTTTTCATTTGTTCCATCTGTCTTGGAACTGTCACCTAATCTCTGCCATCATCGTTCATTCTCACTTCTTGCCATTATGGTTGCCAATCAGCACAGCTACGGAAATGTGTGAAAATCTAGTCTGCCACGTGATTGGCAGTAATTTTTATATCTTCAGGGTAAGTTACTGAAGATGACCAAAATATGTACCACTGCCTAACCTGGCCTATGAGAGATGAGCCATGCTGAAAGTTTGGTTAACTGTTACTTCTACCAGCATCAGCTGAACTCCAAATAGAGCAATAAATGCTCTCAATTTGCATCTAGAAGGTCAGGTAAGAGACTTCCACCTCAGGTACAAGACATCCATCCCCCTCAACTATTTCTCACCTTATAAAACTTTCATCTGCTTTGTGATACCTTAATTTGAGCCTGCACTAGTTTAGCCTACAGAAAATAGGTAAGGAACTCCAAATTAGAACAGTACCCTCCAATTTACTAGATGGTACCAAAGCCGGTAAAGCCCTTACCCTTATCAACTCTGCTCTTGCCACTGGGCCTGGGATTAAGAAAAAAAAAAAATCGGCTGGAAAAGTTGTCAGGTTTTCACCCATGAATGTGACATTTTAGTTTTGCAGGAACTTTCCTAGGTTTCACTGCACTGCTGTGTGTTCTCATTCCTTCCTGTCTCCAGGGTGCTGCTGAAGGAGAAGGGGAAACCCGCTCCTGGACCACCAGTGCAACAACCACGGGGCTTGGCTGGTCTGTTTGGGCAGAAACAGGAAACTCCAAAATTGTTTAAAGCAATGCTTGGAGGTAAAGGAAAAGCGGGTCTTGCTAGGCTGCTGCAGCTGAAGAGAGAACGAGACATTCAGGTAATGCCACAGAAAATAGAACAGATTCTTTCAAGAGCTAAAGAGAGAAATGGAAAATACACTGGGAGGGCTTGGGCAAACTGAATAGATAAAAATGTAGTTTCACTGCAATCAATGGCAAGAACTCCCAGTAGCTGAGATATAATCATGGTACTTAATCTCTGTAAACACTGATTCTAAAATTTGGCTCAAATCTTCCTGGACCTGGACTCTATGCAGAACAGAGAAAAACAAAAGCAAAGAAAAAACAAGCAAACAAAAATCCTGTAGGAAAGTAAGGGTAAAATAGACCTTACAACGACACTAAAAGCATCTGATCTTCTAATCTTATATAAAGAACAGTAAATATAGGAATATCCTAACACAGCAATCTGTTCCAGCTGACTCAAGTACACAGTGAACTTTCCAATTCAAAGTCGGACTTATGCCTATAACAAATCCTGAGGATAAAAGTTCAAGTTTAGACCACACAGCTAAATCAGATTAACTATATTATATAGTGCACTTATGAGAAAACTTATTTCAGTTGATTAAAAGTAATTCCCACATTATACTCTGTTCTGAGAAATGTTCCCATTAGTAAGAACCTGCTCAGTTCTAAATATTTGCCCAGAGGTGGCAGAATCCTTTTCTGGCTTTTATGGTTGAGCTGGCTATGTTTTTACTTTCCTTCTCCTAAGTGAAATAAAGAACTTTGCTTAAACAAATGACTACAACACCATGACCAAAGCAGAAACTTTGCTAAATTTAATGTTTATTTGTGAACTTTAGAGCAAATAGGCTTGGCCAAGGAATTGGGGCACTTGGGAATATTTGAGATTTACATATACTAGTATAGAAAGAAAGTGTTAAGTACATAAAGGAAGATAAGACCTGAGGAAAGGTTGTGTCCCCCAAAATGTGCCTGTTTCATCCTGCTGTATTCATGAGAAGCAGATACTATCAGTACCCACAAGCTTTTCCTGGTTTTTATTGTTGCCATTCTGATTTTGAAATAGCATTTTTCACATAGAAATTGATTTTCAGCAGCTGGATGCAAGTTTACATACATTGCATACTGTTAATTACAGTATCCATGCTGTGCCTTACCACTGCACATACAGAACAGAACTACTTCCTGAATTTGTTCTGCAGCATTGGAAAGCATTTAACTTCTTGGTTCTAGGAAAATGAAGCTGAAGCAGAGAAGCCTGAACAAGAGGAGAAGAAACCCCTTGAGCCCGCAGCCTCATCTGCACCCCCTGCACAAAAGGAAGAGCCGAATGCAGACACTAAGCCTAAACCCCCTGCAGTTATGCACAGAGGAACCACTAATGAGTCTCTGATCATTAGTATGTCTCCATCCCCCACAGCAGGAGAAGGAGAGATCCTTAAAGTTGAAGCTAAAGAGAAGAAAAGGAAATAGATGGTGCTTTGGGCTGTG
Source organism: Anseranas semipalmata (assembly GCA_013399115.1). Classification (NCBI taxonomy): domain Eukaryota; kingdom Metazoa; phylum Chordata; class Aves; order Anseriformes; family Anseranatidae; genus Anseranas; species Anseranas semipalmata. The sequence continues at coordinate 96,539 of VXAA01004391.1, read as the reverse complement.
TTTTGCTGAATTCAGAGGCCTAGCGTGACTTTGCTTTTGGGTACAGAATATAAAAGTAGAGGCTACTCAAGACAGAATCTACCCCAGCTCCTCTTCTCCCTTCCTTCCTCTCCTGAGGCAACTGGACAGATTATTTGTATACCTACTTCTGAAGCTTGAACCTGCAGAGTAACTCCTGGTGTAATAGGAATTAGAGATCTGATTGTATTTCAGGACCACGTGTTTCTTAGTTGATCCATGCTCTCCATTCTCTCTTATTCTGTCTTGTTCCTGCTTCTCCTTTTCCCTCTCCTGTTTATACTCTCTTTCTTACTGCTCTTCCTGTTTGTCAGTTTGCTCTTAATTTTCATGTCTGTTCTTTTCTATTTTCTTTTCTGGTTTCCCATAGTTGTCCTTTTTCTTGTTACTGCACTACTGTTGCTGAGGTTACTTATGTTTCTGTCAATCTTTCTCTCTCCTTCCCTTATACTTCTAATCAGTGACATGCTTTTGTGACCAGCGTGGTTCAGTGCAGAAAGCTGTGATGCTGTGTGTTCAGATGTCTTTAGAAAAAACAAAACAAAACACAATAATCACAACATACACAACGGGGAAGCAGACTGCATAAACACTGCCAACTTTCTGAAAGCACAAGCATCTGTTCCAGTTGTCTGTATTGATTCTGGTGAATAAAAATAGCAGAGAAGATATTCTCCCAGACCTCCTGAGGAGCGACCTTTAACTTTTGGCTGCTGATTTACACATTTCAGCTTCTCAAGGGATTGGGCATTAATACTGCTCTCTGAAGAACAAGCAATTGATACTGGCTGACTTTTTGAGTAATCTCTTAACTAGTGGCCCCTTTAGAAATAAAGGCTGTTTTATACAAAGAAGAATTTACGCTTTCTGGCTCTGGGCTACAAAGCTCCAACAGGTTGACTGCTCCAGTTGTTCACTTCCATCACAGACCTCAACTGATGGTACAAAGTGATCTACATGCCTTACGGGTGCTGGGCTACATCATACCTATGAACTAAAGTAAATCCTTTATCCAGTCCCACAGCTGAGAGGGCTACAGCTTTTTAACAAGGAGCTGCCACAGTCAACCTTCTGCATCGACTCAACACAGTAAGGGATGTAGTATTAAAAGGCTGAAGCTGTGTTTTAAGCTTAATTCTCAATTACTTTCATTTTCACACTTAACAGACAGTAACGATGATACACACAAATACCTAAAAAAAGAAAAAAACTGCTGCAGTAAATCCATTCCGCAGTAACCCTCCAAATCCTCTTCTTCCATGAGTTTGTGTCTCCTCTCTCCCTATCCACTTTCAGTCCCCACTGGAAGAACAGTACTGGGAGCTAAAACCATTATCCAGAAGCCAGCAAAGATATCCTAAGGGCAGGTTTCACAGCTCCCCAGCTGACCAGCCAACCAAGATATAAGAAAAACATCATGCCAAAATGGAAAAAAAAAAACCCTCTGCAGGCCATATATGTTCCTGTGGGCTACACATTCTGTAGGCCTGTCCTATAATGCCTTTGAACTTTTCCCATCATAGGCAAAGCTGGCAGCCCAACCCGAATCAGTGGGAGCTTTGCCTCAGTAAAAGCTAGATGATTGAATTCCAGATGTTGTATATCCCAAGCATTCTGTGACATAGCTGATAACCAGATCTCTCTCAAAAAGAAAGTTCTGTCATATTAACAGTGAGGTCAAAGTTTAACTGCCATATGGGAAGAACCATCTTTATGTGTGTATCACTTGCTATTTGATATGTAAGAAAAGATGTATCTTAACTTTTTCTACTGCTGTTGCATGACATCATAAAGAACTATTCATCTATTGCCCATCCAGGAGCATGTCAATATCAGAATTAGAAATACTGCAAAACTGCTTCACAAGAGAGGTCTTCTGTGAATAGTAAGGGTCTGTGAATTCATTACAATAGGTGGTTCTTACATCACTTTTTGAAGGCCAGTTTTCAAAACATTATGGAAGGGGAAAAAGCACATAAGCCCCCATATTTTAGCATTTTGATACTGATGAGTAAAGTTCTCACTGCAAAAGATCCAATCCCCTTCTGCCTACACAAATGCTGTCAGGTCTTCAAATCAAATATTTCCACTGTTGGCATACTGAAGTTCATCAATCACGTTCTGACATATATACAAAGTAAGGTCTGAAACTGCAGCAGCAAGCATTACATTGCAGCAACAGAGCATCTCAAGTTGCTGCTTTGCTACAGCTCTTAGCTTAGGATTGCAAGGGAAGCTTTTCAGTTCCATCTTCAAAAGTATCCAGCCATGCAAAGCTCTCGAGTTCCTTAGATCCAAAATGCAAAAAAGTATCAGCACATAAGTTCAAGACTACATGAAGTGACACCCATCTGGGTTTTCTCTGACATCTTACTTCTCTGTTGTTGAATCCCTTTACAGAATCCCTGTGTTTTTGGCAGTAGCAAGGGGCAGAAATAGTTCAGGAGTCCAAACTTCAACTATTTGCAGGGTTTTCACCAGAAGGAGCAACACGCAGCACAAGAAACCTCAAGACATGCTCCTTATGTAAGACGCATTAAACTTTCAGAAATTAATTTTACCCTGTGGTTCTTAATTTGTGGAGAAGTTGAATGAACTGCTCTAGAGCACTTACATGATGCATCTTCCAGTATCAAAGCTCACTCAGGTTCTGTATGGCGTAACAAACGCACCACTGCGACGCTATGTCTCTGGTATGTCTCAGTTTCACAGTAAAGCATCTCAGACTTGACTACACCTGAATATTAAGAAACTGTGAAGGGACAATGAGTTTGAAATGTAAAAATAAACACATCTCCATGCCTCTCTTCTTAAAATGTAGATGCCCTGGAGAAAAAAAAAGCAACAAACAACCTTGGAAAAACTGATCATAATTGTATGGAGTAGCATGAATGGGAGAATTCTACCATGGCAAAGATCATGAAACACTCACTGCTAAAACCATCCAATTTCAAAGTATCATCTTGATAAAAGCCAGTATGTTACACTTTAGGAAATATACAGTGCATATTCACAACCACTGGGTAAAAAGGCATTTTTTTCTCCTCTAATGTGATAATACCTCATATATCTAAGCTGCTTAGCCTGTGGAACAGTCATCATAGTAACTGCAAAAGCAGTGTTCATTGTTTTATAGAAAATGCTGAATACAAAAGCATGACAGAAGAGCAGTGTATTGAAATTACGGTTTTAATGCATAGACATTGTAAATCAGTTAACATCAGAACCAAAATACATAAAGTACTTAAAAAAAAAAACTCTGGTCACGGGTTATTTCTCTGCTGTACATATGTATATATTAAGACATTAAATGGCAAAAGCTTGATTATGAAGACTGCTATACATCATTTTTATCACAAGGTGGTGCAAGTGACCTACAAGCACATTCACTTGACAAAACTTTGACAATATTTTGCTCATCACCCTCAAGCTAGTAAGGCATTTTTTGCATGTAAAAATAAACAAAAAATGGCAAAACAAAATAAATCCCCTTTGCTTTGACTCAGAATTTGGTGCATACCTTCACTCAGAATACTGCTTCAGCATGGAAGCTTCTAAATTTTTCAACATGCTGTTAGCTGTATGCCTCTAAGAGGAGTTACACATGGAAAATGATTCTTGCCACTCTTTCTTTTACATAGAATAGGGCACATTGAGAAGTAGGTATCATTGATATGCTATTTAATCCCCTAAGCTCGAGAAATACAGGGGCACTTTTCCAACAAGAGAGAATGAATTCTCTACTCTAGAAATTCAATTTATATTTAGAATACTGAAAACAAAAAAAAGTTTTATGTATTTTATATGCAGCAGATATTTAGTATAATGATGCTTATTAACATAGTTTAATGCATTTAAATGCACTTCAACTGCAACATGGGAAAGAATTTGTAATGTAACTCAGATGCAGCATTGTATTTTTGGCAGATAGCTCACAGGAATTTCAGTAGTATCCCGAAATTCTATCAGTGGTAGCATCCACTTCAATGAATCTAGACAAAACATTAATACTGCATCTAGTTCTCTCTCCACATGGAGCACTTGACAATGAAAGAGTTTACTGGTGCAAAATCATACTTTATCAATTTACAGCAGTGTGATTTAGGTTCATTATAACTACTTCCTCAATCTTAACACTTTATGTTGCAGATCTAGCACGACAACCCATTACATCTTAAGTATAAAGTACTAATACATTTGCATTTCAATGATAAAAGAGATGAATCCATATATTTTTATACAATCAAAAACACAAATTAGATTTTAAAAAAACAGAGCTTGGCTTATATGAAACAAAACCTCTTTCTTAGTATTCCACTCCCAAAACTATTTAGAACCCCCTTCCACCAAGGAAAAGGGAGCGGAGAATACCATATTAATTCAATCTGGTAACTAATCAACTGCCTACGAAACATTTGGTATGTTTTACAGGATGTGTAAGACAATCTCCATACTCATCCATCGGTGTTGATATGAATTCAGATTTTTGGCAGAACTATACGTGTGTGGAAAAAGAAGAAAGCAGCTCCAGCAACTAGAACAGGTACATACACTATGATCTGGTGCAATCTTGGGTGCCCAAGAATGCTAAATTTAGTGTTAGTCCATTTTGTTCTTACATGCTACAGCTAGAACAACCAAAATCAGATCAAGCAGATGTCTAACTCTAAACCACTTCAAATGTGAAACTACGAAGTTAATGTTTAGGGCAGGCATTTTGAAATGATAAATGAGACCTTTACATCCACTTGTTACATGCACTGACAGGATCAGAACAGATCCTCATCAAGCAGTATGCAGCTGGGAGACAAGAAAGCTTTGTCTGTCCACTACACAAATACAGCATGATTTACACTTTCTTATGGTCTATTTCGCAAAGCAAAAATGGTGAAGAGAAAACTCAAGCCAAGAAAATAAAACAGAAATTGTATGCCCTGGAGAAAAGCAGTACGATTATAGGACTAGAGCTGAGAGACTTTCTTACGTCTTCCTACTGGAAAGGAAGAGGAAAGATTGTTTTCTTCAGGCACTTTTCACTAGTGAGCTCATCAGAAAGATTCATGGCAAATGATGGCAAAACCCAATATAAATTAGGTAGCTCTTCCAAGAACCATCTTTGTTTGATAACATGCAGTTATTAAACAGAACTTTTTCCAATTAAAAAGTGAATTCCCACTTCACAATAAGCCCTTGCCCTTTAAAGATCAATAGTCATATGATTGTTTTACTTAAACAAAACACCTGAAGTTCCTGTTTTCCTGTACAGTTCACACTCAAACATATCTTACAACCTCTAGAGTAGTAGCCTCAAAGGGCAATAGTATTTCTCTGAAATGTCAGAGGTTTCACTCATATTCACACAGCTTTGGATTCCTGGCAATGGTCAAAGGCACTGAAGTAGCAAATATGATGTATGCAAGGAGGGCTTTTACATTTTGTTCTGGCACTCATGTAACTGTATCACTACTGTGATAGAATTTTGTTATGATGGCTTAATAGACACAGAACCCTGAAGTATTCCAGATTTGGTGAAGCACATACAAACTTTTGTCTGCTTGGTGGGGATATACCCTGTTTTTCACATCAGACTGGTTTTATGATCACTGAGAAACTACAGTACTTGGTGTCGATTCCTGCTAAAGTAACTGAATGCTCTCACTGGCTACATTTAACAGACAGCCATTCCAGTCCCATTCTCCTCCTCTCTCAATATTCAATCTCTTTTTTACCCCACTATTACTTTTCAAAATGAAACACACTCACATAAGCCCTATCCCACAAATCAACATCGAATATTAAAACGATTAGAATTTTGGCCCTCAGAAGGCACACTTGGCAAACTGTTTTGCAGACAAAAGCTAACAGGCATTACCACAGAGAGGTGTGCATATACATATATATAGAAGTATCTCAAGAACCAAAGTCTGTAGGTACACCAAGTAAAGAAGGCACGAAGTCTCGGCTTCCATGCTCAACCCATTCACTTTGCAGCAGGATTCTTAGGAGGCTGCAATTTGTAGGTGCTGAAGTAGTTCACCACTTGCTGAGGGACTTCTGCCAGGACACATTGCGCCAGAGCTTCTTTTGGAGACTTAGAAAAAAAGAAAGAACACCAAGTTTCAGTCTCCATCAACTGTTAAAGGAGATCCTAAAATGGGTAATACGCATCTCTTTTACTCAGAGGATTTAAAGTCTGACATTTTACAGAGGAATTTACACAGCGCCCTTATGGGATAGATGGAAGCTTCCCTGTTCTACTGTTTTTACTGCAAGGCAAAATAACCAACGAAAAAATTGCTCCTTTTTCTAGAAGCATTTGAATAGTTTTATACTGAATATTGAACCTAATTAATCTACATCCAAGTACATTATTCAATAAACATACTCGATATTGCTCTCTTTTCAGTTTGCTTGAGTTGCACTAAAATTAAACAAAACTCTCATCAAAAATAAAAACAAAAATGCAAAGACAAAATAAAGGTATGAAGAGCATAATTAAGGTAAATATTAAGCAACTAAATAAGATCATATTAGGATGGCAATCAAAATAATGAATCTTCAAAGTAGTTTGCGCTGATCTTATTTTCCCCATCCTGAAGAAATTTTGGATTTTATTTTTTATTTTTAAATCTACTTCTTCCTGAAATACGACTTTTACATGTCAAACTATACAAGCCTGTGCATATTTTATTGGGTTGTACAGCAAAAGTCAGGACTCCATTCTTCCATATCACAGTTCTTCGTTTTTTTTGTTTGTTTGTTTTGGTTTGTTTTTTTTTGTGTGTGTGTTCCTCTGAGCTTTTTCCCTGCCCTTCCAGCTCANGAGGGCCGGGGCGGGGGGGGCGACAATGTATCTTTGCTTTATAAATGCAATCACCACTGTTGTGGCCACACACAATTTCTAATGAAGGCCACCTTTCCAACTTAGGCTTGAATTTTAACACCACACTAAAATGTGATGCTAATCCACATTTACGAATGGACGTATCCACAACAAAAAAANCAAAAATGCAAAGACAAAATAAAGGTATGAAGAGCATAATTAAGGTAAATATTAAGCAACTAAATAAGATCATATTAGGATGGCAATCAAAATAATGAATCTTCAAAGTAGTTTGCGCTGATCTTATTTTCCCCATCCTGAAGAAATTTTGGATTTTATTTTTTATTTTTAAATCTACTTCTTCCTGAAATACGACTTTTACGTGTCAAACTATATAAGCCTGTGCATATTTTATTGGGTTGTACAGCAAAAGTCAGGACTCCATTCTTCCATATCACAGTTCTTCGTTTTTTTTGTTTGTTTGTTTTGGTTTGTTTTTTTTTGGGGGGGGGGTGGGCGGGGCCAAGGTTGT
>VXAA01004391.1:61252-88976 GCA_013399115.1 Anseranas semipalmata | reverse complement strand
AAAAAAAAAGTAACTTCTTCCTCCCAAATGAAAAACACATCCATTTGTTTAATCAAGTCTGAAGGAGATTCACAAAGGTCATTCTCCTGTAACAACTTGTCAGAAATGCAGTGCTCAAACCAGAAGTGGAGTCTTTTAAACATGAATCAGCTCACCTAATAAAAATTCTACAGATGCTAAAGTCTTCTGTCCCTTTTTTTGAGCATTTGATAAATACGTATCTCAGACTCCAGAGTTCCTTTTAGGGACACTACAAAGGCTCAGGACTGTACGCAGGATATCCTAGCAAACCCAGCATACCTCTGTAGTATTTATTTAGCACACCATTCAGGTTACTTACATTTTGGAACTTCCTAAATGGCACAAACTGGACAATGTCTCTGACAGCTGGTTCTCCTGACGAAGACCTAAGAACTCCATTGTCACCATCAAGAAACTCCATAGCATCAAAGTCTGCTCCTCCAACACCAACAATGATAATGGACATGGGCAATTTTGAAGCATTAACTATGGCAGTTCGAGTCTGATCGAGGTCTGTTATCACACCATCAGTTATGATCAGAAGAATAAAGTATTGCTGTCAAATCAATAAACACTGTGTTATGACAGAAAAAATTGACAACATGTAGGTATGTGTGCTTAGAAAATACACGCAGCCTACATACTGTTGTGACTTTAAACATGTTCATTGCAGTCACTGAAGTGTATGCAAATCTGTGTTTTGCTCAGGCTTCTTCTGTACAATCCAAAAAAAAAAATAGATGGACAGCGAAATCTTTTAAAAGAAGTCATCTTTCAACACTCCTCCCCCAAAATAATGCTGTCACCCTTCCTTTCCTCTCCAAAATCCCCAGACAAACCAACAGTTAACCTGTTTTCCAAGTATTTGTCCTGGTACAGAAGGCAGTATACTGAGGTTTTGGACAGAATACAGCTGTGAAACTTTCTTTTGTTTCCTTTCTGGTCTATCAACAGCTTTATGAAATGCTACCTTTTGCTTCATTCAGCTAAGAATGGATGAACAAAAGAATGACACCAAGAGAAATAGAACAGCCCTTCATTTACTCAATGTATTCCTAAAATCTAAATATAGATTAAAACGCATCTTTTTTGCTGACAAACAGCATGACAATTTTAAAATTCCTTTAATTGTGTCTTCTAGCTGCTTTCTGAAGTTAATTAGCAAGGCATCTGAGACCACCACAGTACTTTGGTAATTTACTCAAGTGTCACTTGAGGTGCTTCCACGATACTTCCAGGACCTCTAAAAGTTGGCATCTTAGCTTCTGTTTTGGATTGAAGTACTGAGAACAAGCTGGAACTGCAAAGTTTGGAAAACATCAAATACTTTTTGAACTTCTGAAATGAACCAGGTGAAAGAAGACCAGATGATTACTGGGCAGCACAAATTCCAGTTTCAAGGGTACTCCCAGTATTCTTAGAAGTCTCTGTCTTCAGTACTTGGATTCCCATCTTTCTTTTAGATGCCTCCAAAATTGTTCTTATTCCCTTTTCTCTTCTGTTCAAGTACCACCTTTTGTTATTGCTTCAACCCATTGTATTCCTCCCCACTCCAGCAAGAATGCCTACAAAGTAACCATGATCAGAAGGCTATGACCAGCAGCGTGATAGTATGTTATCACATTGGATTTACTTCTCCGTCCTTACACTTCTCCCATTCTAGGGAAAAAAAAATCTACAATACGCATTAAATGGCAAGGCAGCAATATGTCTTCAATACATCCTCTTAGTTAGGAAAAAAAATTGCTAGGCATATTGCATTCAGAAAAAAAAAGTCAAGAGGTTTCTGATACTTTCCTAATACACGTATTGATGACAGTTGCTACTAAAAGACCTTTGATCAAGGCAAAAACTTTCGAGATTCTTTGCATATGAAAAATCCACAGCTCTTTTCCAAATTGGCTTCCACAGGTACTTTTATATGCAAAAATAACTAACTATATTTTGGATTTTCTATGATGTCTGAGATACAAATATTTACTATGATCAATGACTTAGGATATACACGGCTTCAGATTTGCTGAACTTGCATGGGTTATTATCTAAATGACTCGATACTCACTCAACACTTGCTCTTCAAATTTCCTAATTCAGCAACTCACACATACAATATGTAACAGGGAGTGGGCTGGGGAGTGCATACAGCACCTACAATTTTATACTAAGGACAGTTCATCATCATCTATGTTGGTACCTACGTGCCAGGAGCTATATCCACCATTTCTTGATTATCTGACCTGATTCTCTCTCTCAGCTATCTGATGCGAACCAAGGTCTAGCTGATTTTCTCAGCTAAGGTTAAGTCACTCTAATATATGACTTGGGTCATAACAACCTGATGCAGCAGTATAGGCTTGGGGAAGAGTGGCTGGAAAGTTGCCTGGCAGAAAAGGACCTAGGGGTGCTGTTTGACAGCTGGCTGATCATGAGCTGGTAGTATGCCCAGGTGGTCAAGAAGGCCAATGGCATCCTGGCCTGCATCAGAAATAGTGTGGCCAGCAGGACCAGGGAAGTGATTGTCCCCTTGTATGCAGCACTGGTGAGACTGCACCTCGAGTACTGTGTTCAGTTTTGGGCCCCTCACTACATACTGAGTTGCTCGAGTGTGTGCAGAGAAGAGATATGAACCTGGTGAAGGTACTAGAAAACAAGACTCATGAGGAGAGCTGAGGGAACTGGGGTTGTTTAGACTGGAGAAGAGGATGCTGAGAGGGAGACCTGATCACTCTCTACAACTACCTGAAAGGAGCCTGCAGCAAGGAGGGTGTCATTCTCCTTTCTCCACTGACAAACGATAGGATGCAAGAAAACAAGTCTCAAGTTGCACCAGGGGAGGTTTAGACTGGACATCAGGAAAAATTTCTTCACAGAGAGGGTGTTCAAGCATTGGAACAAGCTGCCCAGGGAAGTGGTAGAGTCCCTGTCCCTGCAGGTATTTAAGAGACGCGTGGATGTAGCACTAAGGGACATGGTTTAATGACGGGACTCTGTAGGTCTGGTTGATGGTTGAACTTGATGATCTTGAAGGTCTTTTCCAGCCTAAATGATTTTATGATTCTGCATATTCAAAGGCTTAAATTAGACTTTACTACTTGCGTAGCACTGCAAGAGCATTGAACAGAAGATGCCATGCATTTTTAAGCTGATATTTCAACTCTGAGGAGTTTATTCTGTTAATTTAGGAGAGAATTGTTGTGCACCATCTGCAAGAATAAGTTACCTTTTGATACCTTTTAAAGCTAGATAAACACCAATTCACAGCGTAAATGGCCAGCTGTCAAAACAGGTACACTTACAAGCTTAAAAGAAAAGCTGTATTTATAAACTAGAACAGAAAGAAAAAAGAAAAATACGCACACTACGTTAAAGAACTTACAGATGCTGTTTGCTGCTGTGTAGCTGCAGCAGCAAATCTTGCCACATGATTTATAATTGGAGAAAAATTGGTTGGCCCATATAACTTCACTTGGGGAAGACAAGCCCGATATGCATCAACAATGCCTTGGATTCCTAGAGAACATAAATAGTTTCAACCTAATTTCTGCATACTAGAATTAGGATATTTTGAAGCACTCAATCTTCCTAAAAACAATATGTATCAGTTATTTAAAGTAATGGCACAAAGATTTAAAATCAACCATGATGATCCTACGTTTCCTATGATGAAAAAATAAATGATTCATAATCAATGGAGGCCTTCAGCTTGACCAACGTTTAACGTGCTTGGCTTTATGTCAAGAATAGAAAGGCCAAATACTGTATACTCAAGTGTAACTGAATTGCAACAGTTCTCTTTGGCTGGCAGCTTGTTGTAGTTAGCAGCATGATCAGAGAAGCCATGTTGACCAGGCACTACCAGCATGATAGTCAAACTACACAACTCCACGTCAGCAGTGAAGTAGAATGAATTGGCATGACAATACGAGAGAACTGTTCCCAGTTTACCTGTACTGGGCCCTAGTTGTTAAAATCGTTTTTCACAAATCATTTCAGAAAAGAGACCAAATGCTACTTCTAATAACTAAGATATTGCTTACGAAATTGTTTCCTGCTACAAGTCTAATCTCATCTATTTAATTTGAGCAACATGCTTCACAGTTCACTTTTCAAATTTTTTTTTTTTTTTTAATCCTTTCATGTAAAACATTTTATTCTCTAAGTCTGATGTTACTTTGAGACTTACCATTACAGAATGGGTTTGATGGGTTAAAGTTCAGTGGGAACTCATGTGACACCTGTCAATATACAAAAGACATAGTCAGGACGGTATGTACAATCTCCTCCTGAAGTACATGTTTTTAATTGTCTTATGTAGTGGAACTACATATTCCATTACCTGAAAGGAAGGAGGAATCTGTGCACCAAATCCAAAGGCTGGAAACATCTTGTCTCTAAAAAGGCAATTTGCATGAAAATGAAGTGAGTGCTTTCCTTTAAAAGCTGTCATAGTTCACAAAGTTCAGCTAATCTGCTTTTGATCATTAAAAATACTGTTTATTAAGAACTAAGAGGCAAAATTAGGTGGAAGTTCTCCTTGTAATTGTTTCTAGGGCCAAACCCAGTTTTTAACACTAAATTGGCAAAAATTCAAGCATTTATTTAAATCAATGTTGCTCTCTACATCACAGATGAAAAGCCTTACTTGTCCTGCTGTAAACACAAGCTTCTGCTTGTGATTACCAAGTCTTTTTTTAGCCATACATTCAGCTCAGAACTTTTATTTGATATATCTGTTAGCATCTTCAACACTGGCTATGGAAACTACCACAAAAATCAATACATACTTAAAATTATTTAAAAAAAATTAAAACTTACGTATCATAATCCTGAATGACCATCCCTACAGACCAAATGGCTGTTAGGTATTCATTAACTCCATTAGGGCTGAGGTAATGAAGGGAGTCTGGAGAGCGCGGGTCTCCATTGGAGCCTGTAAAATCTATCCCCACCTGTCAAATACAGTATTTATAACAAACTGCTGTTAGAGGTGAAATTATGCTTCTGATCTCTGACAAAGCCAAGTGAAAACCACAAGAAAAGTTATAAAACTTTTTTAAAGAGTTATAAAAGAGTTATAAACTGTTGTTACAGAAAAAAAAAAAATCTAACAGGCAAAATACTTAGATCCAAGTTTCTTGGAATCTTAACACTCATAAAACAACGCCACCACAAAAACAGCAGAAGCTCTCCATTTCTTGGAAGCACTGAAATGACTTTCATTTGTCAGGTTTTAGATGCGTTTACTTTCAGTTACCATTCACAACAGCTCTTCAACAGTTGTGAAAATTAACTCCTGTTTCCTGCTATACATATCTTTCCTCTCAGACACACCACTAGGCAGACCCAACAGGAGCCTAGAAATAGTTCTTTCTCTGACCTCAAGAGGTCATCTTTTGTGCATTGGTGATGAGGCATGTTACTAGGGTGAAGCCATTTTACTGTTATTTGTGTTGCATTAGATTTATGAATTACACAACTCAAAAGCCAGACAAGATATGATGGCTTCTCCGTTTTGCTCTCCTTTAGCAAAAGACCTAGAAAACCACCATCAAGGGCAAAAGGGAAATATTTAGTCAGGATGGGGGAGAAGGAAGGGAGAAGGCAGACATTATGAAAAGAAAAACAACCATGAATTAAATCTGAACAGAGAACTGTAAATTTCTCCTTGGTCTCCTTCCACACAGCTCAGCCAGTTCCTACTGAAAATAACCACAGGTTCAGACCTTTGTACCATGAGTAAAGAAAGTAGTTTTTACTAAAAATCTACGTAAGACTGGCAAGATAGCTTTCCCCTCTTGCATTTGGCTTACATGGCAAAGTGTTGGCAGCAAGGGGAGCTGCAGGGGTGGCCTCTGTGAGAAGATGCCAAGGGCTGCCCCATATCAGACTGCCGCTTCCAACCGACTCTGGAGCAGGGGAACAGTGTGAGGAGACTGAACTGACTGCAACCCCTTTTCCTCATCCCCCTGCACCACTCAGTGGGGAGGAGATAGAGTCAAGAGTGAAGCTGAGCATGTGAAGGGCATGCGGGAAGAACTTTTTTTTTTTTCAGTTTTATCTATGTTTATCACTATTCCACTCTATTAGTAGTCAGCAATAAATTAAATGAACCTTTCCTATGTCAAGCCTGTTTTGCCCGTGATGGTAATCAGCGAGCTCTCTCTGCCTGTCTTAAGCTTGACCCACAAGGTTTTCCATCTTATTTTCTCACCCTGTCCTTCTAAGGAGAGGAGTGAGAGTGTGGCTTGGTGGCCAGCCAAGATTAACCCAGCACAGCCCTCCACGCTACAGAACAAAAAAAATACAATAATCAAATGAAGAGCATGGGCAATCAATGACACACTTCAGTGTGCTCCAAAAAATCAGAAGTTATTTTATATAAAAATGATTTAACTTACTGTGAAATTCAGCTGACACCCACCCATGATGTAATCCAGGAATGTACATTCTACTATGATCTAAAAATAAAAGTCAAAGATGGAAATTAATTTTTTTTTTTGAAAGGGAGAACAATAAATATTATTGGAACAATTTTGAGGTTCCACATTTCTTATCTTTACCCATTAAAATCACTACTTTTACTCTATCAGTATGCCTCCCACTGCAGTGAGGATACTTACAGCGCATGCCACCAGCTACTCTTTCCATCAGAATCAGGCCTCTTACAAAATCACAGGCAGACAACATAGTAGGTCCAAAAGCACCATATTTATAAAACAACGTATTAAGACAAACTTAGCAGATTGTAATTCACCATAAAACAGTAAATTAGGAAACACAGTGCTTCAGGAATAGCCTTACAAATTAGTAAGCAACCTTTTCTCTCTCAGCCTCTCCTCATATGAGAGATGCTCCAGTCCCCTCACCCTCTTCACAGCCCTCTGCTGGACTTGCTCTAGGAGCTCCATGTCCCTCTTGTACTGGGGAGCCCTGAACTAGACACAATACTCCAGGTGTGGCCTCACCAGGGCTGAGTAGAGGGGGAGGATCACCTCCCTCAGCCTGCTGGCAACACTCCTCCTAATGTACCTCAGGATACCAGTGGCCTTCTTGGCCACAGGGGCACACTGCTGGCCCATGGTTACCCTACCTGTCCACCAGGACTCCCAGGTCCCTCTCCGCAGGGCTGCTTTCCAGCAGGTCAGCTCCCAACCTGTACCAGTGCTTGGGGGTTATTCCTCCCTAGGTGCAGGACCCTGCACTTGCCTTTGTTGAACTTTATGAGGTTCCTCTCAGGCAACCCTCCAGCCTGTCCAGGTCCCTCTGAATGGCAGCACAGCCCTCTGGGGTATCAGCCACTCCTCCGAGCTTTGTGTCATCAGCAAACTTGCTGAGGGTGCACTCTATTCCATCGTCCAGGTCATTGATGAAGAAGTTGAACAGGACTGGACCCAGTACTGACCCCTGGGGGACACCGCTAGCTACAGGCCTCCAACTAGCCTCGGCACCACTGATCACAACCTTCTGAGCTCTGCCATCCAGACAGTTCTCAATCCACCTCACTGTCCACTCATCCATCCCACACTTCCTGAGCTTAAGAACTACAATACTAGAACATATTACTGACCTCACAGTGCTTAACACTCACAACGCCAGAGTTTTTATAGCTTTTTTTCTTCTGTCTTTTCTTTTCATTGATACACTCAAATTCAACCTGCATGAATGCAAAAAAAAAAAAAAAAAAAAAAAAAAAAAAAAAAAAAAAAAACCAACACAACCAGAGTATCGTAAGTATCATTTATGCAACACATTCAAATTTTTTTGTTCTAGGACCCATACTTTTGGCTTGTATTAAAAATGTATTTGTTTCACTATCAAACAAAAGTAAAACCAGTCTGCCCCAAATCAGCAAGAAAAATCCCATTATCCCATCAAGAAACTGATAAACCTCTCTTACCCAAAAGCTTACCAAAAGGTTTGTTCAGACAACTGCATGTTGTCACTAGATGTTCATCACTAGATGAAGAAATTCTGTACCATCTTCTCTCTGAGGATTCTGCTAACAACTTTCTTTGCAGTAAAGGCACAACAACTCAGGCCAAGCATCACTGCTCCCAGCAGCAGTGGCAGTAACACAATGAAATGTTTAAATAAGATGTTTAAACTTTCCAAAAATCATTTCTTCAGGCTTCATTAACTAAAAATTAACTGCAAAGCAGGATCAGCAGCTAGCTAGGTTAAGCAGGTACTGCCATCATGCAGTCACAATGGCACAACGCAGTGTGTTTGGTGCATAAATAAGTCTGAGGAGGTATTCCAGCCACGCTTTCAGACTTGCTGCCAGAAGCAGGTTCCACTGCATTGGTTTAAGTAAGTTTAAAAAAAAAAAAAAAAGTGATTTTGCAATTAATATCACATGAAGAAAGGTTCAGAGTGCATTAACAAGGTTAGCACCTGAGAAGTCTATATGCCTCTTCTTTACCCCTCTTAGAAAAAAAATCTTCCACAAAGGCAGCTGATGTCAGAATTGTGGGAATAGCTAAAGAACACACTTGGAGCATGCAAAATCAAATGCCAACATACACTGGAAATATTTTACAGACCTTATCAAATTAATCAGATCATGTGGGATTACAAATTAGTTCCTTTTAAAAGTAGAAGAATCTTGCAGCACATTATTTGTATTGTCTTGTATGTTTGCTCCACCTTACTGACACAGCAATGAATTACGTTGAGCAGATACAGCCACAGCTCTCAGGAAAACAACTGCCCTAAAGCATTTCCAAAACCAGCACAGGCAGATTATAACTTAAAATAAATTTTCTTTAAATTCAAAATAGACTTCACCTATTATGCTACTAGGGGAAAAATGAAACCAGGTATTTGTATTGTCAAAGAGCCTCTACATGGCCATGCTTCACAATGCTTGGGAAATCACAATCACAGTTCTTACAAAAAATACATGCTTAAATAGGTAAATATTCAGAAGCCTGCTAGGTGTGTTCAATTTATGATACTGCTCTCTAACAAAAGCGCAAGGAGGATCACTATCAGCCTGGAAAGTGAAAATGACACCATCTGGCTCCTGAAAACCTAGAAAGTAGTGAGAAGAACACTTAAGAGCTCCAACTAGCCAATACGTGAATGACATGTGTCTCATAAACAGAAACCAAAATTCCTTGCAAACAATGTAAGACATTAATTGGCATTAAACTGAACCCTGTGTAATTCAAAATGAATTCAGGGACATCAAATTGTTTGATTTCTGTGTTTTTGTCTTGTTTTTGTTTTTTAATGATTAATGAAATTAATTTGGGCTGATGGTTGGGTACTTAGATATATAACATTAAAAAAACTCTAACCAAGATAGGAAAGTGGATTTGCACTGTAAATGCTGAGTCAGCCTCAACTACAGCAGTATTGTTGTGTTAGGCTACGGCTTAACTTAGGTACAGAAAATCGTGTGGTGTAAATTTTGTTCCAAAACGACTCAAAGAGCTTTATCAAAAATACACCAGCTGCTTAGGCTATGTAAGACTTACAGGTGAGGATCGAGATGCTTCCTTCAGTTTTGACATCGTGGTTTGAAAACTTCCTATGAGATCGTGAGACCCATCACCATCATAGTCATAGCATTCAACCTAAAATGAAGCATTATTCAGTGTCAGCAACAGAAATGGACCTACACCAAAGCAATAAACACTGCAATGACATTTTCACATAAATCTGAATGTCCAAAACATTCCTGGAATTCTTACATCATGGAGTTTTTCTTGTGCTGTAGTCTTAGGGTTGCCTAAGCATTTAATGATTATGGATTATGATTGGATAAAAGACGATCTACCCAGCTGCAGATCAGGTCTTCCACTGAAGTGAAGGAGCGCTGAGAATGCTAAATAGTGTCAAGGTCTCACACTGGTATGTAACATCAATTACGTTAAACTACATTTTGGGAGCAAGGAGATATTGGGAAGAGTAGGAAAATGATCTAGAGACCTTTTACAGCCATCATGGATCAGGAGGCTTAATTTTGTGGAGGTCTTAAGCAAATTTAATGTTGAGCATCTAGCTAAAAATTCAGTAAATCTGTTAGCAAGCAAGAGGGTTTTATTAATACTTTAATATTACTTTATTAAACTGCAAGATAACTTAGAATTTTTAAGTATATGAAAGTTCAGTCCAAAATCTAGAAAAGACTTGGATTTTTCTTAAGTTTAGCAAACTTGAACAGTCTCCATGATCCACAGTTCATGGGTCTGAACGTCAACTAAAAATCCCTCCTTGCCTGTATTAAACATTTAATGGTAAGATTTTACTATTCAAACAATTCATCCTTCAACGCCCCATCCCATCAAAGAAAGCAGAACAAGGGAAAAATAGACATTTTTTCTGTTTGAGAATCTATCAGTTTAAGTGAGCATAATTTTACCATCATTACTTTCATCATAATGTCCTCAGTTTTTGAAAACTCAAGCTCCGATCATTCTCCAGTTGCCTACGTAAAAATCTGTGTGTATAACTATAATTGCATACGCTATTCATAATCGCATATGCCATTCACTTCTGATATTTTATTTCAGTTTTGCAACATAGACGTGCTAGTTAGCTTACTTTAGTTAACCAAATCATAGAAAAAACAGATTAAAACAAATTAAAATATTAAAAATCAAGAGTCCAAGAAGGAACTTCCCATTATTTAGAATCAAAATATAAACCTCAAGAAATGTATTCCTGAATATACATACTATATATATATATATATATGGCTTATACATACATACATATATATGGCTTAAACTGAACAGCTGTTTTCACATCTTTATTTCAACACTGAAAAAAATCCTACGGTATATTTGAGAAACATTTTAATTGTATTGGCCACTTCATCTAGGAATAACAAAGAAAAACAAACAACTTCAACATACATTTGAGCTTCTGAAAGAAATTAACTTCCTGGAAACAAGCAGTAATGTTGAAGTACAAAATATGACTGTGTACACTGCAAATTGTAGACTGCGGAGAGCATGTCTCTATGTTGCTGTTTGCACTACTCCTACAACATTTCAACTGCACCAATAAATAAAATGCATGCACATGCACTTAATAGCAACTTAAGTCTCATACAAGCAGCCACAGTACCAACAGATGATGCTCATGACAGATATTGTGTAAATTCTTCTGAACATCATAAATAAGCCAATCAAATACTCAGCCAAGTGCTTTGGTAACTGAAATTTAAAACTGAAGACATTTCTTGAGCCAAAAGTACTTGTTCATAGCTGGTGGAGTTATTTCTTTTTCTTTTTAAAGGAATTAACATTTGTCTTGCTTGATATATTTGATCCACCTAACCCAATTTTCAAAACTTAGTCCAGGCAAGACAGAAATATTTCTTTTGTTCCACACATGCTCTCTTGGACACATGATAACACTAGGGAAACATGTGGTAAAATTGCATATAAATTCTCCCCAGCAGAACAAGGCATGCTTGCTCCAGATAAAAGGCTCACATTTTCAGCACAGAAAAGCTTCAGCGACTGCAAACACACTCACAAGGAATACAGCAATAAATCCAGAAGACAAAGAATCAACATGGTTTGTGCATTGCTGGGAATACACAAACTAAGCCATTAAATGGGTGAAAAGGCACTCATGGAAAAGCTGGAGTTTTTACTTACTAGGAGAAATAGCCCATTACGTATGCAACTGTGCATGTATAAAAGTGTTAAAGCATTGTTTAATCCTTCATTAATATTATAAACACAATTCTGTTTGCATTTTAATGTTTGAAGTGATAGCTACTGGTTTCCTAAGTTAAGACATACCAGAAGCTGGAATTCACTCTACTCTCTGTCTGCAACTTGACAAGAACTCCCAACTGAAAACGATTTCCTCTGGAAATAAGCCTACACATCTGCGGTAAGATTGCAGAGAACAGCCTCTATTAAAAACAATGACAGGACTGAGAATAATTTCATCTTAAAAAGAATTATTTTAATCAATGGTCTTAGTTTTAGCAGGGCTGTTTACTGAAAGAGAAATATGCTTACAACAAAATATGGCAAAGCAAGAGCTGTCACAGGTATTTCAGGGAAAAGGGAAAAAGAAAGGAACAAGAAAAGAAAAAAAAAACAAAAGCAGCCAGGGAAGCAGGTTCTGAGCCTGTAAAAGTTTTCATTAGTCTGCTCTATACTTATGTATTTAAATCTATACAGGTGCTTGTAACACCTACATCCCTGTGGCTGTTAAGCATTTTCCAGGACTGCCTTAAGCCATATGACTAATATCTGTCACATGCGGTTCATGCTCTCATTTGCTTTTTCCCAGAGGAAGAACAGAAAGTATAAAGGTTTGTTGTTGTTTTTTATTTTTTCCAAATACTAAAATATCAGGCTCCTAACATGTTCATATTAGCTTATAATGACATTTTTTGTTTGGTTGCTTAGCTTCAATTCCATCCCTAAACTGAGGGAATTCCTGAAGAAAAACATTCAGAAGTTAAATATAGTTTATTCGAGGTAAGATTTGAAATGCAAGAGTTAAAGACCAGTCCTGGTAAAACTACGACTCCACAGATTTGGTTGACCTTCTGACAGAATGTTCAGTTTCATGTGAGGAGAAAAGTTGCTTCATCTGGTATCTGCAAGATACACCTGGTCCACATGTGTTATCTCAGCTTGTATATTAAGTGTAACTAATTATATCAGGTAGCATATTAAGAATTGCATTAGTGTTGTCTGTTGCATGTTACGTGATCCATAACATAGAGCAAAGCATATTCCAACCTTTACCATACAACTTTTACTATACAATTATCTTACCACCACCAATATTGGCTGATGCAACATTAAAACTGTACAATCTAAGTGAAAAACTGACCCGGACATTCCAAAGCCAGTTATGTTCAACTAGTTTCCCAGACTTTCAAAAACCAACGCTGAAACTGAAATTGCGAGATGTCAGATTTTTTATTGCCCCCTCAAGTTTGCCTGTATCTATGACTTTCAAATAAATAAAGAATAAAGACCCTGACACTTTCCATTCAATCTGAAACAAAAAGAAACAATATCTAGAATAGCACATCTCCCGTTTATTATATTTTTTTTTCCCCCAAACACATTAATTCATATACACATTTCTTATACATTACCTTGATCGACTTATCCATGTCACTGTAGCACAGAGAATTGAGAGAGATTTTAAAGGGCCTCCAAACAGGATTCAAGTTGTTTTTAATAACCTGGCAGAAAAAAGACAGAATAGTATAGTTCACAAGAGTGGAAAGCAGTCATCCAAAATTGGTGATACCTTCACATCATGATTTTTGTAAGCAAAACTGTTGACTAATGCTGCTGTCAATCACTTCCTGACATTCAAATCCAAATGTATAGGATATAAAGAAACAAAACGTTCCTAAAACACAGTTGTTATTGCCCAGAAGAGATGGGAACTTTCAACTCTATTTTTCAGACTGCACTGTGATCTACTATACCGTTCAGCTACAACACTGTAAAAAATGAAGTTTCTTTATATTCACATACTCACATTGTTACAGTATTTTTTTTTAAACACACACCTTACCAAGAAATATGGAAAATGTTTACATCAGAACTTCTGAATACAGAAATGTTCTGGAGATTACTTTTCACTCCAGCCAATGTTTATTCTGAAATGCCACTTATGGAAATATTCCCTCAAGAAAACCATGGTATAGTTAGGCAAAAACAGTGCATGAGGATAAAAGGACACCATACTGCACACTGTCTCTCAAGCAGAAACCTAAACAAGTGATATTTAAGAATACCACTTGAAAGGTCTTCAGAATTTGGCAACTGGGAAAGTGTCCATCATATAAATACCCAATAATGATTTTACAAAGCAAAAGAAAAGAAATCACAGGCAACAAGCAATACTTAATAATACCTAATAATAGTAATACTTATACTTCCAGAACTGGTGTTTAGAGAAAGAAATACCAATTTTGAAAATGAAAACAGTAAATAATACAAATAAATTAATATAAACACACACACAAAGGTTTTCAAACTCTGTAACAAAGAACCAGTCTTCCAGACAATTCTAAGCTAGAACTGCAAATTCTGGATTCGTTATTTAAACTGAAGATGACTAAAATAATCATGGCAAAGATACTTTTTATGCAGAAGAACCACCTTATGAGAGAAACCATTTTTTATAAATCTCACACAAAAAGGACTTATACTTCTTCAAAATCTGTCTCTCAAAATGAATATGGCCACCCCTTCCAATGTGTACACCACCCAAGTTTTGACTGGGGCCTGAGCTTACACTGCAGTGAGACATTTTGAACTTACTCCTACCCTGTCAGTCGCTGCCATGGAACCTCTGCACCTCCTGTCTGGAAGGCTGCTGCTACTTGCGCACATTTTCCCCTCACTCTGCATTATCTTTGGCATGCCCTTGCTATGCAAGCGTCCAGTATAATTACTTTCATTAGTAAACGGTACAGCTAGGTGGCACTGACATAAGGGCAGCACAGTCACAGGAGTGCCCAAATTCTACTTTCAGATTAGCACTTAAATCTCTCTGCCTGTATACTGTACCTTTTCAAAACATTTGTTTGTCTTCTTCTAGATTACAGAAAGTTTAAAAAATATATATTTTCATTTAAAATAGGATGGCAAACACAGAACAAGAGTAAGGTAAACTTTCCATCATGTGAGAAAGTCAGCAGAACAGCTGATGTGATTTCTAACCCACCCACATGTTAACTACCAGACCTCTCTCTTTCGGTTGTAAGGTGCTGTACCTCTAGTGCTGTAACACTCTGGAAATCAAATTACCTCAACCTTTAGGCTGAGGTAAACAAAAAATGTCCTACCTCTGTTCTGTGAACCATCACCCAGTTTCCATCTCCAGTTTGCTTGTGGAATTCCAGATAAGGATCTGACTTCCCAAAAAAATCCTGTATTTAAAGAACATGTAATTATCCCAGAACAGCCTGTGGCATGAATACCATTAAATGCTAGTTAAAACACACTTAGATTAACAACAAGTAAACTAAATATTCAGGGAACAAATATTTTAGATGAAGAAATGCAATTTGATTTTATTACCACCTGCGAGAGAAAGAGAACAGGGAATGCCCTTCAATTTAAGATAAAGTTCTGCAGTATCTACATACTAGGCACTTGAAAGTTCAAGCACGTGAATACTTACAGTAATAAGTACTATAAGGCATAATAAGTATATTAAGAATTCGATCCAATTTTAAAAAATATTGTTAAATTGACTGGGAAAAATAATATTTATTCCATTAATAAAATTATATTAAACTTTTGTTTTTAAAAGATTTTCTAAATACAATCATTTTAGCCAGCCCCCAAATATTTAACATGACTGATTTATACACTCTAATTGCACCTTTTTTTTTTTTTTAACCATTTTGTTAGAGCACTAACTGGTAATCTGTTATACAAACATGCAAGCCAATGGTGCATCAGAACTCCCTTATCTTTACAGTTAAACATAAAGACTTATATTTAAATGGAAGAGTGCTATTCACAGAATATCCTTGCAATACACTCATCTTATTTAGAAATTTATCATAATTCATTCAAACAGTCAATGAAATTACTCCGAAGCTATCTTCCTTCAATTTCTGTTTTAGTGTAAGCAAAACCTTAATGGATGTAATCACTTCAGCAAAAAATAAGAATGAACATTTTGATGTTTTGTCTTTTGACAAGACTGATTTTGCTACTTTACCAAAGAAACATCAATCACTTAAATACCTTATTGTCCAATTTCCTTGCTTCTACTTCCAATACAACCACTCTGTTATCCTTCACTTCTTCTGCTGTAATCTAAGTAAGCAAAAAAGAAATTATTTTGTATTCAGAAACTACAAAGTTTTCCCATACTGCTCACAATACTCCTATGACAGTTCCATTTTAAAAGGTCATGCTTGCTCAGAAATGAACCAATAAAACATAGAGGGCAAAGGGAGTGACAATTTGTTTTGACATCAGGATTCAGTAGAATGATGACACTAACAACTAAAGATACTGCCCAAATAGCAGCACATCAGATGCTTTATTGTAGTCCTAATTATTTGGACAGATGCAATGAGTCTTATAGATGCAGAAGCTGGGCAATTCTCCTGATGACAAAGGAATATTTGTGGAGACAAAAATACTACATAACGTTCTTTGTAGCACTGTAGATCAGACACACTGTGTTCAAGCCACAGAAATAAATATAACAAAAAAATTTTAAGGATAAATGCTGAAGAGAGCTATTGTCTTACCGTAATACTTCCTTTTCCAGCAGGTCTGCCATTTTTAAGTACTAATGGTTTTGTTACAGTCTTGCTAGAAACTATCTGCCAAAATAAAATTCGAGTATCAAGCATTATTAGATCAATTCAATAGATTTTCAAATGAATGAAATAAGAGAGTGAGGTATTTTCATTTTAAGAATTTTCTTCATCATGAAGATGACAGCATTACATTAATTTCACATGGTCTCCTACAGATAACATAGGTAATACCTGATACACTTCAAAACTTAAAAATACTTATGCAGATGAACACATGCAGAGTTTCAAGAGCAATACTAAATAAAATGCCATGTAGTAACATGATACACATACATGGATAAATAAGTTCCAATCCCAAACTGTTCTCAAGTTTTTCATACATACCATTCAAACACATGCAAGTCATGCTTCACAAACAGCTTCACTAAACAGATTTATGAACAATGTGTTTGTCATGCAAACATTGCTCCCCCCCTACAGTGTTTCTAGCAGACTTTATTCTAGCCTTTTCAGGCAACGGTTTCTCAGAAGTGTGTCTATTCATTCTACAGGTATTTCTTTTAAGAATGAATTATTAAATTGTTAATGAATTTCATTTCACAATGCCCGTCTTCATAACAAACTTGAAAAAAAAAAACACTTTAGACATTGGGAGCAGGGAGGGAAATCCCAAGAAGATTCTCCTGAGACGAAATGTGTTCGAAGGATCTTTTAAGAACATCTTTTAAGACAAAAAAGGTGCCTAATTGCAATATAGCACCAACAGTAGAATTGGACAGGGAAATGAGAGTAAAATCATTAGTAAGTAGAACCAGAATCACTGTGTGCCTTGAGTGAAAAGCAAATTACCAACATTAATATGGCCTTTGTGAACACTCCTATGTTGCTATACACCAATTCTCTTTTATTTCAGAGCACAAAAATACAAATTTGTTTTAGACTAAGCAAATATCAATTACTACTTTGTCCTCACTTACTTTCAGACATCAGTGTGGACAGTCACCATTCTAGAGCACATTTTAAGGCAGCATCCCAAGACCTTTTGCAAATAAAAGTATTACTATTACAGTATATACTGAACTGAGGCTTGGAAAAAAAAAAAAAAAGGAAACCTAGTCAACTTGAGAGTGACCCATCTACGAAAGAACACAGTGATAAGTTTAAGATAAAAGTGGTTAATGATTTGTTTTAACTTATATTTTCTTAATTCTAAGGGAAATCATCTGCATACTTACTTGCCCCAGTGTACAT
Source organism: Anseranas semipalmata (assembly GCA_013399115.1). Lineage (NCBI taxonomy): Eukaryota > Metazoa > Chordata > Aves > Anseriformes > Anseranatidae > Anseranas > Anseranas semipalmata. The sequence continues at coordinate 71,464 of VXAA01004391.1, read as the reverse complement.
TCAAATTCTCCTAGGAAGTCATCATCATTCAGATCAAAGGTTTTGTTATCAATGTCATATATTCCAAATTTAAGTTTCTGAACAAGCTCAAAATAGTAATCAATTAGGAATTTCTTCGAAAACTTTGGATTCAAGGAATTCTTAATTCTTTCTGTGCGATCAACCTGCAGTTAGAAAGATATCAGTTTACTCAGATTTTCACCAACCAAACAACTACAACAAGCACCTAAATCAAGTATCGTATTATTAAAGGCTTCCAGAAGATCTTCTTAGTATAAAGTCATACCTTCCGACAAACCTTTCATCAAATACAACTAACCACAATATATTACAAAATCCATTGCTGTAAGTCAGAGACAGATGAAGTCCTGTTTTTCTTTGTTCCCTGTATGGAGTATCTTATCTACTCCCAGACAGGAAAGACCAACATAAAAATCGCATATTGTCAATCAAGGATGAGACCATAGTTTTGGAGTACTGTACTTATAAAAGCACATGTAAATACTTGGAAGGGTTCTGTCTGTCCTGGCTGGGTAAAACAGTGGTAAAACAGGTCAGGTGTAAGTATTTATTAGAAAACAATTATTAGTGTGCTAGCTGCACACCTATTATAGACATAATCTAATGAAAAGTATTCGTAGGTGCTAGCATGCACCTGAAATATTTTAATGAAGTTTTACGTTCCAGTGTTTTAAAAGGTCCAACAAGCTATACTGTGTTTTTAGCAGGTTCATGAGAACCATCACATTGTACCTCATACCACTGCTGACCACTCGTATTCTGGAGAAGCACACACAGCGGGTCTGACTTGGAACCAACGTCTTTATCCAAGAGATTGGTGCAGGAAATAGTCAGCTCCACCTTTGTCACACACTGTGCCGCCATTTGTTAAGCTGGAAAGCAGCAATAGAAATCATTATTTCAGAAACGGATTAAAAAGCAAACACTGTGACTGTCACAATGCATTAATTCTCTGACTGACCATTAGAATCATTAGCGTGTCAGGAGCAAAATTTAAGGCTCTAAATAGCATTTTAAAGATTTATGATGTACCAACATTACAGCATTACCATCATATTCTTGGCTTTGCAACACAGGGATAAAACTTCATTTCAAAGTCTGCATATAAAAAACAAGATCAAGTTTCTTAAAATGCTTGAGGAACCAAATGCAAAACAGGATATGCCACAAAGAAAGCACAGTGGTTTGGAATGCTGGCAATAGAACTTTGCATACTTTAAATTTCATCCTGTAAAAACCACATGAATGCCAGTATCTCATAATGTAGATATTAATAATAATTCAATAAATTATTCAAAAAATATGAAATACTCCCCCACCAAACCTTTGTAACAAGATGATGAAGCGATAAGCACGCAAGGATTGGAAAAGGAGTTAAGTGCAGAACAAGAGTAAGCGATCTTGCCTTAGTAAATCTTTAAGAACAACAATAATTTTAATAATAGAGATAAACTTAGTTGTTGCTTGACTTCAACATTAGGAGGAAGTTTTCTTTCTGGAGGTTCAATTAAAAAAAAACCTGAGAGCTTTCACATTTTCTCTGAAGTGTCTCAATCATTCTCTACTGAAACTGCAAAAATTATACCAGCAGATAGAAACATAAAGAAACATGTTCATTATCAATTATGAAGCCCGGTATGGAATAACAAGAATTTGAAGAATTTGCAAGCTAAAGTAGGTCTCAGCAGCAGGTATTTTCTATATAATGAGATTCTTCACTCTACTCTTCAGGAATACAGTTGATATTTCCAACACCTCCCTAGGAGGTGTGCCTTGACTCAGAGATTAAAACTTCCAAATCTTTCCACAAGCAGACTGTCTTGGAAGTTCCTAAACCTCTTTAGCTTCAGGTTCTCCTTCTCTACAGAAGTCCACAGTCCAGACACAGCATCCCTCTGGGTTAACTTGTCTTGAAAATGCATGAGACACTAGACAGAATAAGGAAAGAAAGGCATCTGCTTCTATCTAGCCAGTTCACTTGCATCATATACAGTACAGTGTACCTGCACCTGAAACCGTATTCAGCCCAACCCACCTCTTTTCCTTTCACTGCATTTATAGGACTTTTAGTGAAAAGGAACTTTTTAGAGGCAAAAAAGGAAATCAAGATGGAAGAGAGGAACAACGAACTGAAAACAGGAGAAAGGAAATACTGCAGCCTGAGGGAGTTTTCCTGAGGCTTCCTGTATTCCACACTTCGCATGTTGCCTCTGCTTCTCTGCTTTGCTACCTTAGAGATGGACCCTTTAGGGACCACTAGCTACTGAAGTAAATGCAAACAATCTGTAAAGGAACCAAACATTCACTCACATATGTTATTTCTAAGAAGTACATCAGATTTATGGAAATCCTCCTGCACCTCCCAGACACCTAAATGTGATTCCATCTGAGCAGCTTTCACTCCCAAGATTTTACCAAGTTTCAGTCATTGCCCTTGAGGGAAGGAAAAAAAAAGCGAAGCTCTGAGCTCCAAGCATATAAAACAGTTTTTAAACCAATGTTTTCTACGTTTAGAAAGCATAGTTTTAAAAAGCAGTCTGCCCTTTTTTTCCTGGTTCTTTTTATACTGGTATTTTCCATTCTCTATTGCTTTCCTGGCTGCCAGTCAGAGCTCATTAACAGTTAGTGGCTTTGCCCAGTGCAGAGCGGAGCATGACTCCTTAATGGCTGTTTCCAGAAAAACAACTTTCTGCTGGCAAAACGATGCTCTAATACCCACTGATGCTACAACAGCAAGTAGAAAGGGTTTTCATGAAATGTAAAAGATTTCAAACTTGGACCGAGACATATTTCTTAGAACTCTCAAAATTTTCTTGCCCTAACTTCACTGAGACTCCTTAACCTGAAGTTTGGGAAAGGACTCCTAGCCACATGTCTTTGGTTAAGTAATGCTTCCATAATCACTTGTAGATGGACAGCATCCAGTCAACCTAAAAATCTGGTCGGCTTTTTCTTCTTAGCCGGTGTGCACGCGCGTCCCAGTTCTCTTAGGCCACAAGTACTTTCTCACATGGATACTTCAATTTTGTGACTTCTTCTCCTCCTCCACATGCCACTGTCTCCCCCACTACACATATAATGCAGGAACAGAACAGATTTAGCAAAGGAGGCACTGGGCAAAAAGCATCCTTCAACACACAGAGAAGGGAAGAATTAAAAAACCTGCTTCCCTGCCCCGAAATACAAGTGTTTGTGTTCAAGACCTCATAATTGTGTCCATAGTAGCTAAAAGACAGCTTTTAACAAGAACATGCATTTATCTGAGCAGAGGATACTCAACTTGAAACCTAGATATACAAGCACAACATCCCAAATCCTGAGATGTTCCTTTAGGCTCTTCCCTTCCCAGTTTCACAAACTGGGAGATGAAAATAATGCAAGCCACTTTCCTCAGAGATGTTGAGAATATTAGAAATCAGTATTTTTATAACTGAAGAGGTCTGTAACATATTTAATGTATTTCAAGAAATAATTCTGCTATTTTATTTGAAAAGACAACATGATTGTCCATAATAATGTAAGGCTTGTACATTTCATAGTAAACAGCTGTATACAACCTGATTTTTAGTAACATTATAAACATTAAAAGCTAATAATATACTTACTAGTGAGGAAGAAGTCCTATCTCATTAACCCAAAACAGTATTTACAGTAGTGAAAATACATGAACAACAGATAATTCTCTTGCAACATTGCAGTCACTGCAGAACTTGCAAAGGGCATGCATGCCCTCCATGTCACGTGAATCAGAAGTCTTTTAAACAGCAGTAGCTGTTAGAGCACTGCATATGCTGCATGAATCCTCATAATCCCATACTACGTAAAAGCAAGAATAACTCTGCTCCACCCAATTCTCCTTATGTCTGAAAGCCTGTGTTAGCTGAAAACTTCCAAAACAGGTTCGGGTGGTGGGATTCCCAAAGATGATAAATACCTTCAAGGATCAGAGTCATTGTCACGTAAGGGTTCTCTTTTTGAAGACCTGATGGAACGCAGAGTCTGGCAAATTGCTCTCTCTTCAGGATGGCGGAAATAAGGAATCACAGCTGCACTAACGCCTTACCCCTTGAAATGCCATTCCACAACATACTACCTCATCTAGTAGGCAAAGCAGATGCAAAATACTCCAGATACATGACTGGATTACTTGCAGATTCAGCATACTGGAATAACTTTATGTAGACAGATAATACTCTTTGGGATCTGGTGAGATGAGCCCTGACCGCTAGTAAATTACATCATGTAACAAGTGACTTAATTATTCAGCTAGCTGTTGTTATGAAAGTAACCATGCTCCCCATCAGCCAAATATAACCCAAACCTCTGCCTTTCTCAATCAACGGCTGTTTGTCTTCCAGGTAGGAGAAACCATGAAGCAAGGTAAAAGCACACTGGAATAGGGCCTGGTCCTTTTTATTGGAATAGATTTTATGACTGCAGGAGCGTATCCGTCTCTTAAAAAACACTGATAATTCTGGATGAGGGAAGACTGAATTACTGAACAATTCAGCAGAGCTTGCGACATCCAGACTCTGAACTGTAGCAATGTACAGTCACAGGGGAGATGCTGATTCCTAACCCTATGACATGCCTAGGCCATTCAAGAGCATGATTAGGTCAACTAAATATATTACAGCTCTTTCTGCTTGAGCTGTCATTATCAAAGCAAAACTGTAAGTCAAGGACTAGCCCTGTCTTGCAGTTCCACTGGTCATGATGTTCTCTGAATTCCACTAATGATTCTAATGAAGACAAGTGGTGTCCGCCAAATGACCCAGCCTATGTCTGCTTTTGAACAGAAACTAAACGCTGCGCTCCACCTGGAAAGCAACAGCCCTATTATCAGAATCGTCTTCTAACAGAGTATTTAGGAACTCTCAGACTACAGCAATCATGTCAATGCTGGAATACCAGAGGAGAGTACAGACTTGCTCAAGTACTACTTCCAGGGTAGCACAGTGGTGTATGCTCATTAGTGCACGTGCTTCCCAATCTGACAAGCAGAAATACCTAACCATAACCAGACAAAAGGACTAATGAAGTGAGCACTGCTATAGCTGGGTTTGGCTTCGCTGCCTTTAGTCGCAAGTCTCAAACCTGTTCTGATGTGTACAAGCTGCTACTGTCAGAACAATTCCTAGTTGTGCGAACTACTAATGACAGCAGACCAAAAAAACTGTACTTTGTAGCTACTACAGGGCCCAGACAGACACAGAAAAAACAGGGGAAACATTTCAGAACTTGTTAATAAAGTCTATTCACGCTCAGCAAACCTTTTAGCTGTGGATGCTATAACAATTAAGCATTTTATGTAAACCATGTGCCAGACTGAAAAAAATATCATATAAAAGCAGTGCTCTGATTCTCCTTGGATTAAGTATGTCTGCCCATGAGCCTGGGCAGACAATAACTTGGAAACTCATTATGCAGACATGTTACAGAAATCAAAGTCTTGAACCAACCCTAAACCTGAAATAACGAATACGAAGCCTTACTGTCCTGAACATTCAGTATATGCAATTGTTCAATCTCTGCTCTTTCAGACAGGACTAAGATACCATCTTTTGCAAATAATTTTTTTTGTGGTATTCCTTGGAACCTCTTCTATTGCATCTCTCACCAAGCAACGACAGCACTTCTTGCAACAGCCCTTCACAAGAAGGGTTCCAGCAAAGGGAGGGACAAAAGAATTTAATGAAAACAACCTGTGAAACAACATCTGACAACTATAATCTGCTCAATCCATAATCTCAGTGTGGTCCTCTGACATCTTTTCATAATCGTTGCATATGCGAAGAACGCAGAATAACAACATATTCCCAGAAAATGCCAAAACTGCTGCAAGAAGCTGACAATGAAACCGTGACACAGATGCTTTTGCCCCCAGAGGGGGCTAACAGTGACACTAACAGTGACACAATTTCTAATCATACTAGAATACGTGTGTATGGATGTGTATTTCAAATAAACTCAGTGTAACCCTTCAGTGCTTAAGGAAACAAACCACCCCACAGGAGCTACCACTTCATCCAAAATTACAAAGGCTAAGACTGTTTCATAACCTAATTTCAGCACTGCATTTGAAAATTAGAGGCTTCTCTAAAAAAAAAAAAAAAAAAAAAAAGAAATCATACCACCAAATCTGAATTTCCACTCCTGCTTTTCTCTTTACAGACAACAGAGCTGATAAAACTCTCCCGTTGCACTAGTTGATGTGCTGAAAAGCTGAATAATAGACACAGATCAAAGTAATACACCTCAATCATTCTGTAAGTATTCTAAGAGTTGCACAAAACTTTGAGCATAAGTTCTCTCTCTTCACACTCACTACTAAGTATGCATGAAGTGTATCATTCTTAATTGAACAAGTGAGATTATGCTGATAAAACCATGATGACCACACAGCTCATTTTACCGGGGATTATGCACAGAAAAAAATAAAAGCTAGTATTTAAGAAATCTGAGGCATACAAGTGAGATAGTTTTCTCTATGTGCAATGAATCATCTATTTATACAAGCTTCGTCATAGCCAGGCAGTTCAAATATTTACCCAGGTAGCTCCTATACATAAAAATCTATCATTAAGTTATTTTGCCAAAGAACATATTTAGAATTCTATTTTTAAAAAGCCCTTTGCACAGACCAGAAACTATTAATTTGGCTTCTAGGACTCCTGTTCACATGATGACTTATATACAGTCATTTCTAAATACCCTTCTGTTGATCCTTTTATTCCTGAATGTGTGTTCATACTTCACGCGTACCTTTAATGGTGAGGGTTCTTCGCAGCAGCATCCTCACACATTTTTTATTTTTTTTTTTTAAATTTGGGTGATGTTTTATCCAAGTCAGGTAATCTATAAAAGGTAATATTTTGCCCTGAACAAGAAAATTAAGAAACACAGATCTCCCGACTTCAAAAACATATGTATTGTTTTAAACTGACAGCATTCAAGCAGGGGAAAATCTATTTCTTGCATATGTTTTATCAGAATATTTATGTCAATTACTTTATGGAAAACAGTCTATCACACAATCCAAACAGCATCTTAAATTATGTCTCCTTTATTGCAATTTCTACGTGTAGAGCCACTGACTGACTTTAGATAATAAATATTAACTAGAAGAAAAACTTGCCTCTCACTAAAACTTACTGGATTTTATCGTAGAAACAAGATGCAAGTGATTACATGTTTTAGATTAATTCTTCTTACAGTCCATTTCAAGTTCAGCATGTTGTGACTACATTTCACTTAAATACCAGTTCACAAAAATGAATTTATGGTAACTTATCTCAGAGGTCTGCCTGCGAGCTTCTCAGTAGAAGGCTACAGCTTCAATAGTAGCGTTAAAACGTGAAATGAAAGGAAATTAAAACCAAGAGTTGCTCTTCCCATGTATCAAAGTAACAGGTTCAAATGCATTTATTTGAGGAACTTTTACTGCCCATATGATGAATAACCCATTCGACATTGTATGCATCTATGACAACACCACTGTAAAGATTATTAACAGGAAATAACAGTTTTTGTTAGACAAAAAAATATTGTAATTTAGTCATAAAAAATGTTCAGCAAGAAAAGTCCTTTAAGATTTTAAGAACAATGACCCCATTACCTTTTTTGCCCCGTTTATTTAATGCTTTTTTCCCCAATATTGTGACAGTGTTTTAAATTAAGTAGACTAAAATCAGTGGCTTGCAAGCTCAGAATTCGGCTTATGCTCTGAGAAAGCCTACACTGCTAAAGGTTCTCTAAGAAAAATCAATAAAAACACTACACCACACTGGTCCAGCACATCATTTTCTATCTCAGTACAAACAGTAACACTAACTTCAAACTGCCAGTCAGAGAATTACACCTTACTATAGCATGGGTATATTTCAAATCCTCCTGCAGGCCAACCAGCAGCTCTCCAGTCGGCTGTCCTTCAATTGTGTGTCATACCAGCTACTTGCACTTTGCATTCATCGTCCCTGGGAGGCATCACACATGCATGCTCTGCATATACCTAAGCAGTAGCTCTGAACACTCACAGACAGCAAATATGCCACTTCCTGGAACCATTAGATTACTGCACACATGCTACTCACCTTCCATGAGGACTTGCTGATAACCCTCTCGGATGTGAGAAGTACCAGAAGAAACCTGCCACCAGCAACTGGTGACAACTCATTTGTCTGGCTCCTAACCATGCCCTGGATAGAGCAGTGAGTGAATACGTGCACCAGATCCAGCCACAGAATAAGAAGGATCTACAGGATGTAATCTTCCTTCAATCATAGAAGAAAGTATGATCCAAATCATTAAGACTATTCTATTAAGACTAACAAATTCAGACTCAGCAAGCCAGGCCCAAAAGTCCTACCTTCAGAAATCCTTCAATCACTGAGGAAAGTCACTCTTAAATACCTGAGCAAAAGCATTGCAGGTAAAGTAATATTAAACACCAAATGAAGAAATTAAACATAAAATGGAGGAACTGGATTTTTAACCTCCTGTCTACACGTTTCAACAAGCCACACCACAATGACAAATGCGATGCTAGATGTGGTTGTTATTAATCTGAGCCCAACTGATCCAAGAGAAGTAACTCTTGGGTTTAGCAGGAACTAATACTCACAAATACTAACTTGATCGTGTATTATTTATGTTGGAAGGCATCCTGACTATCACTGAAAAATAAACAGAATTAATAAGAAAAAAAAATGTATCTTAGCATTTAACTTTTTCCCTAAATAACAGGTACTTCTGAAAATAAACCATGGTAATGACAGCACTTACCTTATTCTAAATCAGAATAGAGAAAAAACTCCACCCCAGGTAATAATATTAACCTAGCCCAGCTGTGAACTTGAGATTTTAGCATTAGATAAATTATCCCACATTTACGCTTAAAAGATGGGTCCTTGTGTTGTCTGTACAAAACAGCTACCATGGCTTACCTCTAGCCTTAAGGGCATTTGCCTTTAACAGCTGAACTAAAATTAGTCTAACAGTTACACATAATGGATTTGCATTGATTAATTCTTCTATATTTAACACACACATACTTACTGGAAAAACACTGTGTTCTCCCTAACATCAAAACAGAAAAACCAAAGACTTCTGTCTGGTTCTTCTTGCTCCTCTACACATCCTTCTAGCTTACTTTTTCTTCTTCTAGTGAATAATGCTTGCACGGTGTTCTGCCTACTCCGAAAAAAATGTCATCTCTGTGACTATATAGACAGAGAAAATAAAGTCTATATATATGACCTAAGTTAACATTTAAAACCTCAACTGAAAAAAGCACCTAGGACTAAGTTTGACTGCAATTACTTGCATTAAATACACTTTGTTGCACCACCACTGAAATATCTTTAACTTGAACTTTTGGAGACATAAGATTCCCAAGAAAATGAACGCAATACGCAGTTTTGAAGGCAGGGGGATACGTGTTAGCTTGAGGACTCTTAATGCACTTTGAATATATGACTACGGCGGCAGAAGCGGAGATCTTTCATATTTTAACTTCACCCTAGTGGAAGAGTAACTCTGAGCACATGCATGTCTGCTAAGGTTCCTCTTACACATCTCATGCAACTGCAGTGGGGGGGGAACCAACAAACACTTGAACAACAATAGCTCAGTAGGAACAACAACGTTCTGCTGTTATTTTTTTTTTTAAGGGAAGACGACGGCTCCTGCCAGTCCCCCTCCCGAAGGCTGAAGGCGCAGGGCTTACACGTTCTTACACGAAGGCCGGGGACTTACACGTTCTGGCGCAGGGAATTCACGGAGTTCCGCTACCTGGGGGACAGCGAGCCAGACGACGTGCTCCCCGGGCCCCGCGGCAGCCCGTTCCCAGCTCCTCTGCTGCAACGGGAAGCGGCCGCCACCTGCGGGGACGTTTCACAACACAACGCTGGGCTCGGCGCCGCCCGCGGCCGGGGAGGGCAGGGCAGGGCAGGGCAGGGCAGGGAGCGTCGCCTCCCGCCCCCGAAGCCGGCCTGGTCTCCTGGCCGCCCTCCCCCTCNAGCCGCTAAGGCTGCTCCGAGGAGAAGCGTAGGAGGCACGGAGCGCCTCTCCCCGAGCCGCAGGGGAAGCAAGCCCCGCGGCTGACGGGCTGCAGGGCGGACTCGCCCCGGAGGCGCAGCGGCAAGGCTGCGTGCCGCACCCAGGCAGCGGCGTCGGACCCGCTCCGGAGAA